>CAWUFW010013864.1:0-447837 GCA_963921515.1 Calotriton arnoldi
GCACCAGCGCTTGCGCTGGTCTGGCCGAGAGTTTTAGTAAGTGGGTTTTGGAAGTGCAAACACTGGCTTTCGGCTGGCGACCAGCTTGAGTTCACGATGGCGTGCACGCGCAGCTGGCATCTGGGTTTCCTATCTCTTCCTCATTTCCTCGTCATGGCTCATTAACTCTCTGGACTCTGATGTTTCAATCGCAGCAGCAGCTCACATTACCAACTGAGGGCCCTGGACTACAGTCACATGAAAAACAACAGCGATTAGCATTGAAATGCAAGCTTTTTTTGTCTAGTTAGAAATATTGCTTCCGGTGGGTTGATTTCACCTTATATCGCTATTTGTTTTATATTGGGAGTCACAGCCTAATTAGCAGTATTTTTGTGTCTCACTGTTTTTAAAAAAATATTTATTCACGCAAAGCACAAAGCTATATTTAAGGTTACTTTTTCCGCGTCACTTCTTCACTCTATTTAAACTCCACCCCCCCTCTTATTGTCTCTCTCCTTCTCTCTCCCCTCTCTAATTCTCTCTACTTAATTAACTCTCCCTCTCTATCTTTTTTAGCCTTTCATTCTCTCTCACCTCTTTATCTGTTTCTCTTTCAAACTCCTTCATTCACTCTCTCTCCCCTTCTTTCTCTCTCTCTATCCCGCTCCACTCTTTATTCTATGTACACCCTTTCTCTCTCTCTCACCACCCTCTCTAATTGGGCATTATATCTTCACTCTATCTCTCACTCGGCAACACCACAGCATCAATCAGAGCCAGCACAGCATCAATCAGAGCCAGCACAGCATCACTCAGCACCAACACAACATCTCTCAACGCCATCACAGCATCACTCAACGCCATCACAGCATCACTCAGTGCAACCACAGCATCACTCAGTGCAACCACAGCATCACTCAGTGCAACCACAGCATCACTCAGTGCAACCACAGCATCACTCAGTGCAACCACATCATCACTCAGTGCAACCACAGCATCACTCAGTGCAACCACAGCATCACTCAGTGCAACCACAGCATCACTCAGTGCAACCACAGCATCACTCAGTGCAACCACAGCATCACTCAGTGCAACCACAGCATCACTCAGCGCAACCACAGCATCACTCAGCACAACGACAGCATCACTTAGCGCCACAACAGCATCACTCAGCGCCACCACAACATCACTCCGCGCCACCACAGCATCACTCAGCACCACCATAGCTTTACTCAGCGAAACCACATCATCACTCAGGGCCAACACTGCATCACTCAGCGCCACCACAGCATCACTCAGCGCCACCACAGCATCACTCAGCGCCACCACAGCATCACTCTGCGCCACCACAGCATCACTCAGCGCCACCACAGCATCACTCAGCGCCACCACAGCATCACTCAGCGCCACCACAGCATCACTCAGCGCCACCACAGCATCACTCAGCGCTACCACAGCATCACTCAGCGCCACCACAGCATCACTCAGCGCCACCACAGCATCACTCAGCGTCACCACAGCATCACTCAGCGTCACCACAGCATCACTCAGCGCCACCACAGCATCACTCAGCGCCACCACAGCATCACTCAGCGCCACCACAGCATCACTCAGCGCCACCACAGCATCACTCAGCGCCACCACAGCATCACTCAGCGCCACCACAGCATCACTCAGCGCCACCACAGCATCACTCAGCGCCACCACAGCATCACTCAGCGCCACCACAGCATCACTCAGCGCCACCACAGCATCACTCAGCGCCACCACAGCATCACTCAGCGCCACCACAGCATCACTCAGCGCCACCACAGCATCACTCAGCGCCACCACAGCATCACTCAGCGTCACCACAGCATCACTCAGCGTCACCACAGCATCACTCAGCGCCACCACAGCATCACTCAGCGCCAGCACAGCATCACTCAGCGCCAGCACAGCATCACTCAGCGCCAGCACAGCATCACTCAGCGCCAGCACAGCATCACTCAGCGCAACCACAGCATCACTCAGCGCAACCACAGCATCACTCAGCGCAACCACAGCATCACTCAGCGCAACCACAGCATCACTCAGCGCCACCACAGCATCACTCCGCGCCACCACAGCATCACTCCGCGCCACCACAGCATCACTCCGCGCCACCACAGCATCACTCCGCGCCACCACAGCATCACTCCGCGCCACCACAGCATCACTCCGCGCCACCACAGCATCACTCCGCGCCACCACAGCATCACTCCGCGCCACCACAGCATCACTCCGCGCCACCACAGCATCACTCCGCGCCACCACAGCATCACTCAGCACTACCACAGCATCGCCACCACAGCATCACTCAGCGCCACAACAGCATCGCTCAGCACCTCCACAGCATCGCTCAGCACCTCCACAGCATCGCTCACCGCCACCACAGCATCGCTCAGCGCCACCACAGCATCGCTCAGCGCCGCCACAGCAACGCTCAGCGCCAAGACAATATCACTCAGCACCACCACAGCATTACTCAGCACCACAGCAGTATCACTCAGCAACACCTGAGTATCATTCAGCATCACCTCAGCATCGTCTCCGCAACAGTCACCACCACCACTACCACCTCAGCATCACTCAGCACCACCTCAGCCTGCTCTCGAAATCTGGCATCTGTTGATTCTCCCCTAGCGTCTGGCCGCTGCTAGTGTTATAATACAGGTACTAGTTCCCAACCTTCACCCTCCGATTGTTTATGCCCCTCAAAAAAAAAGCTTTAACAAACAACCATTGCAATAGGCAGAAACAAGTTGCCAGCATTGCAAGAACAAAAGAAAACTGAGGAAATGTTTTATTGTAAATACTTTTTTAATATGGTCGTTCAGTTTTACATAATGCCTTCTTGGTCATATATAAAGTAACAAAAATGCTTCTGACACTTTTTTATTATAACTTTTCAGCATGCCGCACAGCAGCCACACTTCTCTACAGCACAGCTTGAAGACATTGGCAAAGTCAATAGCTCTGGCTAAACACTTATAAGGCCCCAAAGGCGAGACCTATTGGCTATGCCAATGCTTGTTAAATTTGGATCAAATCTGTATTCAACATCCGTTGCAGTAAGAGAATTAGCCCATTGTATCCATCTCGGATGTAAGGCTTTCGCATTTGGAATGCTAGCTTTTGTAACAGCTTCTAAGGCTAGTACTGGGGTTACGACAATTATGCGTTTACCCTGAGCCAGAGCTCTTTCTCTTGCTACAGCGGTCTGTACTGCTGTCAGGATTTTTTCTGTTCAAGTGAAACGCATCTCAGCGTTTGTACAGGTGTGATTTGTATGCGATCGGTACTGTTTCGCCTTCTTTAATAGTCAAATAAGTGTACCCGCATTGACCCGCTATGACTCGGATCACCAAGTTGTGTACGTTTTCGCGTGTCTGTAAATGTTTAGAAGCTATCATGTCTTCCTGTAGGGAGCGCAGGATATTTGTATGTTCCTGTGTCCATTGTCTGACTGAAAAATCAGGTTTTATTAAGTCGTAGAAAGGTTTTACTCTTTCTGCGTAATCCAAAATGTATGTTCGACCAAAATTCAGGAATCCCAGAATTGATTGTAAATTCTTTAATGATTTTGGAGGTTGGAGCAGCGCACACTTTTCTAAAAAGTTAGCTGCTAGGCTTTTACCTTCACTTGACAGCTCGTATCCTAAAAATAGGACACTGAGATGGGCAATCTTTGATTTTTTTTTAATTAAATTTGTATCCCTCAGAGGCGAATCCCATAATAATGGTGCTCACCCTGGTCAAGTGCCTCTTTAAGTCATCGTCCGTCAGATAAATATCATCCACATAAGACAATGCTTCTTCATCCAAATTTTGGAGTAACTCTGTTACTCTTGCTGAAAATACCCCCGGGCTGTTTTTGTACCCTTGGGCTAGTCGACAGAATTGTCGCTGGGACCCTAACGCACTGAATGCTGTCAGATACCTGCTTTCAGGCGCTATATTTTGGCAGAAAAATCCATTTGAGATATCAAGTGTTGTTTTGTATTTTTTCCGCACAGTGTTATTCATTAATGCGGCACTGTGTGTATTTTGAACTGCAAATGTCTTTGTGCAAGTGTTTAAATGTCTGTAATCCAAAACTAAACGATATGTGTTGTCAGGTTTCATTACGGGAAACAAAGGATTGTTCATGGGTGAAGTGCAATTTTCTATCACCCCCTGGTATTCTAGTTGGTCTAGAATCTTCCTGACTTGTTTTTTAGCTTCCTGCTTTATAGGGTATTGCCTTTGAGCATTTGGGGAAACTTTTAACGGGATCACGTGGTGGGTTGAATCCTCATCCCAACCAACATGATTTTTATACAATGCTGGAGCTAGGGCAACCGCCCACACCTGCGCATATGCATGTTTTAGGTGAATGGGAACGAGGTAGGAAAATGCTGGAAAAATTACCATTTCTCCCCTAGGGCACTCCATGACGAATGCTGGCGGCCAGTCTTGTTCTGCTAATAGAATGTCATAACCAGATGACAGATTTTTCCAAACGAGACCTTTAATTGTTCTGGGCTTGTACCCCTCCATCCGGAGTGTTATCTCATGTAACTTATGTGGGACACTTACCCGAGTATCAGGTGTTTCCACCGTGATATACTCACTCAACTCCGCTGTCACCAGAAATTCCTTCAGGTTCTGGCGAGCTATCGTTACTTCTGCCGCGCTGTCTAGCATCGTCAGAGCCCATTCCCCGTTCAGAAGCTGTGTCCTCAGAATTCTGGGCATGTCTGATCTTGAGACCTGCTACCTTCTTCTTTTTGAACTGAGGTTTTGATTTTTGTATATCTTCTTTTTTAGGTGCGTAGTCCACAGCGCATTGCGTGTCTCTGGACTTTGTACGCTCCTTTGACCGTCCTTCCCTCTCGGAGTTTTTTGAGGAACCCTGAAAGGAACGAGAGGAACGAGTATCAGTATCCTGATACCTGTCAGGTTTTTTAATACTATCCCTATTCCTGAGGTTATACCTCCTTTCAGAGTGCTCCTGTTGAGGAGACCTACCTCTGGATTGAGATCTGTTGTCTTTAGACTTTTGTTGTTTTTTATTTTCCCACTTCTTTTAGAAGAAGTAGGTGTCTGCTTTGTAGTGTCCTTTTCAGGACTGCCCACTAGTTGTGGTTTTAATGCTTTCCCACCCAAACTGTCTCTGCCTAGTTCTGCATATGCAGTTTCAATTATTTTGGGTAGTTCGTGTTGTTGGTCGTCTGGACCGAACTCCCTTAGGCGTTGGCGGATCGCCACTAAAGCTGCTTCCCCCTTAATGTTAGCTAGTATTATGGCAGCTACCTGGTCAACGTTATTTAGTAACTTCATCCCTAAATTAAGGGCAGGTTCTGCTCCGTACTCATTTTGTATCTGTCTCAATACGTCAGGTACTACTGCTAAGGACGGGATACCATGTGTTCTGGTATATATGGCAGCAAAGACTGAACCCCAAGAAGTGCAGTCCTCTACTTGTGGTGTGAGACCCATTGGCAAGCAGATTGTTAGAATTCTGTGTTTATCACAGGTTGTAGTTTTCGGGAATACTGCCTCAAGCGGAGTTATTTTCTGAGCTATCCAGAATGGGATTTGTTTGCGTTTTGCTGGCATTTTGCCCATTACCGCGTGTAATGTTTGTGGAGTAATTTTATTAACTGTACTCTGGACTTGAGTATCTTGTGCTGCTGCTGGTGCAGGCTGAACTGTTAAAGTCCTCATCACAAATTGTGTGAGGTTTCTGTAGATTTTAATTAAATCTCTGTGTTGTACGAGTAAGTCTGGCTGTGGCATTGTCAATGTCAGGATGCGGTGTGTATGCCGCTAATATGGGCCATGTGGCTCCTGCTCCTCCGAGCGGGCCTAATCTTGCTCTTCCTCGTACGTGGGGTAGGGCGCCTTTAAACCAGTAATTTTGCTCCTGGTAAGTGAGCGGAATCTCTAACTCCTCGAAAGGAATATAGTCCTCTGGTGTTTCATCGCTTAGGTAGTAGTGAAATACATCTGTAATTGCATTCGCTGCTGGGAATGTAACCCATGAATAGAACACCTCTGTTTTATTGGATTCGTGTGCCTCAATCACGAAAATTACTTTACCACCCCTGGCTCTTAAGCCATGTTCTAGAAGTTTTATGGTGACTGCCCTTCTGAAATTTGGTGCAATTTGTATTGCATCTTCAGGGTCTTCTTCTCCTAAACCGAAGGGGTCTGTTTCAACCCTTCTTGTTTCTTCTGCTTGTTCAACCATTTTTAATTGGAAGAAGGGTGTTTAAGGAAATTTTAAGATAAGGTGTAAATGCACAATTTGTAGGAACTATATGTCCTTCAAGCTTGAATAACCAACAGCCAATAAATAGTATTCTTGTACTACTCAGCTGCGGCGGATTTTGTGCCCACCCACTCCAGACGTCTCTGGGGTTTTGTGAGTAGGTTCTCTGAGAATAGCACGACTGAACTACTCAGATTCTACTGTTAAATAAGTACCAAACCAACGTTGGTGGCGCCATATCGTGTAGTTCCTATAGTACCCATGCAGGACCTGCGCGTTTGTATAACATAAGCCGTGGACTTGGTGGCAGACTGACTCTGTACACCCTCACTGCGTATGTTAGATTGTTTTGCATTAGCTAGCTCACAGTGCCACTAGAATCTCTTATCGGGGAGAGATTAGTTTCTGGCAACCTTAGATCATGACAACCCTGATCCCTCAGAATCGTGGAAACCATATAATACTTTTCGCTCAGTCACTCATGCTTACTTATTCGGTTGGTCTCAGAGAGTTACACAGAATAAACAGTCGGGCGTTTCAATAAGTATTTATTGAACAGTTGTTATTCTAGTGTAAAATATATGTGCTGCGGCAACCAGCAGACAATAGCAGAGATATATTATTAGGAGTACGATGAAAGCAAAGGGATAGAACAGTTCTACCATATTGCAATAGTCATGGATACATACATGAATATAAAAGCATTATGCAAGTGTGTGTACTCCTACGATGCCTACCTAGATGTACTTATGTGTACCTAGCATATGTGTGTAGGTCTAAAAGCCTAGGAGCCAAGAATCCTTCTAGGATTTAGTCGAACCCCCATACCTGAATAAAGAGAGTGTGGGACCCCGTCCTGGTCTCGAGTTGGACACCCCGTCCGGGTTGTGTCAGACCACTGTCAGCTGGAGCAACTGCATGCAGGAGCCTCAGCGTCTCTGGTCAGTGTGTCAGCATGGAAGTCTCGGTTCCCTCTGTCTTTCCGGGGCAAGATGTGGTATATTTATACCCTGGAGACTCTCATCCCTTTGTGTGGTTTGCATTGGGCCTGGTCAGTCTTGAGGAAGACGTCAGGGGGGAACTTTCTACAGACATATTATGCAGGTGCTATATTGCTAGAGAACCATGCATAATTAATGAGTACAGTGTGGGCCTGTGTTTGGGAAAAACCCTGCTGGATTCAAAACCACAGGATAGATAACGTTCAGCCCTCAGAGCACGTTGTGTACTAGTGGGACTAATGTGGGTGAAAGATCATGCCCATATAAGGAATCATACTATAATAGGACATGTACAGTTATGACCGTAATAGGGCATATGCGGCTTTGACCATAATAGGGCAAGTACGAATATGACCATATTACGGCAAATACGAATACGTCCATTTTAGGGCATGTATGAACGGGTCTACATTAGGGCCTCTATACGGGACATAACAGTACTGTACGGTGTACTTGCGGCGGTACACTATTGACTTTATTAGTTGGTGTAGGCACTTTTTTCATTAAAGTGAATCTGCTTTCACGTCTATGCATAGCATACATTTTTGCGGCGTTACACTGTTTTCTTTATTATTATTATTGGTTGTAGGCAATTTTTCATTAAAGTGAAGCTGCTTTCACGTGTTCGTGTTGTGTTGATGCGTGGCGAAGGAAGCGCCGAAAGTCCTCCGATTGTCTAATAATAAGCCACGGAGAGGTTAGTACGCTGCGTGTTCAATTGTTGCTCTTCTGCTTTCACGGGAGAGGTTAGTACGTTCGGGGAAATACGCTGCGTGTTCAATTGTTGCTCTTCTGCTTTCACGAGAGAGGTTAGTATGTTCGGGGCAATACGCTGCGTTTTCAATTTTTGCTTTTCTGCTTTCATGTCGCTGTGCATGTTTGTGTTGTGTTGATTTGTGGCGAAGGAAGCGCCGACTGTCCACCGATTGTTTAATAATAAGCCACAGACAAGTTAGTACGTTCGGGGCAATACGCTGCGTGTTAACTAGAATGGGGCAAGCCATGAGACAAAGAGGGAGGTAGAGGCTCACGGGAAGACAGAGCGCGAGAGAGACAGAGGCAGTAAGAGTGAGTGATATGCGCCAGTACTCGCCAGTGTGACAGGGAGCCACGGACAGGTTAGTACGTTTGGTGCAATACGCTGCGTGTTCAACTCTTGCTCTGCTGCTTTCATGTCGCTGTGCATCTTTGTGTTGTGTTGATTTGTGGCGAAGGAAGCGCCGACTGTCCACCGATTGCCTAATAATAACCCATGGACAGGTTAGTACGTTGAGGCTTCTTAGTCCCTCCTTGTTACAGCCCGGTCTCCTTTTGGCCCCGCCCACCCGGACTGGATCTTTCACTTGCGGCGTTACACTGCAGGTGCCAAGCTGAGTCTCCAGGGGGAGGAGGGGAAACGAAGAAGGTAAACAAGCCTTCCAGCTTCCCTCTCTCCCAGTCAGGCGCTATCTTCCAAGCGTGGTGTAAATACACCGATGGCCTTCTGTCCGACCCCAGGGGTCAGATTTTCGCCTCTGCTCTTCATCCTTCTGTAGTTACTGAAAGGTGCCACTGAAAAATCCTCCCCCTTTTAGGTGCTTGTGTTTTTTATTTATCACAGCTCATAAAATGGCCAAGGCGTCCTTAGAACAGGGCTATGCCGCCAGCGGGCAGTGGGCTGGCAGCGTCGCGGGACTGTTTCTCGGGGTGAGGAAGGTCATCGAGGACACAGCACGGCTATACACAGCGTAGAAGTATGCTCACAGCCCCGAGTGTGAGGAGGGGGTCGGAGTACTTGCAGTGTATTCGTCTCGTGGCTCGGGGTGTCAAGTTAAATAAGTAATGTAATTCTTTCGACGGCTTGTGTTTGCTTCAGATGGATAATCAACAGATTGCGCGTTTCTGTATCCCAAAACAAAGTATAATTATCACACCCCCTTCTATTAGGGCAAAGAATACAAGTTCCAAAATAAACAAGGCAGGATTTTGTTTTGTTTGAAAGCTATGTGACTCTGCGGTCCAGATGTGTGAACAATACAAGCTAGAACAAGCATTTGCAATGCAGTAGGTCTCGCATTTACACGAGTTTGAGCTATTGACATTGCAAATGATAATGCCTTTATTTTTGTTTTCATTTTTAAAACATAACTAAAAGGCATTGTCATTTACAATGCCAATAGCTTAAACTCGTGTAAATGCGAGACCTATTGCATTGCAAATGCTTGTTCAGAGTGGTGCAGAGGTCCTGTTCACGTTGGTAGCTGTGTGCACTATGCCGGTAAAGAAAAGGTTACTCCGTGCTCCGCTCTGCCGTACCTCACCTCACTCGCAGCATCTGCATCTTCATAGTAGAAGTCAATCAGTCCAGGGTTCCTGCATCAGCCGTCAGCAGAGGTCCCCTCCACAGGTAGATACGTTTATGGTCCTGAATTTGGACTCCCCATTGCTTGGCATTCTTCGTGGGGGGCGTGGCAAGTCGGGCGGCAAGCCCACACTACTGCTCACCCTCTGATGCAATCAATCTGGGGCCCGGACCGAGCCCTGCTAGGAGAATCCACCCCCCCTACAGGGTCAGGCCCAAAGAAATAGCCACCCACTCCGCCACCCGGGCCCTCAGGCTCCCAGCCAGACCAAAGCAAGAGACCGAGACTGGGCCGTAAGCCCAAACCGACATCCTGAAACCCTTGGCCGGCCCCCGCAAGAGCACCTCCGTGTGCCCATCCGTCACTAAGCGGGCCAGGCCCTACTTCTCACTGATGCAGGCCGAGCTCAGGCCAGCTGCCTCCCCCATAACTGGCTGCGCGGTCCTCCACACTGCAGATCCCATCCATCGGGCAGCTCCTCCGCGGGCAGTTCTTCAGGGTAGTGCACCCCCGGGGGCTCCCTGGCATCACTGCATAAGTAAATAGTCGGTACAGACCCCCACACCTCGAATATTCAGACAGATAACAGTTGGGGCAGGGAGCTTCCCTATCCTGCGTCTGCCATGTTCGACGGCCAAGCCCCGCCCCCGCCCTGTGCGTTTATCTTCTTTTCTAGGGGTCTTTTCTCCTTTTAATGTCTCTTGTCACTTTTTTGTGCCGGTTGATGTTGCAATAGAGTTCTTTTAGGCTCTTAACATTGGCTGGTTTTATGGTGTATGCTTTCTTTAGAATGTTTTGGTGGGTGGGGTTGCTCATTTTTATTTGTATTTTAATCTTCAGTAGCATGCTGTTGCAGTTAAAAATGCCTGTTTCAAAATCCACTGGTAAGGATAACTGATGACAAAATACAAGTGTGATGTGCTTTGGCAATGGCAAAAGATCTAGCTTATAGCTTTATAACTAAAAGCGCTTCTTCTGTCACCGATAAGTTTAAGCACTCAGTAAGTCATCATGCATACACTCTAGTAATCATCTTTGCATTGATCTATCCATGCATCCATTCACTGACTCATTCTTGCATTCACCCACTTATCTAACCGCAGTAAAACAGACACTCAGACTGAACAAGTTTATTCAAGATAAATAAATTCCAAATAAACTTGGAAGGTATATGCTTGCAACACAAAAATGAAGTTAAAGCAGTGGGCTACGTTTATGCAGTGAGTGATATTATACATAGTGCATTGTTGTTTTAAAGTTCCAGCATAGCTGCCGCATTTAGAAGAAATGTATTTTCCATCTTGGAGCGGTAAAAACAATGATCCACTATTCAAAATACTTTCCAAGATGGCTGCTTAGTAAATATTGCCCTCGACTGCCATGTTCGAATTGTTCTGTTGATTCGTGGTGGCCAACATTAGGCTTCAGGGCACGGTTGTCATCCTAGAACGGTAAAACAATGATACACCATGGGCAATAGCGTTCCAAGACGGCCACTTACTTTGAAAGAAGTAGTGGCCGCATAGGATGCAACAAGCTAGCGGACCTGTAGGACTGTCTGGGTTACAGCAGTACACTCGTTTTAAAAAAAAGAGAGAGAGAAAAATAAGGCAACAAATGAGAGGGAGCAGGGCCATGAAAGTTAAAAATGGAAAACAAAAGGACTGGCTCTCCATCCCAGACACTGAAACACTCTCCATTTCAGACCAATGTCATGAGGCAGAATGCCCTCACTTACTGTGCAGTTGAAGAAATTAGCTAATCTGTTGCCCCCTGCAGCACATGGTCATGGGGAGAAGCAAAATGTGAATTGAGTACAAGTTCTTCGATGTCTGAAGGGTTATTGGGATTATTTGAGACAACTGTACCTGCCAGGCCCTCCCTAGAGGGTCTAGGAAGGATTATCACAATACAAATTGTCTAAGGGTATCTTCAAAGAAGTTAACCATTACCAAAATCCTTGCCTACTACATAATCTATGAGACTCTGTGTAACATTAGCATATACGTTTCATAGCACAGAAGCCAGGCCTACTACCTTTGTTGTAAGTTTTCATAATAAATGGATAGGGCCTATGGCATACGACGTAATGAAAAAATCAGGCCTGTATCTTCAATTATTGGCTCATCACCGTAACCAATTAATACCTACTGTATTGAGCATAAGCTCTCCTGCAAGGCAACAATCAAATATACGTTTATAAAATTGAAAGGTTTCTTCTAAGACCGCCCAAGATTCTCACCTAAGATCCTTCTAAGGAAATTTGTAAAGAAAATCCCCTAGCAGCAGAGATTCTCACCAAAGATTCTCTCCTAAGAGTGTCCTAAGGGCTCCTAAGTTTCTCACCCTGGATATCTAGTCCCAGTTTATTGTCAAAGGAGTAGACAATACCAAATCTCTCACCTATTAATCTATGAGGATCAAGGTAACAAAATACCTGTCTAAAGACTTTTAATACAGTGTGATAACAATCTACCCTTAAAAAGCCTGTTGGCTACAACATATGATTTTAACAAGAAATAAATCAGGCATGCTGACATTGATGTAATATTTACTTACAAAAAGATCAGACCTTTGGCACTTGACATGTTTTCCCATTAAACTAATCAGGCCTGGAGCCTTTTTTATTAGCTTTCCACAATGCCCAAATCAGACCTAAAGTATTTTGCATATGTTTCCCCCCAAAACAACCATCAGGAATATTTTTTAAAAATTGCAAATGTGTACAGCATTAGAGTTGGCAAAACAATACACAGCCCCTCTTTAGAGGGGTTGACTAGGGTTATCAGAGTGCAAGTCTTTCACCCACACTAAACTCCTTGTCTACTGTGGTAATCTCAGTCTTTAACAGTTTAACAACAATCACCAAATAAAGGCCTATTGGCCTAAGGATGCACTTTGACAATGATTAAGTCAGACCTACTGCTCTTCAAATACCATTTCTTTAAAACAGATGAGATCTATTGTAGGAAAGTGCCCCTTTTTGCATGGTTGCATGGTTACCCCCTACTTTTTGCCTAATGTTGATGCACTTTGACTGAGTGTGCCCTGGGTTCCTGACAACCACGTACCCAGGGCCTATGTTCTTTCCCTAAACTGTAATGTTGCAAACCCCAATTAGCAACTCTCTGGCCACAGGTAAGCCCCTTGTAAAACACAGGTAAGCCCCTTGTAAAAGGTACCTTGGGTAACCAGGGCACTGTGACCAGGGAAGGCCTCTAAGGGCTGCAGCACATATTGGGCCACCCATAAAGGATGGATATATATATATATATATATATATATATATATATATATATATATATATATATATATATATATATATATATATATATACATACATACATACATATACACACACACCCACACACCCCCCCCTCTCTCTCTCTCTCTCTGTATTTCTGCATGTTTTGGTACAAAATGAAGAGACGACTTGGCACACATACCTGTGTGCCCTGCCTACAATCCACTGCCCTGGCATAGGTTAGCCACCCCTCTAGCTGGGTGCTCTATACCAGAGGTTAGGGTACAGGTACATGAGCCCTGTACCCCTACAGTAGAAGTCATTTCTAAGACATTGTAAGTGCAGTAATGCCATAAAGAGTACATGGTGCTGGGAGTTTGTCATTACGAACTCCACAGCACCATAATGGCTTTACTGAAAACCGAGAAGTTTGGTATCAAACTTCTCAGTACATTAAACCCACACTGATGCCAGTGTGGGATTTAATGAAAAATGCACTCAGAGGGCATCTTAGAGATGCCCCCTGAAGAACAACCTAACTCTAGTGTCCTGGCTGAGTGGCTGCTCGCCAGATGCCAACACCAGACATGTTTCTGGGACCCTGGGTCAAGAGCCTGCTGCTCTCGGGGTCCTGAAACAAAGCACATCCTGGGTCGAGGTGCGAGCCTCCTCCACCAGGATGTGCAGGGTCCACCAAGGGGAAGCTTCAAAGGCTTGCTGCCTTTGTGAGCTAATCCAGCCATTTGCTGCTCCCAGCAACTGGGCCCCACTGTTTCTGACCCCCACTTTGGGCAGGAGAATTGTCAGGAAAACCAAGTTAGGAGGAGAGGTGTGCCCACCTTTTCCAACCCCGCCCCTCAGGTGGGGGAGGCGAGGTGAAGCACAACTCTGTCCCCGCCATCTTGAAGATGGGGGACCCAGCCAGCCAGAGTGAGGCTTATGCCCTTCTCCCACTGGAGGGTGGCATAATAGGGGGTGTACACACCCCAAGGAAGGGACCCATTGTTCCCGACCTGTACCTACCTGTAACACCCCTAAATTTAGTATTTAAGGGCAACCCTGAACCTTGCCTCCTCAGACAAGAAGATACAAGAAGAAGAAGGACCGAAGAGCCGTGCTGACAGAAGAAGAGGAGAACACCAACTGACTTGGCCCCAGCCCTACTGGCCTGTCCCGACCTCGATCTGCTCCAGCGGAATCCCAGTGTGTCGTGCAGCCAGCAGCCCCTCAGAACCCGGAGGACCTGCCCTGTCTTCCCCAACCAGACTGTCTCCCGTGAGCACCGGATTTGCTCACCAACAGACTCTGGCTCCGGGCAAATCCACCAGTCTGTACCAGTCGCCCACGGCCCTAGTTTGAGTGGCCCAACACCACGAGGAGGTCTCCCCGGCGATCCTAACCTGGGATCTGGTGATCCCTGACCTACCTTAAGTCTCCAGCCGACGCCTGCAGCCCCTTTCTGGAGGATCCCCCTGACCGCGACCAGAGCCGGTAAGAAAAACCTGACGCCAAAAGACACCCCTGCACCCGATACCCCACGGCCTTGGGTGGCCCAACCGACGGTGTCCTGGCATCCCACGACATCCTAACTTACCTCTCCAACTGGTGGTCGCCTCCAGAATATCTTCGTCCCCGAGCCTGAAGTGTTTGTTGCAACTGGAGAATCCCCATTGAAAACAACAGGGCGCCCCATCAGGGGTGTGGAATTTAATAAAATATCTACTTGTCCATGGGGCAGGTTGCTTCATAAATCTACTTGTCCTGTAACAAAATATACTTGTCCCTTTTGTGCCATGTAATGTGGCGACAAATTATGGCAGCAATCTCATTATATAAGAACTCTGAAATAGCCTCTCTGATTATGCCAGGGCTCCTTCCATAGTAAGGTTTTGAATACTAGCAATTCCCTTATGTTGCCACATTTCCGCAGATCTACATACTGGGGCTGAAAGTAATGGTAAACAACAGTTCCAGGGTTGTAATGCCCTTTTGAGTCTGTGCAAACCTACTAACTTAAAGGTTTTCACCAACTCTTCTCTAATCTTTTCCCATACTGAGAAAGGTTACAAAATGTACTCCTGACAATGGCAGACATAAAACTTCTTCCAGGGTTGGGAAAAAAGTGGTTGGAGGGAAAGTAAACTTGCAAACACTCAGATTTTCGCATGAGCAAATCTACACCTGCATATTTGCTCGTGCTAAAATGCAGTTCACAAATATTTTCTAGGAGTACTATTTCTTGGCCTACTTCTGTAAAGTCTTGTGAATTCACAAAAGCTGTATAATTGCACTTAATGCAAGGAGGTGGGTGCACCTATGAGACTTTATTTAATAATTGGGCCCCTAATTAGGTCTGGCGTTAACCATGACCTTTTGTGTTTATTAAAATTCTGTCTCTCTCTCTCTCTCTCTCTCTCTCTCTCTCTCTCTCTCTCTCTCTCTCTCTCTCTCTCTCTCTCTCTCTCTCTCTCTCTCTGTCTCTCTCTGTCTATCGGCTAGCTTCACTGTGAGCATATCGACACACAGTCAGTGCCAGGAACTACTGTGGCAATGTGTGCTTTTTGAGACCAAAGCAATTTTTGCTTTTGCCAATGTTTGTTATAATGGTGAGGGCCTGGCAGCTCCCACACCAGTAAGCTTTTACAAAAACCATGTCAAAACAAGTCACGCGTTGACAAAACCAAAACGCTGACCAACAATTTCAGACCTACTGGCTTTACCAATGCTTGTTTATTTTTATGTTTCCCATAATCTTGTTAAAACTGGTTACACTGATTTTCCATTATGAATATTTTTGGGAAATACTAGCATACATCAACACGTTTTACTAAATGACGCTACAAAGAATGGCACCTAAACTTTACAGTAGTTCAGCAAAAATGTTTTTTGCATTTTTTTGTGAACATTTTATTTTGAAGCAAAGAATCATCAATCTTGCTTTTAAGCTTCTGCAAATATTTTCATCTAATCAGAGAGCATTCTGGGCGCATTATACATAGCCTCATATTGTTAAACATTGAAAACGTGTGTGCGCATTTTTATACTGGAACCACTGTCAGTAGTGCAGTCTGAGCTTACAACATTTACTAAGAGGGCTCATAATAATAAAGGCTTTGCATTAATAAACCATAAATACAAGCTTGAACAGCATTAACACATGGACACAAATATTACCTTAACTGCAGTCAATGCCTTTGCCTGATCCATAATGTGATACTGTAAACTGGCAGCCAAAGGGTTGGGCCTACTTGTCCCAAGGACAAAATACACACGAAAACGTGTTGCCCTTGACCCCAAACAATATGTCCCGGGCGTCGAGCCGTAGGAATTCCACATCCCTGCCCGATGCCAAAACAGCACCCGGCTGCCCCTGTGCCGCTGTGGGTGCAACTTGTGTGCTACTTTGAATCCCCCTTTGCCCTGAGCTTAAGTGTAGGAGCTTTGCTCCCTCAACCTTGTGTCCTGCTGGTGAGCACCCCCCAACCGTAGGCCCCCTATCCCCCATTGGATAACATTGGGCCTCAGCACTCTGCTCCCGGCCGCCCTAGTGCCACTGAGGGTGCTTTGAGAGTGCATCATTGACCCTGGGGGAACCCTTGTTCTAACCCCAGAACCCCAACTCCCTAAACAAAGTACTTAACCATTAAACCGATAACTTCATGTTTGAGGCATATGAGCTGTAGATCATATGCTTTGCATAGATCGCCATCTAGTGTTGGGTCCAGATGTTTGCACTTTGTTTTTCTTCGAAGAAGTCTTTTCCAGTCACGAGGTAGGTGACTCCTCCTTTCGGTGATAGTGCGCATGGGCATCGACTCCATTGTTAGATTGTTTTTTTCCGCCATCGGGTTCGGATGTGAATTGTTGCGCTCCGGTTCGGCACCGTGTCTTCGGGCCCCCTTCGATGCGCAATCCACTACCCTCGACGGTATTGTTTATCGATCGCGTTCCCATTCTCCGCGTATCGTTTGCTCTCGAAAACCTTCGGTCGGAACACTCGTGAAAGGCCGTTGGGCCTACCCGCGCCGGGATCGGTAGCAGCTGATGGAACGGACTCCGTTCAAGTTATGCCCCGGGTGTCGCGCTAAGTTTCTGCGCACCGACTTGTACATGGTGTGCAACCTTTGCCTATCCCCGGAACACGACGAGGAAGACTGCGAAGCGTGTAGGTCGTTCCGGTCGAAGAAAACCCTCTGTGATCGTCGGTCTCGACGTCACGAAATGTACCAACAAAGCGACTCTGCGCTGGACCTCCTCGGAGACGAGTCCGAACAGGAAGAAATGCAAGCGCAGGAAGCCGAAATGGAAGAGGAACACATCTCTGTGTCCGAAGCCGACTCCGATGCCGAAGACCTCACACCGGGACAAAGGATCGTGAGTAAAGAGACTTCCTTCCCCTACCATCTCCTTCATAAAAAGGCTCCGGTTCCTCCTCTGCCTTCGGGCCAAGGTCGGCACTGGGAAAAAATTTAGAGCGCCCCGCCTTCGGGCTCAGCGCCGAAACATAAGCAACAGCATTCCGGCTCGGGCTCTACTCGTCCCCATGCTGGTGCCGACCCGAAACCTTCGGCGTCGAAAACAAAACATCTTCTGGTTTCCGTGCCACCGTTGCTTAAACCTAAACCTTCGGAGCCGAAACCTTTGGAACCGAAATCATCGGAGCCGAAACGGTTGATACCAAAATCGGCATAAAAAAAAGTACTGCAACTAAGAGCCTCGGACCGATAATCCACCGTCGGATCCGACACAGAAAGAGATCGTTATTAACCCAGAAACTGGACGTATTCATACCAAACTTCCAGAGAAAAGAAAAATGGGCCAACCAGAGGACTACCACATTACTCTGAAGAAGAAAAATTTGGACACTAACCCCTCTCCACCATATAGCCCACCTTCTTCACCCACTAATTCAAATTTACTGATTACACCTACACATTCCCCTACACCACCATCACCTGACCAACAAGACACAGGGGATGATGATGGGGACATGGATGAATATGCACCACAAGACCCTGATCCATGGGATCATTATAATGCTCCTCAACTAGATAATAAACCTGACCTATATCCATCGAGGCCTTCGCCCCCAGATGGCAACATTGGGTACATTGAGCTCCTTAATAGGGCCGCACAATATCATGGAGTAGAGCTTCATAAGGAAAGTTTAGAGGAGGATTTTTTGTTAGAGACACTGAGTTCGTCTCAAAGGCCTACACAAACATTGCCAATGTTAAAGGCAATGCTCAAACACACGGAGGATATCTTTAAAGACCCTGTAAAAGCTAGGATCATCACTCCCAGGGTAGTGAAAAAATACAAAGCTGCACCTAATGACCCTATGTATATTAAAGGCCAGTTACCCTTAGAGACTCTATTCGTTTCCAATGCCCGTAAGAGAGCTAACTCTCAAACAACAGGGGACGCCCCTCCTTCTGATAAGGAGTCCAAATTATTAGATGCTTCGGGAAAAAGGATAGCCTCACAAGCAGCTAATAATTGGCGCATTGCCAAAGCCCAAGCATTGTTGGCAAGGTATGATAGAGCTCATTATGACGAACTCGAAAAGCTCATTGAATTTCTACCTGATGAGCATAAGGCTAAAGCCAGTGACCTTATTCAAGAAGGTAAATTAATCACTAATACCTCTATCAGGTGTGCGTTGGATCAAGCAGATACAGCAGCTCGGGCAATCAACACTAGTGTGCTACTCCGTAGACATGCTTGGCTAAGGTTTTCAGGGTTCAAGCCTGAAGTACAAGCCTCTATTCTTAATCAACCTTTTGATAAAGAACTTCTGTAGTAGGGGATCTCTGTGATAGTCATAATCATGTGAATAGTCCCGCCCATGTGCGTGGACCCCAGAGCACTTCAATAGATATAGTCTCTTAAGCTGTCTTCTTCTGCAGTCCTGCATAGACACTTAAGAGAATAAAAGACAATAATGCAGCCTGAAAACACTAGGCTACACTGGCCATTACTTCATCCTGAAGTGAAAAAGCTAGCCAGGTAACAGTTAAATTTAACAATTTTACTAGGTTTCTACACATAGAGAAACTACCCTTCACAAAATCCCTTTTTTTCTTTCTTTTTTTTTCATGATAGAGATGAAGGGAGAACAGACAAGCCCCATAGGCTGCCATTATCTGTCTGTAAATGGATACCGTGCCTTTAAGAATCCCCCCAGAGACCCTCGGTATCCCAAGATGCACAGCCAAAGACCAGTTACTTTCAGTTCTTTTTTCCGGCTCCTGCTAGCAGGACCCTGGAGCATTGAGCTCTACCTTGAGTGGTTTATCTTTCAAATTTTAGAGCTTTAAAGTGAATTTGAGTGTTTCACTCGACGTCTTTGGCCTTTCCCTTCCCTGTCTTTTTTGGGCAGTTTGCCCACTTTTTTCTTGTCAAAATGCCATCTTTATTTGACAAGTGCCCTGAGTGTGGCAGGAAGAAGGCCAAGTCGGACTCCCACAGAGTTTGTATTCTCTGTCTATCTTCTTCACATGTTCCTGAATCCTGCGCCATCTGTAAGACCTTCTCCAGGAGGACCCTGCGTGACAGGGCGAAGATTCGTCTTCAAGGCCTGGAGCAGAGAAGACAACAGGCTGCAGGTAGGACATCTGGGCAAGGAAGAGTCAGTCCTCCTCTAAGACCCATGCGTCGGCCTCTGGGGGCTCCCCAGTCAGAAGAAGGCTCAAAACTACGCCGGTCCCGGTCGACGTCTAAGGCGGCAACCTCGACGTCGAGACCAGGTATGCACCGCCATATGCCCCGTCGACTCAGGGCTCTGAGTCTAAGCGACGTCGAAGGTCGCCGTCGAGGGGAATGACGTTGAGACCTCCGCCGAGGTCGACGTCGAGAACATCGCAGTCGACACATCATCGTCGTCGATCTGGGTCAGAGAGACATCAGCGCTCGCCGTCCCGGCGACACCGCCGGTCGACGTCGACGCGAAGGTCGTCGTTGAGGAGACATAAGTCGACGTCAAGGAGAAGCTCGACATCAGGAAGGAGTTCAACGTCGAAGAGAGGTTCGACGTCACGTAGAGGTTCGACGTCAAGAAGTGGACGGTCGACGTCGAGGAGGTACCATCATAGCTCGACGTCAAGACGGTCTCCCTCTGTGGTCAGCATCTCCACGTCTGGGAGCTCTAGATCACGACGACGTCGGCGCTCGCCGTCGAGAGGCACTGCATCCAGGGCTTCCTCTTCAAGGCCAGCCTACAAACGGAGAAGAGTGGCGGCTACCTCGGACTCTGAGTATTCCAGGACCTATTCTCCAACTGGGCGACTGGAACCTACTGAGTCTCCACGTCCGTCGCCTGTGCGGCCCAGGACTCCTCCTCCTCCGCCTCCTGCAGCTCCACCCGTGCCCGTGGCCCCTGCAGAACCAAGGCGGCCAAGATCAAGGTCCAGGCCAAGACATCGCTCTCGTAGCAGGCACCGCTCCTCTACAAGGTCTCGCCGGCGCCATCACCGCGAGAGATCCCGTTCCCGATATACTAGGGATACGGCGTCCTCGAGTAGAGGGAGATACTCGCCCACATTGTCGGACTCGCCACCTCCGAGAGTGTCCCCTGTCGATGACATTGCCACATTTCAGGAGGTTCTGGTGCGGGGAGCGGCGAAACTAGGCATTGGGCTGTCTGTGCCTACTCCTACTACCTCTGTGATCTTTGAGACTCTACAACAGAGGCAATCCTCGCGCCCTCTGCTTCCTTTGGTGCCTGGGTTGGAGGAACCGGCGATGGAATTGTTCCTTGCGCCTGCCTCGGTGAAATCGGCGCCTTCCAGGCTCCAGAAGAAATACCGTCCCCCGGACTCTGACCCGGCATTCCTTCGGAGTGATCCACTACCGGATTCCGTCATCGTGGTGGCGGCGAAGAAGCAGCATGCTACTGCCCCTTCATCTACAGTCCCTCAGGACAAGGAAAGCCGTAAGCTGGACTCTGTGGGGAGGAAGGTCTGCAACACTGCAGCCACATCTATGAAGGCAGCTAGTTCTACTGCCCTACTGAGCCGTTACGACCGTTCCTTGTGGGAGTCTCTTCACCAGTTCATGGACCTCCTACCTAGGGACAAACGTGAGGATTTCCAGGAGATACTCAACGAGGGACTGATGGTCTCTAATCAGATTATCAGCGCGGCAGCGGACACCTCTCTCCTGGCAGCCCATGGGTATTGCCATGGCGTGGCCCTCCGACGACATTCCTGGTTGCGTCTCACCTCCTTAAAACCGGAGGCTCAGCAGCGTATCGCAAACCTACCTTTCTCAGGTACCACCCTCTTTGGTTCCCATGCGGACGAGGAAATGGCCCGCATGAAGGCTGAGGTTGAGACTCTCAAAGCAGTCGGCTTGGAAAAGCCTAAGGAGCAGCGTAGGAATTTCCGCCCTTTCCAGCTGCGCTATTCCTCGCAACGATTCCAGCGTGGCCAGGGCCATCAGCCTGGACAACAGCAACAGTTTCAATGGTCTTTTCAGCCGTTTCAGAGACGCCAGTCTAGAGGGAGGGCTCGCCAGCAGTCGACACCAGGGAATAAGGCTCCTGCGGGTTCCAAGCCCTGAAAAGTCACTTCCCCCTCTTCTGTTGCCCACTCCGGTGGGGAGAAGCATTCAATATTATATGGCAGAGTGGAAAAACATAACTCAGGACAATTGGGTGCTGAATATTGTTCGCAATGGATACTGTCTACATTTCACCAGCCCTCCTCCATCGATACCACCGGTTGGTTCACAGTACCAGTTGTGCGAACTTCAGGTGGAGGCAGATACCCTGTTAAGAAAAAGAGCGATAGAACTGGTTCCTCCTGCCCAGAAGGGACAAGGTCTATATTCCAGGTTCTTTCTCGTACGCAAGAAGGACAAGAACGAATTCAGACCCATTCTCGATTTACGACAAGCAAACAAATGGATCCGCAGAGAAAAGTTCTGCATGCTATCCCTGCATCAGATCTACCCTCAGCTGCATCAAGGAGACTGGCTATGCGCAATAGATCTGCAAGACGCATATTTTCATGTGCCCATAGCAAGGAAACACCGAAAGTTCCTACGGTTCTTGGTCGGAACCAATCACTATCAATATGCAGTGCTTCCCTTCGGCCTGAAGTCAGCGCCCAGGACTTTTTCAAAATGCATGGCGGTAGTCGCAGCACACCTACGGAAGAACAAGGTGTTCGTCTATCCGTACCTGGACGACTGGCTGATCAAGGCGACCACGTTTCAGGAGGCACAACTGCATTTCAACAGGACCTCCGCTCTGCTGGGTCGCTTGGGGCTACACATCAATCTGGCGAAGTCTGTCCCGACTCCTGTACAGTGTCTGCAGTATCTGGGAGCTCTCCATCGATACACACAAGGCAAGCGTGTGTCCTTCGGAGGAGAGACGCTTATCCATCCTTCGGAAGGCTCAGGCTCTCATGACCATTCCCTCGCCGACGGTGAGGACGGTATCTTCTCTCCTGGGTTCCATGGCATCTTGCATCTTCCTCACTCCACATGCACGCCTTCACATGCGTCCTCTGCAGGAATGTTTGGAGGATCAGTGGGACCAGAGACGAGGGAATTGGGAGGACAGGATCCAGCTGTCGCAGCAAGCCCTCCAGTCCATCAAGTGGTGGTGCTCGCCCCGCAATCTCCTCCGAGGGATTCCGTTCCACAAGGAGATACCAACGCAGACCATTGTGACAGATGCATCTCTCCACGGATGGGGAGCGATTCAGACCACCTTCAGATACAAGGCACGTGGTCCCAGAAGGAGGCCACGTATCACATCAACTTCCTGGAACTCCGAGCGGTTCACCTGGCTCTGAAGGCCTTCCAGCCGTCCTTTCGAACCAGCTCCCTGCTTGTACAGACGGACAACACAACAACGATGTACTATCTCAACAAGCAGGGGAGTTCAAGATCACGCACATTGTCTCAGGAAGCGCAGACAATCTGGAACTGGCTGCTGGCCAGGGACCTGACCATAACGGTGACGCATCTGCCAGGTGTGCAGAATGCTCAGGCGGACGCTCTCAGCAGACTCGTTCACGAAAATCACGAATGGGTCTTAAACGACGAAGTGGTAAGAGAAATCTTCGGAAGATGGGGCACTCCAGAGATCGATCTGTTTGCCACCGCAGAAAACAGAAAATGCCGAGACTTCGCTTCCAGATTTTACCAACCAGGGACGCTGGGGAATGCACTATGGATCAACTGGTCGAACAGCTTTCTCTACGCTTTTCCACCCATTCCCCTGATCCCGGCAGTGTTGATCAAACTTGCTCAATCACGGGCCAAGATGATCCTCATTGCTCCGGAGTGGCCTCGGCAGTTGTGGTTCACCGACCTATTACACCGGTCTCTCCTGCCGCACATGCGGCGTCCGTGTCGGCCGGACCTTCTCACGAAGTTCGGAGGGCAGATGGTGCATCCCAACCTCTCGTCGTTGAGTTTGGCAGCATGGCTCCTGAGCTAGTGCAGTATGGACATTTAAATCTCCCTCAGAACTGCATGGAGATACTAAAGGAAGCGAAAAGACCTTCTACACGGACTTCCTACGCATATAAATGGAAGAGATTTTGCATCTGGTGTGCCTCTAAGGATGCAGATCCTACCTCCTGCAAGGAGGATGTCATTCTCCCTTATTTGCTGCACTTAGCGCAATCTGGCCTTAATTTTCATTCCATTAAAGTCCACCTAGCAGCTTTAACTGCGTATAGGAAATGCCCTTCACAAACTTCCTTTTTCCAAATCCCAGTCATCAAAGATTTTCTGGAAGGTTTGAAGAAGGTGTTTCCTCCCATTAGGCGTCCTTCACCCCCATGGGAGCTTAATGTGGTGCTTTCTAGACTGATGAGGGAGCCTTTGAGCCCATTCATAAGGCCTCTCTTCAACATCTGTCCTGGAAGGCGGCATTCCTTGTAGCCATAACATCGGCTCGCAGGGTGAGTGAAATTCAAGCTCTCTGTTGTCAAGAGCCTTACACTGTCTTTCATTCCTCTAAGGTAGTCATGCGCACTCACCCTAAATTCCTTCGAAAAGTGGTGTCAGACTTCCATGTGAATCAAACGATTTCTTTACCCACGTTTTTTCAGCATCCTTCCTCTCCTGCTGAGAGATCTCTTCATTCTCTCGATGTTCGGAGGGTGTTGAAATTCTACTTAGACAAGACTAAGGAGATCCGTAGATCGGATCAGTTGTTTGTTAACTATGGCTCTGTCAGGACTGGTCTTGCTACATCTAAGCAATCCATCTCTAGGTGGATCGTGTCCTGTATTCAGTTGTGTTACCAGAAAGCCAACAAGACTCTAAGTAGTAAACCTAAGGCTCACTCTACGAGAGGTAAGGCTGCTACAGCGGCTTTACTACGTAACGTCCCTATTGCAGAAATCTGTAAGGCTGCCACTTGGAAGTCAGTCCATACCTTTACTAAACACTACTGCCTGGACTCTGATGCCAGGGCAGATGCTCAGGTTGGGCAGGCTTCGCTGAGGAATCTCTTTGCACCATAGTGGGTGTGTTTGTTTCTTCCACCGCTAAGGTTGTTTTTTGGGGATGGGCTTGCCATTCTATTCACATGATTATGACTATACACAGAGATCCCCACTACAGAAGGAGTAGTTTCTTACCTGTAACTCCAGTTCTGTAGTAGGGGTATCTCTGTGATAGTCATAAGCAACCCGCCCTCCTCCCCGGTGGATGAAACAATGATGTCCTGAATGCAACAGGCCTTTCCTTATGCGCCTTCAAAAAGAACTGAAAGTAACTGGTCTTTGGCTGTGCATCTTGGGATACCGAGGGTCTCTGGAGGGATTCTTAAAGGCACGGTATCCATTTACAGACAGATAATGGCAGCCTATGGGACTTGTCTGTCCTCCCTTCATCTCTATCATGGAAAAAAAAAAAAAGGGATTTTGTGAAGGGTAGTTTCTCTATGTGAGAAACCTAGTAAAATTGTTAAATTTAACTGATACCTGGCTAGCTTTTTCACTTCAGGATGAAGTAATGGCCAGTGTAGCCTAGTCTTTTCAGGCTGCATTATTGTCTTTTATTCTCTTAAGTGTCTATGCAGGACTGCAGAAGAAGACAGCTTAAGAGACTATATCTATTGAAGTGCGCCGGGGTACATGCACATGGGCGGGACTATTCACATGATTATGACTATCACAGAGATACCCCTACTACAGAACTGGAGTTACAGGTAAGAAACTACTCCATCTCTTTGGCCCAGCTGTCGATGTGTCACTGGAAAAAATGAAAAAAGATACCGAAGTTGCTAAGTCCATGGTGGCCCTACAATCACCTTCTAATAGGGGTTCCTTTCGTCGCTCATTCTATAGCGGCGGCTCCAAAAATGTATCTACAGAAACTCCCTCCTCCTCTTACAAGGGCAACAATCAGTCACCCTCTTCAGGAGGGTATGTTAGAGGAGGGTATAGAGGAAACAACGGCAAGGGAAGAGGCAGAGGTAATTCAACACGCACCTCCCCTGCAAACAACAAGCAGTGACTTATTTCCCATACCCCCTGATCATTCCACTGCTGTCGGGGGGCATCTTTCACAATTTCTACCCATTTGGAATACGATTACATCAGACAAATGGGTTCTACAAATTATCCAATCTGGTTATTGCCTGGAACTTACAAGCACTCCCCCGAATAATCCTCCGAAGTCACACCTCGTGTCACAAGAACATCTCACCCTTTTAAAGCAAGAGGTTCTTTCTTTGTTGCAAAAGGGTGCAATAGAACCAGTCCCTTTACAATACCAAGGAACAGGAGTGTATTCCCTATACTTCCTAATTCTCAAAAAGGACGGCTCTCTGAGGCCTATATTGGACCTCAGAGAACTAAACCTATACATACAGTCGGACCATTTTCATATGGTAACACCAACAAGTGCTTCCTCTCCTTCAGCAAGGCAACTTTCTATCCACTCTAGATTTAAAGGATGCCTATACACACTGCACACCGCAAATACCTCAGGTTTGTGGTAGCAGGACAACATTATCAGTTCAAAGTCCTTCCC
Organism: Calotriton arnoldi; assembly: GCA_963921515.1. Taxonomy (NCBI): domain Eukaryota; kingdom Metazoa; phylum Chordata; class Amphibia; order Caudata; family Salamandridae; genus Calotriton; species Calotriton arnoldi. The sequence goes on from CAWUFW010013864.1 coordinate 25,855, forward strand.
TTCGGATTAACAACCACTCCCAGGGTTTTCACAAAATGTTTGGCAGTAGTCGCAGCCCACCTGAGAAGACAACATGTTCACGTCTTCCCATACTTAGACGACTGGCTCATAAAGGCCAGCTCGCACAACAAATGTCTACGCCACACACAAAAAAAACTGTGCAACTGCTTCACCAGCTAGGATTCACAGTAAATCAGACCAAATCCCATCTCAAACCATCCATGTCTCAGGACTATCTAGGAGCTACTATAGACACATGGAAAGCTCTAGCATACCCAACCCCAGCCAGAATCAGGAATATTCAACACCTGATATCTCAGTTCCAGCCTCAACACTCTTTACCAGCTTGACTGTTCATGCAGTTACTGGGAAAGATGGCGTCTTGCATTTTCATAGTTCCCTATGCAAGACTTCAGATGCGCCCCCTACAGGAATGCTTAGCATGTCAGTGGAACCAGGCTCAAGATCAATTATCAGATCTAGTGTTGGTAGACGGCCGCACCCATCGCTCTCTGCAGTGGTGGAACACACAAAACCTTTTAAAAGGGCGGCCCTTCAGCGACCCGGTTCCACAGATAGTATTGACAGCAGACGCATCACTGACAGGTTGGGGAGCACATCTCCAAACCCACACAATTCAAGGGATGTGGAGCTTGCAACAAAAACAGCTTCATATAAATCATTTAGAACTGTTAGCGATTTTTCTGGCTTTGAAAGCTTTTCAAGCTCAGCTAGTACGCAAGACTGTGCTAATTCGTACAGACAACATGACAGCCATGTACTACATTCAGAAACAGGGGGGGACACACTCCCTACAACTGTCCCACCTAGCCCAGGACATCTGGAGTTGGGCCATTCATCACAAAATTTATCTCCTAGCAGAACACCTCCCAGGAGTAAACAACCAGATGGCAGATCTACTAAGTCGCCAGACACAGCAAATCCACGAATGGGAACTACACCCTCAGGTTCTCCTCCCATTCTTTCAAATGTGGGGCTTCCCAGACATAGACCTGTTTGCCACTCAACTAAACGCAAAATGCCCAAATTTTGCGTCCAGGTATCCACAACCATTGTCCAAAGGCAATGCACTATGGATGAACTGGTCAGGGATATTTGCTTACGCTTTTCCGCCTCTCCCACTCATTCCATAAGTGGTTCGGAAACTCAAACAAGCGTCCCTGACACTAATCCTCGTTGCTCCCACATGGGCACGTCAACCATGGTTCACAACCCTATTGTAACTCTCGGTAGTTCCTCATCAAAAACTACGTCTTACACCCAGTCTCCTCACACAGAGCCATGGAGACATAAGACACCCAGACCCCAGTAAACTCAATTTGGCGATCTGGCACCTGAAGGCCTAGAGTTTGGCTACCTTAATCTACTGCCAGACTGCATGAATATTATCAAAGAAGCTAGACGTCCTACCACAAGAGCCTGCTATGCAGCAAAGTGGAAGTGGTTTGTGATTTACTATAATAACAACATCAACCCGCTTGATGCTTCTGTCCAACACATTATATGCTACTTGTTACATTTACAACGTGCCAATTTAGCATACACGTCCATACGTCTACATCTAGCTGCTATAGCTGCATACCTCCAAAATAGACAGCATCTTTCTCTTTTTAGGGTACCTGTCATTAAAGCGTTCATGGAGGGACTCAAAAGAGTTATTCCCCCGAGACGTCCACCTGCTCCAGTGTAGAATCTCAACATTGTTCTCACCAGACTAATGGGTCCACCCTTTTAACCATTAGACAGATGTGAACTGCAATTTCTCACATGGAAAGTTGCTTTCCTAGAGTTGCCATCACATCACTCAGAAGAGTAGGTGAACTTCAGGCATTGACTATAGAGGAACCCTTTTTACAAATGCACCAAAATAAAGTGGTTCTTCGGACTAATCCTAAATTCCTTCCTAAAGTCATTTCTGCTTTTCACATCAATCAATCTGTTGAGTTACCCGTGTTCTTCCCTCAACCAGATTCAGTGGCAGAATGTGCATTACACACATTAGATGTGAAAAGAGCATTGCTCTATTAAATTGAAAGGACAAAACCTTTTCGTAACACAAATCAGCTTTTTTTCTTTTTTGCTCCACCACACAAAGGCAATCCTATATCAAAATCAGGTATTGCAAGGTAGATAGTCAAATGCATTCAAATATGCTATGCAAAGTCTAAACGGACATTAACAGTTCCCCCCAGAGCACATTCTACACACAAACTGGGGGCTTCTATGGCATTCTTAGGAAATATACCCATAGATGATATATGTAAAGCTGCAACATGGTCTACACCTCACACATTCACAAAACACTATTCTGTGGATGTGTTGTCAGCACAGCAAGCTAGAGTAGGCCGAGCAGTTTTATGTACACTATTTCAAACCACTGCAACAGCTACAGGTTAGCCATCGCTTTAGGAGATAACTGCTATGTAGTCTATGCAAAGCATATGATCTACAGCTCATATGCCTCGAACGGAAAATGCTACTTGCTCAGTATGCATCTGTTCTTGGCATGTAGAGCTGTAGAATCATATGCGCCCGCCCGCCTCCCCAGGTACCTATACCTGTTGCAGTAACATCTTACTTAGATGCATGCATTCATGGACATCTCCTTTTTACCACTCTTACTATCTCCATTATCACCCTCTGCGGGAAAACAATCTAACAATGGAGTCGATGCCCATGCGCACTATCACCGAAAGGAGGAGTCACCTACCTTGTAACTGGAAAGACTTCTTCGAAGAAAAACAAAGTGCAAACATCCGGACCCAACACAAAGTATATGATTCTACAGCTCTACAGCTCTACATGCCAAGAACAGATGCATACTGGGTAAGTAGCATTTTCCTTCCTCCCATAGGATTGCAATGACTGTTTTTCTGTGGAAATTGTTCTAAATGTGGAGTTGGATTTTATGAAACCTTAAGAAACTGTATTTACAAAAACTGATTTCCTTTCCTTTTATCTAGGAAATGTCCCCAGTGTGATATCTAGGCATATCACACTGAGTAAAAAAAGTAACTTGAAAAGTCATCTGAAAAGCAACGTACAAAGTAATCTCAATAGTAACTGAAAAGTAATTCCAACTGTCTTAGGAACAAGTGACTTTCCTGTAACCAATCCAATTGCATTGAACTGCATTCAAACCGTATTTAACTGCATTATTCTTGCAAAGTATTATTACACTTACCTGTACCAGGCCTGGCTTTGTTCTAGAAAATAAATACAACTAAATAATATTTTTATACAAACAAATTGGTTGAGTTCAGTCTTTAAGTGTGTGACATCATTTCTTGCCTGAGTGTGTACGACACATGCTTAACACTACCCTCTGATAAAGCCTTACTGCTCGCCCACACTACCACAAATAGAGAGTAAGGTATTATCTACTTTTACCTCTGCCTACCTTTGGGGATCCACTGGACTCTGTGCACACTATACCTTACTTTGGTATAGTATATACAGCGCCAGCTTCCTACACCTATGTCATCTGACTCAACTTTTCCCATGAACAAATGAAGCCTTTATCATTGGGTTGTCAACATACTTAACCCAGATCTACTGTATTCCGCATGAGCTTTCCTAGAAGACAACCAACAGGCATATATTAAAAAAACAAATATATATATATATATATATATATATATATATATATATATATATATATATATATATATATATATATATATATATATGCTCAAGCCGAAACGCGTAGGTCATCTTTGTCTGTATGCACCTCTGCACTTTGCTGTACATGGCCCCGTGGCGAATGTAGGCTTATTCAACAAAAAAACAAAAAAACTACCTCATCGCAAAGGATTGTTCTTCTGCTCGCCCTCGGGACGTGTGGTGGATTGGAGGGCGTTTCTGCATGAAGGCGGAGAGTGTATGTATATATATGTATATATATATGTGTATGTATATATATATAAGCAAATCTTCTACCCACAGAATGCGACAGGGAGGATTAACCAAAGGGGGGTACTAAAACCCGTGCCTGCTATAGTAATTTGTGAGAATCCATGTCACGCTAAACCTGTCTAAAGGCTTTAACAGAGTAATAATAATCCACCCTTAAAAGCCTATTAGCTTTAGCATATAATTTTCAAAATAAATAAGTCAGGACTACTTCCTTTGACGTATATTTTCATAATAAAAAGATGGGACCAATGGCCTCTGATATAACGTTTTCCATTTAACGAGTTAAACCTATAGCCTGTATCACTGGCTTGTCTCCATAACCACTCAGGCGTCCTGTATTCTGCGTAAGCTTTCCCACAAGGCAACTATTGTATAGTTAAAATAAGTTTTTCACAGTAAATAAGTCAGGCTTCTACAGCACTTTCCATAATAAACAAATAAGACCCATAGCCTTGATCACTGACTTTTCACCCCTCCTATATCAGGAGGTACAATTTCCACAAGGCAAAAAGCACAATACAAACGGAAGCACAGAACTTTTGCCCAATCTGAATCTGTACTCAAATGAATTAACATTTGGGTGCAGTCAAGTTCCCTCACTCAGCAGTGCTTCTGAAAGCTCTTTTTCTGTTGCTCACATGGTGACAGCTCACTGTCACGCCATGTAGGAAGCTGGCTCTTTATATGTTATACCAAAAAGAGGTATAATGTGCAAAGAGTCCAGGTATCCCTTATAAGTGGACAGGGGCTTGCTCTAGCAATCCCAAGGTGCTCTCTTAGGGGTTAGTGTGGTCGAGCAGCCTTAGGCTTATCAAAGAAGAGTCTTGGACATCTGCTGCATGCACACAATCAATCATTGATACACACAACTCAATAAGAAGCTCCATACCAATTTCTAAAAGTAACACTTATCTTTATATAATTTTAGACACCAAGATCATCAAAATCAGGTAAGTACGTTTTGAGTTAGAAATATTTACAGTTTTCAAAAGTTGACACTCGGTGCAATTTCTGAAGCAGTAATATTATCATATGGAGGAAAGGCATTTACTGCATACAGGTACATTACAGCGGCTTACAGCACCAGTCTTCTGGACTTAGGGTGAGCATGGGGCAGGGTCCAATGCAGCACCAAAAGGTCACGTCGGGCGGCACTGGGGCAGCCGGGTGCAGTACTGCGTTGGGTGCCCCATTGAAGTCAATGTGGATTGGTCCGGTCAAAAATAGGCTGTAGCTGGGACTAGGGGATCAGTCCAGCTGAACCAACAAGGGAGCTCAGGTCTCACTTGGGTACACCTTTGTTCCTCTTCTCCTCGGGCCAGGTGCAGAGGTGCCCTGAGGCATTGGATTTTTGTCACCGGGACACTCGCAGTAGAGGGGGCCTGCACATAGAGGCTGCTGGTGGGATCGAGAAGGCAAACCCAGGGTGGCCTTCAGCTCTGTAGGGTCTGGGGACCACACTGGCACTGTTGGTCCACTTCAGCTAGGAGACACTGGTGCAGTGGTGCTTTCCAGTGTCAGGTTTTTGGCGGACCGGAGTCCTCGCAGCTCTTCTGTGGTGCCAGCAGGATCCACGGGAGCAGCTCCCCTACTCCATGGAAGTTCCTGGTTTTGGGTGAAGGTTGGCAGCCCTCCCAGGTTTTTGGAGGCACAGACCGCTGCAGGACTAGTCTTCTTTGGCGCAGTTGTCGAGGACAGCAGGCAGGCTGGCTGGCAGGGTAGGTGCCAAGTCAGTTGCTAGTCTTCTGTTCTTGCTTTTGCGACTCTTCAGGGTCCGTCGTCTCCTTTCAGGTAGGCAGGATCTGACTTCCTGGTGCCAGGGGCTCCCCAAAATACTTGATTTAGGGGTGTTAAAAGAGTGTAGGGTAGTAGCCAATGGGCTACTTACCCCTGGGGTCACTACGCACCCTATACAACCACTTCCTGTGAGACGTGGGCATAACCCTGTCCCAGAGTTCCTAATTCTGCCATCACAAAGATGGCAGACTTAAATTGTGTGTCCACGTCAGGTAGCCCACCTTAGGGGTGAAACTATTCTAAGGGGGAATACGCCTCTCTGACTACTAATTTTCTGCCTGTGCAGGTCCCCCCCAAATGGGCCCTGGCCAGGGGGAGGGTGGCATCCCCTCAAATTCATATACCAAAGGCGGCGGGCTCTTTAATGCTCCCTGCCTTGGAATGCTAATTTACAGGTCATCCAGCTGTAGGGGGTGTAAAACACCCTCTGCCGGAGCAGGCTTTGTTCCTGACCTGAGAGCGTGGGCCCTCACCCCTGGGGGTCAGAAACTCGTTTGTGATGGCAGGCTGGTCAGACCTGGTCAGACAGCACATTAGTAGTTGGTAGGTTTTCAGGGGGCACCTCTATGGTGCCTTCTGTGTGCATGTATTAATCAATCCATCACTGCAATCAGTGTGGTTTTTTTAATACAAGATGTTTGATCCCAAACATCTCTGGTTTCAGTGAAGTCATCATGTACCTGGGGAACTCGTTTTTACCATTGTCCAGCACATGTCCTTAAAATGGCTTTCCTGGTCACTTGCACTGGCAGTAATTGAACTGGTCAGCACAGGAGCTTATCCACTAAAGCAGATATATACACACATGTAGAATGGTGCACCGTGCATTAGGGCTGTAAGGCATGCTGTAGGGGTGACTTACCTATACTACATGCAGTGTCTGTAGGCATGGCACACGGCTTGTGTGCACTGTCGTGTTTTCACTTTTATCTGCTCCAAGACTCGCAGCCTGCAGTGGCAGTCTGGATGAGTTAGGTAAGTGGTCCTGTGAAGTCACGATTTCCAGGCAAAAGGGATGATTATAACTTATATTTATTTATATAAATAAGCAACAGGTTAACAGAGTAAAGGGCCGAGGAGATAAGCTCCAGCTGCCGTTAAGGTTCTCTCCAGCCCCAATGTAACCTTCTACCCTGCAACATTCTGAGCTATGACTACACCGCTAATGCTAGACACCACATATCTCCCCCTTATATAATGAATAAACAGAAACAGAAATAAAAAAAATATATACAACTTAAAAACAAGGTAAATAATATTAACAAGAATTAAATATAAAACTTGCAAGGCATTCTCCTGGTTCTTATTCTCCTCCATAACGTAATGTAATCTTGAAAAATGACTACCTTGGTTATGTGTTGTATCATCCTGGTCATAAATTTCTGAGTCCAAATGACAGTCCAAATGGCATGCGACAAAACTGAAACGTACCATCAGGTGTAACATACGCCAGTGGATGACGAGATTGTACATCTAAAACTTCCTGATGGTACGCTGCCTGAAGGTCTAATTTAAAAAACCATTTAGACTGGCAGACTGCTGTTATCAGGTCATCAATGCGTGGCAGAGGATAGTTCTCCCCCCAGATTGCATCATTGACCAATCTTAAGTCCACACATAAACGCAAATCACCTGTTTTCTTTTTAGCTAGCACGATTGGAGACAACCCCTAAAGTGGCATCAGCTTTTTCAATGATACCATCATCCTGCATAGATTTCAACATTTTTGACAATTCACTTCTTTTGCTGTGCAGAACATTGAGTAGTCTGTGCTTCATTGGGGTGACTCCCTCCTTGACCTTAATAGTATGAATGAAATCATTTATTTGACCCACTTTCGCTTGAAATATGTTTTTAAATTTATCTTCATCTACACTCTTGGGATCTGTAAAAGCCAAGACGTACTGATCCCTAGGAGAATTACAAATCACATTAAAGTACGGCTGGCTAGATCTAGGTGGGGAGACACTTAAAGATACTAAAGTACGGGTGTTCTATGAGACCCTATAGGAGGGAGATATCCCTCAGGACAAGAACCCTCACTCACCGTTAGGTGACATGCTTCATCACTTGGGTTCCCTCCTCACGCCGTAGTGTGGGCTACGACTCCCCTAGGGGAGGAGCTGAGGTGTTTCTCCGAAGATGAGTGTACGAAGAAAGTGAATGAGGGGCAGAGTGCATAAAAGTGTGATATAAAAATGTCTGTCTGAGTCCACTGAAAATTTATTAGGTGGTCACAGCGACATGATTAAAATGCGGGACGGGTAGGGATTAAATAGATATACCCTAGTACATTAGTTCAACATGTTTCTGCCAACAGGCATTCTTCAGGACCTAAATATCCAGTCACTCTGCAAAAGGTGATAAAAGTAAAAAGTGAAGATATACAAGCCACCACTGGAACTGTGTGGCCCGATGTTCAACGTTCCTCTTCTTTTCAGAGGGAAGCGTGAAACTAAAGTGCCAAAAAGTCACTTGCACTTTCCATGCTCTTGGACCATCTCATGGTGCCCAGTTGAAGTTACTGTGGTCGTCCCTTAGGAGATGGCAGGCTTATCATTCCAAATTCTGCTTGATGCCACCATCCTACTGCATTTATGCCTTTGTAGGCTACGTAAACCTTACCTTGTATAGTCTTACTCTTAAAAGTAATATCACTCCAAAAGAATCCTGCTAAATCTAGCTTACCGCCCTCAAAAGCTGTAGTCCCATCTGGAGGGAATAATACTTTGTGTGACCAGTCATTCTCATTGTAAATTATTGTTATCCTTGCACCTGAGTATATAAGGAGGGGCATAGTGACACCATCAATTTTTACAAATCCTAATGGGTCACTAATGGATTTGTGTTTCTCAGTCTGGGCAGCATTTATTTCAATACAATTTACAGATAGTACTAACTCTTCTACTCGTTTCTCAACTTCCCCTTCATCATCACATTCACCTTGGTCTAGAACACTCCTCGCATGAACCTGTTTGACTCCTCTTCACATGTTACCAAAATGTCCTATTTTCCTACATTTCCAGCACTCCTGAGCAATAGCTGGCCAATTTTTAAAATTTGACACGTGTAGTAGAACCACATCTAAAGCATACTTGTTCAGGACGACCAGCTAAAACTCTAGCTTCCCTACTGTGGTTCTCAAATCCACCCCTATTATGGCTCTCCAAACCACCTCTACTGTTTTTCCCATGACTTTCATTGGGAACAACCAAACTTTGGCCTTTCTGAGCACTGACCTTCACAACAGAAATTTGCGGAATTTCAGCTTTCAATTGCTTAGCAGCTTGTTGTGAAGACTCTATACTTTTGGCTATGTTGATTGTTTCATCCAACGATGTTTTCTTGCATGATAACAAGCTCTGTTGTATCCTTTTGAAATTACACCTACAAACAATTTGATCCCGAATCATTTGCAAAGTGAACTCTTCAAACTCAGAGTAACCTGCCAAACTTTTTAGCGCAGTTACATAAGAGTCAATGGATTCACTGGAACCATGAACACGAGTAAAAAATGTATGCCTATGGACTATCAATTCAGCGCAATGAGCCAGGCTGCAGGATGAGCGGCGCATCAGGGTAAGTCAAATTACATAAACGTTGAATCTTTTATGAACAACTGATCGCTCGATGCACTGCCGCTCACCTCTTCATCAACGGTCACGCTTTCCCGAGCTCAGAAAACTGAGCATGTGCCACTCATTGCTTTGGCTGCCCTCTCACTCCGCAGAGATGGACGATAAGTCAGTTACCAGGCAACAATCTGCATGTGCTCATACTCCGACGGTGCACCTCTCGTGATAAAGAACGCCCGCGAGCCGGCTCTCACTCGTACAACTTTCAAATAACGCAAAGGTGGTTCCTCACAAAGCTTCAAAAGAGTTTAAAATAGCACCAATATATTAAAAAAACACAGCGGAGGGCCATGTTAACCCCGTCACCACAGCTGGGTGTAAACGACAAAAAAAACTATTCCGGGGCCCGCAAGCTCAGACAACACAGTACCAGGTGACAAATCAAGGAAGAATTTGGCAAAAATTGCACCCATCCAAATCTCAGCCCATAGCCAAATTGTGAATTCACAATTTCCATGCAAAAGGGATGATTATAACTTATATTTATTGTAGGAATCTGGCTCTGTATATACTATACCAAAGTAAGGTATAGTGTGCACAGAGTCCAGTGGATCCCCAAAGGTAGGCAGAGGTAAAAGTAGATAATACCTTACTCTCAATTTGTGGTACTGTGGGCGAGCAGTAAGGCTTTATCAGAGGGTAGTGTTAAGCATTTATTGTACACACGCAGGCAAGAAATGATGTCACACACTCAAAGATTGAACTCAGACCAATTTGTTTGTTAAAAAATATTATTTAATTGTATTTTATTTCTAGAACCAAGCCAGCCTGGTGCAGGTAAGTGAAATAATACTTTGCAGGTAGAATGCAGGTGGATGCAATTGGTTCGTTTACAGATAAGTCAACAGTCAGAATTACTTTACAGTTACTTTTGAGATTACTATGTACGTTACTTTTCAGATTACTTTTAAGTTACTTTTTCTACTCAGTGTGATATACCTAGATATCACACTAGGACATTTCTTAGAGAAAAGGTAAGTAATTCAGTTTTTGTACATTTGCAGTTTCTTAGGGTTTCATACAAACCAACTCCACACCAAGCCAGCCTGGCACAGGTAAGCAATAAATACTTTACAGTAGTAATGCAGTTTGTAAACAGTTTGAATTGTAATTGTATATGCTCTTTGTTTTGACTTACAGTATGGTTGCAGAGAAATGCAATACTTTTTAAATACAGTACATAGTCTTGAATGGGCTTTTCAGTAAAATAACAGGTAAGTTACTTTTTAGATTCCTTTTCTTACTCAGAGTAGTATACCTGGATACTACTCTGGGACATTTCCTGCAAACAGGTAAGTAAAATCGTTTTTGTTAAATAGTACAATTTTAAAGAATTTCTTTAGGTTTTCAAACTCCACACTTAACAACTTTTCCAAGAAAAACAGTCAATGTTATCCTATGGAGGAAAATAGTGTTATCGGTTTTGAGGTAAGTAATTGGTAGTGGGAGTTGAGGTTCTGGGGGTAGACTCAGGGGTCCCCCAGGGTCAGGGATGCACTCTTGTTACACCCTCAGCGGCACTAGGGCGGCCGGGTGCAGAGTGCTGAGGCCCAATGTTATCCAATGGGGGATAGCGGGCCTCCGGTTGGGGGCTGCCGGCGAGCAGGCCACAAGGTTGTGGGAGCCAAGCTCCTGGTGTTAGGCTCAGGACAAAAGGGGATCCTGTTTAGCACAAAAGGTGCAACCGCAGCGGAGCAGGGGCGGCTGGGTGCAGGGTGCTCGTTTGGCGTCGGGTGCCCTGTTGTTTTCAACGGGGATTTTCGGTTTTGGTTTTCAGCTGCAGGCTCGGTCCAGGAAGACTTCCATGAGGAACCAACAGCTGAGCAGGTAAGGTGGATGGCTCAGAGACGTAGGTGCACCTCGGGTTCTCTTCTCCAGGGCGCAGGTCAGCTGGATGCAGGGGTGTCTTTTGAGGTCGGATTTCACCATACCGGGCCACTGCGCTTGGGGGGGGGGGGTCTCCGTGCAGAGGCTGCAGGCGACGTCGGGGAGTCCTGGAGAGGTCAACCCATGGTGGACTCTGACTCTGGAGCGCTGGGGGACCTCGCTGGGACCGGTGGGCCACTCGAACTCGGGCCATAGGCGACGGGTGCAGTGGTGGTTCCAGGCCCCAAGTTTCTTTTTTCTCAGCAGGCTGGGAGTCTTTCTTTGGTGTTTCTTCTGAACTGAGCTGCTGTTCACAAGAGATCCGGTCTTTGTTGAATGCAGTCAGTCCTCCCAGGGGTTCTGGAGGTTGCTGGCTGCAGGACAAGCCGATTTTTGGCGCAGGATCTCTGGAAACTGCAGACGGGCCGGTAGGGCTGGGACCAAGTCAGTTGTTCTCTGCAGTGTCCTCTGCTGGGCGTCTTCTTTCATCCTTTTTCTTCTTAGGTTGCGGGAATCTGCTTTCTTGTTTCAGGGCTGCCCCCTAAATACTGTATTTAGGGGGCGTTTTAGGGGTCTCGAGGTCAGTAGCCAATGGGCTACTGACCTTCGGGTGACTACACCCTTGGTGTGCTCACCCCATGTGGGGGAGTGAGCACAATCCCTAATCCTGATTGGGGAGGGCCTGCCATCTGCAAGATGGCGGGCAATGAAGAGTGGGCTTCACCTTGCCTCCCCCACCTGAGGGGTGGAGTTGGCAGAGGTGGGCACACCTTCTGGGCTGGCTAGTTTTTCCCGCCTGTCTTCCCGCCGAAAAGGAGGGGAGACGGGAAGGGGGCCTGCTCCTGACAGCAGGAGAGGCTGCGGGTCGCATTACAAAGGCTGCCAGGCCTTTGAAGCTCCCATGCCACAGATGGCTCTTCCTGGCCTGGGGGAGGTGTGAACACCTCCGCCCAGGAAAGGCTTTGTTTCTGGGCTCAGGGAGCGAAGGCTCCCACCCTAGGGGTCCAGAAACATGTCTTGTGGTGGCAGGCTGGTGTGTACCAGTCAGGGAACCCACCAGAGGTTGGTTGTTTTTCAGGGGGCATCTCTAAGAAGCCCTCTGTGTGCATTTTTCATTAAATCCCACACTGGCATCAGTGTGGGTTTAATGTGCTGAGAAGTTTGATACCAAACTTCTCAGTTTTCAGTGTAACCATTATGGTGCTGTGGAGTTCGTAATGACAAGCTCCCAGCACTATATACTCTTAATGGCAGCACTGCACTTACAATGTCTAAGAATGAACTTAGACACTGTAGGGGTACAGGGCTCATGCACCTGTACCCTCACCACTGGCATAGGGCACCCAGCTAGAGGGGTGACTGATCTATGCCAGGGCAGTGGGTTGTAGGCATGACACACAGGGATGTGTGCCATGTCGACTCTTCACTTTGTTCTGCACCAAAACACACAGCCTGCAAAGGCAGTGTGTCTGTGTAAAGGTACAGGGCCTCTAAGGGTGGCACAATAAGTGCCCTGGGTACGTGTGGTACCATTTACCAGGGGCTGACCTGTGACCAAGGATGCCAGTTGGGTTAGTTTTGGGGAAAGAACAAAGGCCCTGGGAACCTGATTGGCAGGGACCCAGGGCACATCAAGTGAAAGTACATCAGTAGTCTGGAAAAAAGTGTGGGGGGGGGGTTACTGCAACAGAAACCCACTTTCCTACACACCCCACGAGGCGCAGTGGGCACAATCCCTAACCCTGATTGGAGAGTGCCTGCCATCTGCAAGATGGCAGGCACTGAAGAGTGGGTTTCACCGCGCCTCCCCCACCTGAGGGGTGCCGTTGGTAGAGGTGGGCACACCTTCTGGGTTCTAATTTTTCCCGCCTGTCTTCCCGCGGAAAAGGAGGGGAGACAGGAAGGGGGCCTGCTCTGAGAGGCTGGGGGTCATGTTACAAAGGCAGCAAGGCCTTTGAAGCTCCCCTGTCACAGATGGCTCTTCCTGACCTGGGGGAGGTGTGAACACCTCCGCCCAGGAAAGGCTTAGTTTCTGGGCGCAAGGAGCGAAGGCTCCCACCCTAGGGTCCAGAAACATGTCTTGTGTTGCCAGGCTTGTGTTTACCAGTCAGGGAACCCACCAGAGGCTGGTCGTTTTTCAGGGGGCATCTCTAAGATGCCCTCTGAGTGCATTGTATAATAAATCCCACTATTATGCTGAGAGGTTTGCTACCAAACTTCCCAGAAATCAGTAAAGCCATTATGATGCTGTGGACTTCGTAATGACAAACTCCCAGACCTTATATTATAATTTTTATGGCTTTACTGCACTTAAAATGTCAAAGAATGGACTTAGTCACTGGAGGGGTACAGTGCTCATGCAACTGTACCCTCACCAGTGGTATAGTGCACCCAGCTAGAGGGGTGTCTTACCTATACCATAGGCAGGGGGTTGCAGGCATGGCACACAGGAATGTGTTACATCAAAAAAGGCTTGCAGTGCACACCATGCTCATCCATTTAATCTTTGTTTTACGTTTTTTCTGACTTGTTCTTGTTAGCGTGCTCCCGAGTATCGTGATCTACCCTGGTATCACGCCTTGTAAATATCCTAAACAACAGTAGCAAAGTATCACTCCTGGTCCCGGTGCACCGGGACCAGGAGTGATACTTTGCTACTGTTGTTTAGGATATTTACACAGGAATGTGTGCCATGTCGACTCTTCACTCTTCTCTGCACCAAAACACGCTGCCTGCAATTGCAGTGTGTGTGTTAAGGTACAGGACCTCTAAGGGTGGCACAATATGGGCTGCAGCCCTTAGAGGCCTTCCCTGGTAACAATGCACTTGGTACCCAAAGTACCTTTCACAGGGTACTTACATGTGGCCAGAGAGGTGCCAATTGGGGGTACAAAGATACAGTTTTGGGAAATAAACACTGGCCCTGGGGACCTGATTGGCAGAGACCCAGGGCACATCAAGTCAAAGTGCATCAGAAATCTGGTAAAAAGTGGGGGGATTACTGCAATAGAAACCCAGCTTCCTACATTTATTTATATAAGTAAACAACAGTTTAGTAAAGTAAAGGGCCCAGGAGATCAGTTCCAACTGCCATCAAGGTTCTCTCCAGCCCCACAGTAACATTCTGTCCTGCAACATTCTACATTGCATCAACCATGACCACACCACTAATGAGCTATGACTACACCACTAATTATAGACATCACAGGTCCCTTAGGGTGGCACAATACATGCTGCAGCCCTTAGGGACCCTCTTTAGCCTCCTTACCCTAGATACCATGGTACCATTTACTAGGGACTTACAGGGGGTGCTAAAGGTATTGCCACTTGGGGAAACAATTGTACAGTTTAGGGAAAGAGATGTGGCACTGAGAACCTGGTTAACAGGAACTCAGTGCACTTCCTGTCAACATTGCATCGAACACCAGGCAAAATGTGGGGGTGACCATATAAAAGAGGCACTTTCCTACACCCCACACCTAAATACAGAGGGAAGCAAAGCATTTGATACAGTTGGATTGTGGTAACTATGAGTGTTGTCCTTTACTGGCTCCTTCAAATGTGTGCATTCAACCTTGAATGAGCCTGTTGCTTAGTTACTAATGTCTGTAATTTTGGAGATTTATGTAACTAGAAGCGAACTGCTCCCTTGGTTTCTGCATTCCTGAGACCTTGATATCAGATCTATATTGAATTCATTCTGTGTCTGCAGTGTCTGCTTTTTCTATTGCTTTGTATAATTATACAGACACATATTTAAATAAGCTAATGCTACAACCATCTTTGGTAGTTATCCAAAACTTCAGTCAGGTAATGGACAGTGGCAGATAAAGAGGGCCTTTCCAGGAAATGAGGTTTTTTATGGCACAATTTCTCAGGCTTCATTCTTGGCTATGACTTTCTGATATCATACATGTGACTTAGTAAATGATTTCAGGAAGCTCTCTCTTTTTTGTTTCTTTACAGGAGTAGCAATCTATAAAATGAAGGCAGAGTCTTGCACTGTATATTCTGCCTGTAGTAATGGAGTAAGGAAAATATGTGGAAAAAGAAAGTTGTGGTGCCTACTTTAATTATTCGCAGCCATTGGTAATTACTCAGACTGCATTCCAGTCTGTTTTTGCCCTCTGTGCCACTCTGGACAGAGACAGGCCATATGCGAATCAGGAACAGACCAGCTCCCCTCCAGATGGGACAATACCAACCCGGACCTGTTTTGGTCTGTTAAGGCGTTACCAGTGAGGAATAGGTTGATTCCTAGGGCATAATGGGCGCAAGACCAACGTCTCGGCATACTAATCACCCCAAGGCATCACATTGAGGAAAACAAAAAGGCGATAGGTAAGAGTTTTGTAAATAATCTCAGCCAATGACAATTACTTGGGCTGCACACCAGTCCATTGTGTTTTTTGGCCACACCAAAACTTGCCATATGCAAACCTTCCTTGGTCCGTCTCCAATAGGTGTAAAAGAGTCCAGTCCCAATTGCAGGTAAGGTCCCCTCCTGATGGAAAAAAGCTAACCCTAGACCAGTAAGGAGCCAGCAGTGCACTAGGCCAGTCACCTTTTCCTGTGGAGCTCCAGCAGTGCTCCATTCTCGGGCCAGGCAGACACAGCTTATCTGGTGAGGGCTCTGATGTGTTGCATCCATTGAGTGACGAAAACGACAGCCCACCAACTGAGCAGCCTCAGATGCTGAGGCACCCTTGTTGAGCCCAGAAATCCAGTGGCAAAGGAGCACCCCTCACACCTGCTGATGCAAGGTTCCTACAGTGATTGTGGTGAGTGCTGGTAAGTGGAGCTGTTCAGGCTCCTCAGCACACACAACTGTCTCAGAAGTGGAGAACAGATGGGGCACATATGTTTGAGGGGTTGGGAAAAACTATCCTCCAGTTTCACCAGAGCCTGTTGTTTGTTCTGCACTCTGCTTTGTGATGGTACTAGGTGCGAGTAGGGCTGAAGAAGACAAAGCAAGGAAGCAGTGGTAGCTAGATACTATTGATTTAACTCCAAGCACTGTGAAAGCGGGCCCGAGGCTCAAGACATTGAGGGTGTAGTGTTGGCAGAGCTCCTGCTCTGAGTACGGACTCCAGGAGTGTGATGATGAACTTATTGTGTGCAGTGCCTCTAAAAGAGAACCAAAAAGCACTGAAGGAAAAGCATGACTTTTATCCTAATCCTTCCTCGTGCAGAACCACTTGAGTTGATGATCCTAAGCATCCTGCTGACTCCACTGGTTAATCATGGGGTGAAACCATAATGATGGCCAGGATGACAGGTCGACAGAGGACCCTCCAAAAGATTCAAATGAAATTGTTCTCTATTAAAAGGAACATGGGAGCATTAAAGGATGAGTGGCTAGCAACAATTTAAGATAACTCTACTAGATCAGCGATTTGTCATGGTGGACCCGGGCGTTGAAGATGTTGGACACTGATGGTCGAGGGCATAAACACTTTGAAGACTGTTGTGTTACCTTCTTAACACAGCTGGAGAGGAAGGTGGAGGTGCTCAAAAATGTGGCAGGGGCCTCACGAGTAAAGGTCACAAGGGCTTAATTAACCTCTGCAACTGAGGTATTAATTTAGCAATTTAAAAGTTCCTGAATGATGAGATAAAATGTTGCCGTTAACGGGCATGTCTGTGTAGTTAAGACCACACAGTTACCCACTAAAACCACGAATGGTACACAGTCTGGGGAGAGCTGAACTTGATAATGCACAGCAGTGGAATGGACTCACCATAGAATCAAGAGGAAAGAAGAAAGTAGTACTTGATGCAGGTAACATCCATACAGTTCTGAATCTCACAGTTGGTGTGAGGTATAGGCGCTTCCCTTTAGTGTGCAGACAAACTAAGAGTTGAGCAAGTCACAAGGTCCGTAAGGGTAGGGAGTAATGAATGTCATCAGGGGCACTATATAAACCCCCTTATTTCCTGTTGGTTATATTGAGGAATTATCATGGCTTATATCTCTACTGATTTTGTAGAAGAATAAGCGCTGGTGCCCTAAGCTCTGTTCAGAGGCTTGCGGCCGAAACAATTAAATGTCAGCATGCTGAACACCAAGGCTGCTTAGTATGACATCCATCTCATGCCTCATTAATTGATTACCAGGCACTCCCTACACATTTTGTCTCACTCGTGCAGGTTCCTGATTTCTCCCTGTGGCAGCTTTTCCATGTTTCCCCCTTCTCCTTCTTTCCCTTTGTTCATTTTCCCCTCGCTGCTCTGGATCAAAGGTCCTTTAAGAAAAAATAAGTGCTGGTCCCAAAAAATGAGTGCCGGTGAGCACTACCGGCTCAAATTAAGAACTGGCTTGCGTAATAAGTTTTACCTAGAAAAGTGTTCAGTGGCATATCTTGGCTAATGTTACTCTCGCTTTGCTAGTATTGTTCAGCTTTGAAATACATATGACGTGTGTTCCTTCCCCCCTCCACCCCCTCCCAACCCTCTTCGCCCTTTACATCCCTTTCACAACTGATATTCTCAAGCAAATGTGATGCATGTATTTTTGGAAATTTGATTTGCCTTCATTCTAATGTGATCTGGTTACATACATTAGCTACAGCAATTTTGTAAACCCAAAAAGCTAATGTGCTAGCTTGTTACATGCCAAGAGATGACATTTAACAACATGTCTTACACTCCATACTCTTCCATCTTGTGTCACAACCCTATTGATATTTACTTTAACCACTCTAATGGCAGGTCCATACTTAGAAGTCCCTTTTGTGTTGAGACGTGGTTTCCGTATGCTCATCCAATCCCCAACCACAAAAGAGGGTACTCTCACATTCATTTTAGCATCATAGAACTCTTTAATTTTTTCTTGTTTTTGTTGAACCTTAAGAGAGACCTTTTGTACATCATTACTTACAACAACATCAGACATTTTCTTCTTTATCCACCAGGGACAAAGCTTGGATGTCGGTTCTCTCCCTCTCAAAAGGCGAAACGGGCTGAGACTTGTAGTAGAGTGAGGAGTAATACGATCCATCCAGAGCCTTTCTCTCAGAATAATTTTCCACTCTTTACCTGATTTCCTAGCCAATTCCACACCATCCTTAAGAACACGGTTGAATCTCTCAACCTGTCCATTCCCTTGTGGTTCATAGAGAGCTGTAGTATAATGTTTAATGTCATAAAACCTCAAAAAATCTTCCATATCATGTGATTTCAATTGTACACCATTATCTGTTATAAGAACTTCAGGACTCCCTTCTCTAGAACAAATCTCTCTGAAGAATTCGATAATGGTTTGAGTGGTGGCATGCGGAACAAACTTAACTTCAGGCCATTTAGAGTGGTAATCAACAATCACCAAAGCATAACGAGCTTCCTGAGGTAAACAATAAAATGGCCCAGAGACATCAAACGCAATTTTCTGCCACGGACATTTTGGCCATGGTACTGGTGACAATGGAGCAGGAAATGGATTCCGCATTTTATCACTATTAATACATTCAGCACATTCCCTCACTGTCTCCTGTCAACCATCTTGTCCATACTTGGCCACCAAAAACTAGATCTCACCAATCTTTTCATAGAAGACATTCCAGGATGACCCTCATGAGCAAGTTTAAGGATAATGTCTTGCATAGATTCAGGGGGTACACATTTGCCATCTTTGAAAATCAATTCACCTTTCACTGCTTAACTCAGTGGATACTTGTGAAAAGGACTTAACCTCAACAGGGACACACTTACTTTTTGGCCATCCACAAAGAATAAATTCTTTAAGTACATTCCAATTCTTATCAGCAATTACACTCTTCTTCCAGTCCTCTTCAGAAATGGTAGAAAATTCTTTGGACACAAAATCACTAACAGATGCAATCATTTCAAGATCTTGACACACTTCAACTTCCTCCATACCTGGACAAGGTAACCGGGAGAGACAATCAGCTGTAACATTGTGCTTCCCCGGAACATACTCCACACTAAAACTATATTCTTGTAATCTAGACATAAGCCTACCTATCCTGGCAGTGGCATTCCAACCTCCTCCAGGTGACAAAATCGAAACCAGGGGCTTGTGATCAGTTCTGAGTACAAACCTACTCCCCCATAGAAAATTACGAAAGTGCTCAAAGCCCCACACACAACCCAAAAGTTCCCTCTCAATAACAGAGTATCTTCTTTCAGTTTCATTGAGAGTACGGGAGGCAAATGCAACACACCATTCCTCTTTCCCACACTTCTGGGACAATACTCCACCAAGTCCACACAAACTGGCATCCACTGTAACAAGACACAACTTATTCATGCAGAAGGGCTTCAACGTTGGGGCCTTGTCAATTTCATTTTTGATTAACTGAAATGCATCTTGTTGTTTCTGTGTCCAACAAAACTCCACTGTTCGAGGCATATGAGCTGTAGATCATATGCTTGTGCATAGATCGCCATCTAGTATTGGGTCCGGATGTTTGCACTTTGTTTTTCTTCGAAGAAGTCTTTCCAGTCACGAGGTAGGCGACTCCTCCTTTCGGTGATGGTGCGCATGGGCATCGACTCCATTGTTAGATTGTTTTTTTCCGCCATCGGGTTCGGATGTGTATTGCTGCGCTCCGGTTCGGCACCGTTTCTCGGACCCCTTCGACGCGCAATCCATACCCTCGACGGTATTGTTATCGATCGCGGTTCCCCATTCGTCGCGTATCACTTCAATTTCTAAATCTTTGATCGAAAAACTCGTGGAAGGCCGTCGGGCCTACCCGCGCCGACTGCTCTAGCAGTCGATGGAACGGACTCCCTTCAAGTTATGTCCCGGGTGTCGCACCGACTTGCATGAAGTGTGCAACCTCTGTCTGTCCCCAGAGCACGACGAGAAAGACTGCGACGTGTACCGATCCTTCCGATCGAAAAAGACTCTTCGTGATCGTCGGGCTCGACGTCACGAGATGCAACAGCAAAGCGGCTCCGTACAGGACCTCTTCGGCGAAGATTCCGACTCTGAACATCATGCCCAAGCAGCCGAAGAGGAAGAACCCTTCTCCGTGTCCGAGGCCGACTCAGACGTCGAAGAAGAGGAGCAAGGTACTCCGGGTCAGCGTACCGTGAGTAAAGACAACCCCTTGCCCCCCCCAACAACCTAAAACAAAGGCTCCGGTCCCTCCTCTGTCTTCGGGCCAAGGTCGGCACCGACAAAGAGTTTCCAACGCCCGGCTCCGAAACATAAATAAAAGCCTTCCGGTTCGGGCTCGAACCGGCCTCATGTCAGTGCCGATCCAACACCTTCGGCACCGAAACACAAGTCCAAGTCTACACCGCCGGCGCCGAAACCTTCGACGCCGAAACAGGCAACCAAGGAAATAGAGACTCAGTCGAAAGAGCCTCGGTCCGATTACTCCATTTCAGATCCGAAACTGAAAAAATTGGTGATTCACCCTGATACAGGCCATATTCAGGCTACTTTACCAAAAAAGAGGAAATTGGACTTACCAGAGGGCTACCACATTCCTTTAAAGAAGAAAAGTGTGGGTACTAACCCTTCCCCTCCTTACATCCCACCTGCTTCTCCTACTAATCCCAATTTACTTATTTCACCTGAAAATTCACCACCACCACCAGCTTCACCTAACCCACATGATGATGGGTATGACCAAGATCCCCCACAAGACACTGATCCTTGGCAGGATTATCACACTGATCCAGATAATGATCCAGATTTGTACCCCTCCAGACCCTCCCTAGCAGATGATAACATTGGATACGTTAAGCTCCTTAATAGAGCTGCTCAATATCATGGGGTGGAGTTACATTCAGAACCATTAGAGCAGAATTTCCTCTTTGAGACTCTTAGTTCCTCTCATAGAGTCACTCACACATTACTTATGCTCAAAGGCATGTTAAAGCACACTGAGGACATTTTCAAAGACCCTGTCAGGGAAAGAATTATTACTCCTAGGGTGGAGAAGAAATATAAGCCCGCACCCACCGACCCTACATACATCAAAGGTCAATTACCTTTAGACTCTCTTGTAGTCTCTAATGCTCGCAAGAGAGCCAATTCCCAAACATCAGGTGAAGCTCCTCCTCCAGATAAGGAGTCCAAGCTCATTGACGCCTTGTAATGAATGTGCTTTTCACAAAAAGGACACACCCAAACCCTGCACTCCCACCTGGGAGGCAAACTTACCACTGCACCTCTAAATAATGCACTTTGAGCAGCACCCTCTAAGGCGGGGAAAAGTCGCAGCACCCCCTTAGGCAAGGCAAGAAAACAAATTCAGGTGCACTTAGAACGTATACTTTGAGCAGCACCCCCTAAGGTGAGGAAAAGTCGCAGCACCCCCTTAGGCGAGGCAAGAAACCAAATTCAAGTGTATTTAAAATAACACACACAAGTTTATTAATGAAACAATTTGAAACGGTAGGCCAAATGTATCCGTAAATACAGATTCTCAAATACCAACTAAGTAAAATAAACAATTAGAATAAAATGCAGTATATACAAAAAGCAAAGAGTAGAAAATATATACAAGAGAGAGAGAGTGGTTAGGAACACCTCACCGACTGATTCTGCAACATCCTTGCCCGCTCTTTAGCTGGGGAAGCCCTTTCACAGCCCAGATAGGAGTGTTAGTCAGGACTCAAATTCCATCACCAATCCACAGCAATACGTCTATTCTGTGGTGAACTTCCACTTGGCCTGCGAAAGCTTCCAGCTTAAATATCATTATTCAACGTGAGGCGAAGTTTCTAGAAAACCCTGCCCCTTTCTCATTGGAAAAAAAGCCATGTTAATTCCAATAGTAAGCACTTATAATATAAATGTACTGTTCTACTCCATGACAACTCCCACTAAAAGACAGTAAGATTACAGAACAGAAGGGAAGCAGGCATGTGTAGGACCATCCCACATTAAGGCTAGGGTAAAATAACACACTGAAGTCAGTTAAAATGGTGGTAGTCGAGTGTCATCATAGGGTGCCAAATCACAAGAGCGCCTCTTTTATTACATTCCACCCCATGACACTTGACTATCACCATTCACATATATAAAAAACGGAATCTCTCAACTAAAGACACCACCACTAGTGAAAAATTGCAATTCTTAACTGAAAGCACAAAAACTGCATTTCTTAATTGAAAGACACAAAAACTGTTGAAAAACGACATTTCTTAATTGAAAACACAACTACAAGTGAAAAACCTCATTTCATAACTGAAAGACACAAATATAAAACTATGAAATCAAAAAAGCATGTGATAATCACTTCACAGAAAAACACAACTATGAGTAAAGAACTACATTTCCTAAATACATGTTGAAGCAGCAACTCGTGTGCTGAACTGAAAGCACAGAAATAGCTCATGCATATATGGATACATGTTTGATGGATACACAAAATAAATGAATCAAGCTTTTGAATTCAATAATGCTCCTAATGTCTTAAACAGCTAATACTGGAACTTCTACTGTTGAAGCAGCCAAACCTATATATGTTGTGCTAAAAAATAAAGGCAACTCCTTAACTCAAAAAAACATTTCTGCTGTTCTCCAATTTAAATCTCCCAACATCTTTGTTGTTCTGTTTTCTCTTTTAAAAACACAGTCCTTCTGTGTGAAAGACACACAGCCTTCTCACAGTTTGTTTCACGTCCACTAAACAGTTCATTGGTTTTGGCAAAGGAGGACCCTGTCCGGTCCGTTCAGCCACAGGACGTCAGCTTCCACCGTCCGGTGATCACTCCAGGCTTGGGGGGGGGGGGGGGAGGGAAGGGTCCCACGCATACGGGGACAGGGGCACCAAGCACACCAACACGTTGCCGTATGAGGACCTGAAAAAGAAACAAGCATCACTCTTCTTGCAAAGAACATTTTTCAAAAAGCACACGTCTTTCCTGTCCCTGTTTTGCATTTCTGAAAGTACAATATTATCATTCCTGTCTGCACGGTCACTGCTGGCTCTGGGGAATTGTCTGAGAATTCTACCCACGCTTTAGCCTCTGAATCCTTAGTATTGGAGTGAAACTCTCTTTTTCCCTGCACAGCAAGAAGGGCTGGGGCAGTCTCCTTCCTGACTATTTCTCCACTCACTGCTGGATACGTGCTCCCTTTATCAATTGGCAGAACCCCAAGGCACTCCATCTGCTCTGTCTGCTCTGGTAATTTTCCTTTCCTCAACTCGCCCTTCACCTTCTGTGGTACTGGTCTGGCTTGTGCATTCTGACAAACAGGACACTCCAAAATCATAGTTTTAATCAAATCTAGGGGAATGTGTATCTCTCTATTCTCTGTCCACCTGCTAGTAATCTGTTCTCCAAAGTGTCCGCACTTCTGATGTGCCCACTTCGCAATCCTAACCAAGTCAGAATCCTGCGTTGTCACCTCAGCCTCTGAAATCTTAACTTTTTCATATGTGAGAGAATTAAACCAGCGGTCAAGTGAGTTAGTGGAGCAATGAGCATCTACATGATACACAGTAACTGTACTTTGTGTCAACATGGTCCAGATCTCTTTCCACAATTCCTTGCCCCACACCTCCTTTGCATTTATCATCCAATTATGAGCATGCCACGTGGGAAGCCAAGTTGCTAACCCATTGGCAGTGGACCATGAATCAGTGTAAATATGACATTTTCCTGGCAATTCTTGTTTCAAAGCTTGATATACAGCATATAGTTCTGCAAACTGACTACTCTTTCCTTCCCCAGTAGTGGTCAACAATTTCTGGGTCACAGGATTGTATGACACCGTCTTCCAGTGCCTCTTAGCCCCTACATACCTGGCTGCACCATCAGTAAACCACACATGCTTCTTGTCCTCCATGGACAATTCGCTAAATGGCTTACACCACTTTACAGGAGACTCCTGTATTTCAGGTACGTCATGCAACACCTCTGTCTCTTCCATTGGCACCTGCGCCACCTGCTCATGCAACACCACGGTGCCTTTGGGACCTACTCGGGCCCTATCCTGTATATACCACTTCCATTTGATTATGCTGGCTTCCTGTGCATGTCCAATTCTGTGAGTCTTGGGGAACTCATCACCCACTGCATTATTGGAATTTCAGGTCTCAAAATCACATCATGCCCTAGGGTCAATTGCTCAGTATCCACCAGAGCCCAATAGCATCCAAGCAACTGTTTTTCAAAGGGGGTGTATCTCTCTCCAGCATCTGGCAATTTCTTTGTCCAAAACCCTAAAGGTACTTTCATTCTTCCCTGCTTCTGCCACAAACTCCAGTTAGGGTATGGTCCTTGCACTGTCACATTCAGCTCAACATCCCCCTCCTGCACTGGCCACAAATCCAAAGCGTATTGTATAGCCTCTTTTGCCAATTCAAATGCAATCTGCTGTTGCTCTCCCCATTCAAATGCATTTTTCTTTCGCGTAACTTTGTACAAAGGGGCCAAAATCTGACTCAAGTGAGGGATGTGCTGTCTCCAAAAACCAAACAAACCAATGAACCTCTGGGCTTCCTTTCTGTTTCGGGGCACTGCAAATTCTCTGATCTTTTGTTTCACTTGGGGCACCACCTCTCTGTGTCCCTGATGCCACTGAATACCCGAAAACTTCACACTCTGAGAGGGTCCTTGTAATTTGGCGGGATTTATTTCCCATCCCTTGCTCTGTAAATGCTCCACAATCCTGTCTAACTGAGTCTGCACTTGTGCATCCTGACACATAAAAATCATAGTTCTGAGTAAATCTAGGGGGATATGGATCCCTTCATTTTCTGCCCACCTGTTTTTATGGTCTTTATCTCCTAGGTGCTCGAATTTAATCATGTACACCAAATCTGAATCGTGTGTCACCACCTCTGTCTCCAAGATTTTAGCCTTTTCATCTGTAAGGAAATTAAATGTTCTGTCATGAACAGAAGCTGTAGCTGCGCTTTGCAGTACCATTTGCCACTTCACTGGAAAATTCTGTGTCTCAATCTCCTCCCCTGGACTTTCTATTGAGACCTGCGTAAACTGTGCATGCAAAACTGCAGTTTCTGTCTGTATATACCACTTAATAACCATTGCTTCCTCCCATTGGCAAATCACATTGTGTTTCACCATCATCTGTCCAGTGTCTTTCAATGCGCAAAAGCATCTGTATTTGTCCAGCATCTGGATTTAAAAGTATCCTCTTTTTTCCCTGCACTTCCCTGTAACTAAAAAGAGCACACTGCTCTTGGACTGACACACAAGATACACTGTCACATTTCTGAATTGACCACATGTCTGAAATATTTTGCACAATCTGTTGTGCAGATTCAAATATACATTGCTGCATTTCTTCTTTGAAAATAGCATTTTTCCATGTAAAATAAGATTTATCGTTCACTGTCATGTCTGAACTATACCTTCAGGTGCACTTAGAACGTATACTTTGAGCAGCACCCCCTAAGGTGAGGAAAAGTCGCAGCACCCCCTTAGGCGAGGCAAGAAACCAAATTCAAGTGTATTTAAAATAACACACACAAGTTTATTAATGAAACAATTTCAAACTGTTGGCCAAATGTATCAGTAAATGCAGATTCTCAAATACCAACTAAGTAAAATAAACAATTAGAATAAAATGCAGTATATACAAAAAGCAAAGAGTAGAAAATATATACAAGAGAGAGAGAGAGTGGTTAGGAACACCTCACCGACTGATTCTGCAACATCCTTGCCCGCTCTTTAGCTGGGGAAGCCCTTTCACAGCCCAGGTAGGAGTGTCAGTCAGGACTCAAATTCCATCATCAATCCACAGCAATACGTCTATTCTGTGGTGAACTTCCACTTGGCCTGCGAAAGCTTCCAGCTTAAATATCATTATTCAACGTGAGGCGAAGTTTCTAGAAAACCCTGCCCCTTTCTCATTGGAAAAAAACCGAGCAGGCTGTACCAGTCTGCGTCAAGGCCAAGACAGCGGCTGGCCAAGCCTCTGTATTTTGACTCTGAGACAGAATTTGTACATTCCACAGATAATATCCAGTTCACTCTGGTCAGTGAGGTGCGAAAAACAAGTGAGGAGCAGAAAGACCTTGAATATGAATCGCAAGCACTGCTGTGTAGGCAGGAGCAAGGCAAAGTCAGAAATGAGGCCATGTCAAAGCCAATAGTAAGAACTCATAATTCTGTGCACGCAGAAGCAAGGCAAAGTCAGAAAGCAAGATGGCATGAGACCATGTCAAAGCCAATAGTCAAAGTCAGAGAACAAGATGATATGAAGCCATGTTAAAGCCAATAGTAAGCACTTATAATATAAATGTACTGTTATACTCCATGACAACTCCCACTAAAAGACAGTAAGATTACAGAACAGAAGGGAAGCAGGCATATGTAGGACCATCCCACATTAAGGCTAGGGTAAAATAACACACTGAAGTCAGTTAAAATGGTGGTAGTCGAGTGTCATCTTAGGGTGCCAAATCACAAGAGCGCCTCTTTTATTACACGCCTCAGGCAAAAGAGTAGCTTCACAAGCAGCTAACCATTGGCGTATTGCCAATACTCAAGCTTTGTTAGCTCGTTATGACAGGGCTCACTATGATGAGTTGGAGAAACTCATGAAGTTCTTACCCGACGAACACAAGACTAAAGCTAATTAACACTAGTGTACTTTTACGAAGGCATGCTTGGTTGAGAATTTCAGGTTTCAAACCTGAGGTGCAAACTCCATCCTCAACCAACCCTTTGATAAGGAACATCTTTTTGGACCAGCAGTTGACACCTCGCTGGAAAAAATGAAAAAAGATACAGAGGTCGCAAAGTCCATGGGGGCTTTGCAGTCACTCTCCAATAGGGGTTCCTTTCGCCACTCCTTTTACAGGGGTGGCTCTAGAAACATATCCACTGACACTACCTCCTCCTCTTACAAGGTTAATATTCAATCCCCCTCACCAAAGGGTTATTTCAGAGGAGGTTTTAGAGGTAACGATGGCAAGTAAAGAGGCAGAGGCAACTCCACACGCTCTTCCCCCTCCAACAACAAACAGTGACTTCCTTCCTGTACCCCCGATCATTCCACTCCTGTCGGGGGACGTCTCTCACAATTTCTCCCTGTCTGAAACTCCATCACTTCAGACAAATGGGTACTGCAAATTATCCAATATGGTTACTGCCTGGAACTTACAGCCAATCCCCCAAATATCCTTCCACGACCACATGCAGTGTCACCGGAACATCTCTCACTCTCAAAGCAAGAGGTTCTCTCTCTCCTAGAAAAACTTGCTATAGAACCAGTCCCATTACAATACCAAGGGACCGGGGTATACTCCCTATACTTCTTAATTCCCAAAAAGGATGGCTCGTTAAGACCCATATTAGACCTCAGATAACTAAATCTCTACATCCAATCAGACCACTTTCACATGGTCACACTTCAACAGGTTCTCCCGCTCCTTCAACAAGGCAACTTCCTGCCCACTCTGGATCTAATGGACGCCTATTTCCATATTCCCATTCACCCTGCTCACCGCAAATACCTCAAGTTTATGGTAGACGGACAACATTATCAATTCAAAGTTCTCCCATTCGGAGTAACTACAGCACCCAGAGTTTTCACAAAGTGTCTAGCAGTAGTCGTGGCTCATAGTCGTGGCTCATCTAAGAAGACAGCACATTCACGTCTTCCCCTTCCTAGACGACTGGCTAATAAAAGCCAGCTCGCAACAGAGCTACCTACGCCACACTCGAAAGACAGTCCAACTGCTTCACGACCTCTGGTTCACTGTAAACCTCACCAAGTCTCATCACCAACCATCCAACACACAAGTGTATCTAGGAGCCACAATAGGCACTCAAAAAGCTCTGGCGTGTCTCAACCCAGTCAGGATCTGCAACATGCAGACTCTAATATCGCAATTTCAACCTCAACACTCACTACCAGCTCGAGTGTTCATGCAATTGCTAGGAATCATGGCATCTTGCATTCTAATTGTTCCTTACGCAAGACTTCAAATGCGTCCCCTACAAGAATGCTTAGCACGCCAGTGGAACCAGGCTCAAGGTCAGTTGTCAGATCTAGTGTTGGTGGATGGCCGCACCCATCGCTCTCCGCAGTGGTGGAACCTACAAAACCTTTCCAAGGGGCAGCCATTCGTCGACCCGGTTCCACAGATAGTGCTAACAGCAGACCCATCGCTCACTGGTTGGGGAGCTCATCTTCAAAAACATACCATTCAGGGCATGTGGACTCCCCATCAAAAGCAACTCCACATAAACCATCTAGAACTGCTAGCAATTTTTCTAGCGTTGAAAGCATTTCAACTTCATCTAGTAAGCAAAGCTGTCCTGATTTGCACCGACAACATGACAGCAATGTACTACATACAAAAACAGGGGGGGGACACTATCTCCAGCTCTCACAGCTAGCCCAGAGCATCTGGAGATGGGCCATACCTCAAAAAATATATCTCCTTGTAGAACACCTCCCAGGAGTAAACAACCAGATTGCAGATCTGCTCAGTCCTCAACGACAGCAGATACACGAATGGGAACTCCACCCTCAAGTTCTCCTCCCATTCTTTCAAATGTGGGGCTTCCCAGAGATAGATCTGTTCGCCACCCACCTAAACGCAAAATGCCCAAACTTCGCATCCAGGTATCCACACCCATTGTCCAAAGGCAATGCGCTATGGATGAATTGGTCAGGGATATTTGCTTACGCTTTTCCGCCTCTCCCACTCATTCCATTATTGGTTCTGAAGCTCAGACAGCAATCCCTGACACTAATCCTAGTTGCTCCCACATGGGCCTGTCAACCCTGGTTGAGGAGCTATCAGTAGTTCCTCACCAAAAACTATGCATTACTCCCAGTCTTCTCACTCAGAACCGTGGAGAGATAAGGCATCCAGATCCCAGTCATCTCAACCTTGCGATCTGGCACCTGAAATCCTAGAGTTTGGTTATCTCAATCTTCCGCCAGACTGCATGAACATTATCAAAGAGGCTAGACGCCCTACCACAAGAGCATGCTATGCAGCAAAGTGGAAGCGGTTTGTCATTTACTGTAACAACAATAAAATCAATCCGCTAGATGCTTCAGTTCAAGACATCATTTGCTATCTACTACATCTACAGCGTTCCAATTTAGCGTACACATCTATACGCTTACATCTTGCTGCAATAGCTGCATATCTTCAAAAAAGACAGCATTTGTCTCTTTTTAGAGTGCCTCCTATTAAAGCATTTATGGAAGGACTTAAGAGTCATTCCACCCAGACTTCCACCTGCTCCAGTGTGGAATCTCAACATAGTTCTTACAAGACTCATGGGTCCACCTTTTGAACCATTGCACAAATGTGAACTACAATTCCTCACTTGGAAGGTAGCCTTCCTCATAGCCATCACATCTCTGAGGAGAGTGGGTGAGCTTCAGGCACTAACCATAGAGCCATTTTTACAAATACATCAAAACAAAGTGGTTCTAAGGACTAACCCCAGATTTTTACCTAAGGTCATTTCTGCCTTTCATATCAACCAATCTGTTGAGTTGCCTGTGTTCTTCTTTCAACCAGATTCAGTGGCAGAAATTGCTCTTCACACCTTAGATGTCAAAAGAGCATTACTATACTATATAGAAAGAACAAAACCTTTCAGGAAAACCAAGCAACTTTTTGTTGCTTTTGCTCCACCACATAAAGGCAATCCAATATCAAAATCAAATATTGCACGGTGGATAGTTAAGTGCATTCAAATATGCTACATTAAAGCTAAACGCACATTAACAATTCCCCCTAGGGCACATTCTACACGCAAACTAGGGGCTTCTATGGGATTCTTAGAAAATATACCCATAGATGACATTTGCAGAGCTGCAATATGGTCTACACTACACACATTCACAAAACGCTATTGTGTAGATGTGTTAGCAAGACAGCAAGCTAGTGTGGGCCAGGCAGTTTTACGTACACTATTTCAAACCACTGCAACAGCTACAGGTTAGCCACCGCTTTGGGAGATAACTGCCATGTAGTCTATGCACAAGCATATGATGTACAGCTCATATGCCTCGAACGGAAAATGCTACTTACCCAATATGCATCTGTTCTTGGCATATAGAGCTGTAGAATCATATGCGCCCACCTGCCTCCCCGGGTACCTATACCTGTTGCAGTATTATCTTACTTGGATACATGCATTCATGGACATCTCCTTTTACTACTCTTACTAACTCCATTATCACCCTCTGCGGGAAAACAATCCAACAATGGAGTCGATGCCCATGCACACTATCACCGAAAGGAGGAGTCGCCTACCTCGTGACTGGAAAGACTTCTTCGAAGAAAAACAAAGTGCATACATCCGGACCCAACACTAGATGGCGATCTATGCTCAAGCATATGATTCTACAGCTCTATATGCCAAGAAAAGATGAATACTGGGTAAGTAGCATTTTCCTTATGCCTGGTAAGTTCTCTCAATGCTTCCATTTTTGTTGCGAAACCTTTGATGAACTTACTATAGTATTCGCACAATACAGCAAAAGATAGAAGCTTTTCTTTGTCAGGAGCTGGAGCTTTCACAATAGCTTCCACCAAGGACTTTTTTGGAACAACACCATTTCCAGAACGGGTATGCCCCAAATATTCAACAGTAGCACGAAACATATTACACTTATTCTGCTTAAGAGTCAGACCATTTAACTCTAAATGTTTACACACCTCCTTCACATGTTCAACATGCTTCTCATGGTCGGGAGAAAACACAAGAATATCATCTTGAAAAGCATTTACAAAACTATCTAAATCCTTAAAATATGGTACATTGCTCACTGAAAGATCGCCGCAGAGGTCAAACCGAAAGGCATTCTCTTATATTGGAATAACCCCTGCGGTGTCAGAAAAGCGGTGTAGTGTTTAGAGTCTTCAGTCAAGGCAATTTGGTGATAAGCAGAACGCAAATCAAATGTAGAAAATAGCTAGGCCCCTTCTAGCATACAGACAACTTCATTTATGTTTGGCAAAGGATGACAATCCACCACCAAATTTGCATTCAATGCTCTCAAGTCCACACAGAGTCTCAAACTTTTATCAGCTTTTCTTGCTAGAACGATGGGAGAAACCCATTCAGAGGACTCCACATCTTCTTTGATATCTTCATCAATGAGATTTTGTAGTAGTAACTTGAGATCCTCCCTCACACACACAGGCACACCCCTCAATTTCTGCTTAACAGGAAGAGCTCCTTGCTTTAGTTTAATCTTATGACTAAAATTGTTGAGTCTTCCTAGCTTCCCTGCAAACACCTACAAAATCTCATTGATGAAGATATCATAGAAGAAGTGGAGTCCTCTGAATGGGTTTCTCCCATCGTTCTAGCAAGAAAAGCTTGAGACTCTGTGTGGACTTGAGAGCATTGAATGCAAATTTGGTGGTGGTTTGTCATCCTTTGCCAAACATAAATGAAGTTGTCTGTATGCTAGAAGGGGCCAAGGTATTTTCTACATTTGATTTGCGTTCTGCTTATCACCAAATTGCCTTGACTGAAGACTCTAAACACTACACCGCTTTTCTGACACCGCAGGGGTTATTCCAATTTAAGAGAATGCCTTTCGGTTTGGCCTCTGCGGCGTCAGTCTTTCAGAGAGCAATGTACCATATTTTTAAGGATTTAGATAGTTTTGTAAAATGCTTTCAAGACGATATTCTTGTGTTTTCTCCCGACCATGAGAAGCATGTTGAACATGTGAAGGAGGTGTGTAAACGTTTAGAGTTAAATGGTGTGGCTCTTAAGCAGAATAGGTGTAATATGTTTCGGGATATTGTTGAATATCTGGGGCATACCCTTTCTGGAAATGGTGTTGTTCCAAAAAAGTCCTTGGTGGAAACTATTGTGAAAGCTCCAGCTCCTGACAACAAAGAAAAGCTTCTATCTTTTGCTGTATTGTGCGAATACTATAGTAAGCTCATCAAAGATTTCGCAACAAAAATGGAACCATTGAGATAACTTACCAGACATAATAGTGGAGTTTTGTTGGACACAGAAACAACAAGATGCTTTTCAGTTAATCAAAAATGAAATTGACAAGACCCCAACGTTGAAGCCCTTCTGCATGAACAAGTTGTGTCTTGTTACAGTGGATGCCAGTTTGTGTGGACTTGGTGGTGTATTGTCCCATAAGTGTGGGAAAGAGGAATGGTGTGTTGCATTTGCCTCCCGTACTCTCAATGAAACTGAAAGAAGATACTCTGTTATTGAGAGGGAATTTTTGGGTTGTGTGTGGGGCATTGAGCACTTTCATAATTTTCTATGGGGGAGTAGGTTTGTACTCCGAACTGATCACAAGCCCCTGGTTTCGATTTTGTCACCTGGAGGAGATTGGAATGCCACTGCCAGGATAGGTAGGCTTATGTCTAGAATACAAGAATATAGTTTTAGTGTGGAGTATGTTCCGGGGAAGCACAATGTTACAGCTGATTGTCTCTCCCGGTTACCTTGTCCAGGTGTGGAGGAAGTTAGTGTGTCAAGATCCTGAGATGATTGCATCTGTTAGTGATTTTGTGTCCAAAGAATTTTCTACCATTTCTGAGGAGGAGTGGAAGAAGAGTTTGATTGCTGATAAGAAGTGGAATGTACTTAAAGAATGTATTCTTTGTGGATGGCCAAAAAGTAAGTGTGTCCCTGTTGAGGTTAAGTCCTTTTCACAAGTATCCACTGAGTTAGCAGTGGGAGGTGAATTGATTTTCAAAGATGGCAAATGTGTACCCCCTGAATCTATGCAAGACATTATCCTTAAACTTGCTCATGAGGGACATCCTGGAATGTCTTCTATGAAAAGGTTGGTGAGATCTAGTTTTTGGTGGCCAAGTATGGACAAGATGGTTGACAGGACAGTGAGGGAATGTGCTGAATGTATTAATAGTGATAAAATGCTGAAACCATTTCCTGCTCCATTGAAACAAGTACCATGGCCAAAATGTCCCTGGCAGAAAATTGCGTTTGATGTCTCTGGGCCATTTTATTGTTTACCTCAGGAAGCTCGTTATGCGTTGGTGATTGTTTATTACCACTCTAAATGACCTGAAGTTAAGTTTGTTCCGCATGCCACCACTCAAACCATTATCGAATTCTTCAGAGAGATTTTTGCTAGAGAAGGGAGTCCTGAAGTTCTTATAACAGATAATGCTGTACAATTGAAATCACATGATATGGAAGATTTTTTTGAGGTTGTATGACATTAAACATTATACTACAGCTCTCTATGAACCACAAGGGAATGGACAGGTTGAGAGATTCAACCGTGTTCTTAAGGATGGTGTGGAATTGGCTAGGAAATCAGGTAAAGAGTGGAAAATTATTCTGAGAGAAAGGCTCTGGATGGATCGTATTACTCCTCACTCTACTACAGGTCTCAGCCCGTTTCACCTTTTGAGAGGGAGAGAACCGACATCCAAGCTTTGTCCCTGGTGGATAAAGAAGAAAATGTCTGATGATGTTGTAAGTAATGGTGTACAAAAGGTCTCTCTTAAGGTTCAACAAAAACAAGAAAAAATGAAAGAGTTCTATGATGCTAAAATGAATATGAGAGTACCCTCTTTTGTGGTTGGGGATTGGGTGAGAATACGGAAACCACGTCTCAACACAAAAGGGACTTCTAAGTATGGACCTGCCATTAGAGTGGTTAAAGTAAATATCAATAGTGTTGTGACACAAGGTGGAAGAGTATGGAATGTAAGACGTGTTGTTAAATGTCATCAGGATGTTCCTATTGGAATCAAACATGGTAAGTTTCCCGTGCCGTGTGAGACTTTTGAGAACAAGTCTCATGAGGATATTGGGATTTCAGCTGAGTCTGTCTGTTGCTTCCAGAATTAAAACTGGTGGTAGAAGTGTAAAACCTCCAGTTAAAATGAAAGACTATGTT
The DNA here is from genome assembly GCA_963921515.1 of Calotriton arnoldi. Taxonomy (NCBI): domain Eukaryota; kingdom Metazoa; phylum Chordata; class Amphibia; order Caudata; family Salamandridae; genus Calotriton; species Calotriton arnoldi. Next base: position 59,890 of record CAWUFW010013864.1, read on the forward strand.
TAATATTTTGTTAAGAGGAGGGATGTGTTATATTTCTTATTACATTTATATGTACTGTTTCTTTAATTTATTTCTTTTAGAATTATTTCCCCTCAAGCCCTATGGTTATTCTTAGTTGCCATGGTGCAGACATTCTGTATTCTAAGGTTAGATCTCTGGAGCTTGTGACCAGAGCAGTTGTTCTGTGCTGTTATCCTGACAAATAAATATTTATTTTTATAACCAATGTTTCCTGGTTATGCTCAACATAACAAATTCATCCTTCCTTTGTCCTGAAAAACAATAAACAGAACTTTAAGCATAACAAATCCAACGTAGCACTTCTCATGTGGTAAGAGTGCTTTGATACACCACCAAATTAAGATCTTACTACTGAATCTGTGTTAATCACAAAGGTTAAATATCTTTTCACTTCTTTTTATGTCATTTTTCTGCACTTAAACATTTAATGTTATATAGCCTTTTCTGTGTCTTGTTCAGAAAGTCATGTGATATGCTGTTAATTGTGACCATTGTTAAACTAATACATTTGATGTTTATGGTCAAACTCTTGGTTTGTGCAACAGGAAAAGGAGTCCACAGAAGACTACAACGTTGCATGCATTCTAACTCTGCCTCCATACCAGAGGAGAGGATATGGCAAACTCTTGATTGAATTCAGTAAGAATGTTATTTTCTCAGATTTTACTACAATTTTGGTGAATCTGTTCTTTTATTAGACTGCTTCACCATATTCTTTCTTCTCCATCTAGGTTATGAACTATCCAAAGTGGAAGGGAAGACAGGTACCCCAGAGAAACCACTCTCGGACTTGGGACTCCTCTCCTATCGCAGTTATTGGTCCCAAACTATCCTAGAAATTCTCATGAGCCTAAAGTCTGAGAATGGGGAGCGGCCCCAAATTACCATCAAGTAAGTTTGCAGGTGCTGTGTAATGTTGAATGACATCAAAAGTCCTAGTGTGTCGGAAAGGTGCTAATAGAGCACTGCAACAAATATCAAGCAAAAAACGTGCCTGATAGGAACAAAGGTTGAAAGCACCCATAATCTGTGAGAGATCCTGTGGGGTAAGAAGTTCCTGAAGAGAGTTTTGAGCATGGTCCCTGCTCATAATAGACCAATAAGGATGAAATTTGGTTACCACATAGCAGGATGCCAGAGTATAGTAAGATGTCTTTGTTGTATTGCCCTCCAGAATCCTGATTTTTGGGGACATGGTGTTATCACTATTAGCTCTGCAGCATGAAATCTTTTAAATGATTCACATGCTAATTAAATATTCCCTCATGTTCAATATGGAAAACGATATAAAATACCATCAAAGACAACACTTTGTCTTTCAAGATCTGCAGTAGAGATTTTTCCCCAGCGTCAGTAGAGCTTGTTTTCATCCATACTCTTTTGCCCCTACGAGCACAGTGGCACCACAGAGTTCTTTGTTTTTCAAGAAAAGCTAAATAATACAACTGTTCTTAAAACAAGTTTTGTTCCTGGGCAAGCAATCCACAGCAGTCTTGACCCTGAGGTCTTTCCCATTAATCTGTTTTCCTGAAATTGAGCACAAGAAGGGTTTCTCTCCAATCCCTGTGCAAGAGAAGTATCTTACTATGGCTGTCTAAAGAGTCTGTTTTACAGCGTGCATCTTTTCTGGATTCACATGCTGTGCATTATTCCTCCATCTAGTGTTTTGGTTCCAGATCGCTCCTCTTGTGTAGTAGTTCTTTCTTCCCTCTTTTTTAGGTCGAGCCTGGGCAGCGCATGCACTGCTCTGCAAGGCATGCTGTATTAAGGTATGGACGTGAAGCTCCGCCCACTCCGCCTAGTTTTTGCATTGGCTTGTGTCATTGTCCATTGTTAACTGTGGCTTTTCATTAGTCAATAGGCTTAGTAGTCCCTCCTTAGTACCACCTTTTCCCATTTTGTAACCTCCCATGAGGACATCCCCGGTTACGTGTGTTGTGGCTTGGTAGGCTTTAATTACAGCCTCGGAGCACTATTTTCTCTGCTCTTAAAAAAAACCACATAAATAAAAGGCATTGTCATTTACAATGCCAATAGCTCAAACTCTCGTAAATGCGAGACCTATTGCATTGCAAATGCTTGTTTTTTTTGTGTGTTGAGTGTCAACGGTTTCCACAATTTGGTGCTTGTTCCATCCTTCCCTGACATCAGATGCCCTCCTCATAAGTCCCTACACTTGGTCGCCATCTTCAGATTCTTCGCTGGAAGGTGGACAACCTCTGCCTGGCGAGAGACCAAAGACTGACACCTGCAAAGCGTGCCCAGAGTTCAAACCAAAAATGCTGAAGGCACAAGAAAACCAAAAACAGCCTCACTACGCAATAGAGGGGCAGAAGGAAAGAACTTAACTCCGATATCGGAACTTCTAGCAAAAAAGAGGATAACACCGCCGAAGAAGCGGAAGAGAGGGCTCTGATGCTGAAAGAGTCATCATCGATGTTGAAAAGACCACAAGATACCAAAGGCTTAGTGCACACAGGTAACGCTGGAAAAGATTGGAGCAGTCGAGCCGAAAGCTTTGGACTCTAGACCACATAAGACTGCCTTGACACTGAAAATCTCACAGGCTAAAGGCAAGTTGAGGCAAACAGAACCCCTCGGTTCCCATACAGCGGATACTGCAGGTGGAAGAGCCTCGGAGAAGACGCCTTGATCGAAAGACTATAGAGGTCGGGGAAAAAGAAAAGAAGATAGCAGCTCAATCAACAGTAGCCAAAACTTTGATGCCGAAAAAGAGATCGGTGACTACAGTCAACACCGAAGAACGCACCCTCGAAATTGAGCACAAGAAAACACGCCTTGAAGCTGAAATGACCACAATCCTTCAAAGGAAGAATGAATTAGACGCCTCCCTCCATGGGACCCAAAGCTGACCGTAGTTACAGATGCGTCTCTGCTGGGTTGGTAAGGTCATCTTGGAGAGGAGGAAATCTGAGGACTCCCGTCTTTGGCCAAATCCAGACATCACATCAACCTGTTGTAATCGCTGGCCATTTGCCTGGTGCTAGGAGTCTTCCTACCATCCATCAAAGGGTGGCTGGCACAGGTCCTCATGAACAACACCGCCGCCAAGTGGTACTCCAACAAGCAGGGTGGTGTGGGGTCCTGATTTCTGTGCCAAGAGGCTCTTTGCCTCTGGAGTTGGCTGGAATGCCAGAGCATTTCCCGGCAGGATCTTTGAATGCCAGGGCAGATGAGCTCAACCGACTGTGCCTGGCAGACCACAAATGGCAGTTGCACACAGAGGTGGTACATGGCACCCACCACCAATGTGGACAGCCGTGGCTGTCTCTTTTTGCCACTGCCACCTCTTTTGCCTGCTGGAGTTCCCAAGAAGGCTCTTTCTGAGAGATGTATTCCAGCTACAGTGGAGCATGGGAGTTCTATATGTCTTTTCACCCCTACCTCTTTGCTGAAGATCAGGAACGACGAGGCCCAAGTCATCCCAGTAGCACTGGACTGGGCAAGGAGAGTGTGGTACCCAGAACATCTGGGCATGAGCCTCTGTCCCCTGACCAGACTTTTGCTTTGGGGGATCTTCTGTTGCAGCAGCAGAGCAGGGTTCTGCACCAAGGCCTGCATAATCTATGACTCCATGCGAGGAGATTGTGTGGCACCAGTTGACTGTTTTTAATCTTCCTCCTGAGGTTGTGTATGATGTCCTTTATGTATGGTGCCCCTCTACAAAGTCAATTTACGCTTTGGTGGGACAAATTTGTGGCCTCGTGTGGTGTCTGGAACACAGACCAGTTAAAAGGCAAAATGTCAGATGTCTTATTGTTTGTTTTGTCTTTGGCCCAGCAAGGAGTTGTAGTGGGCACCATTCAAGTTTGTTTGTTGGCACTTTCGGGCTTCTTGCATTTCCTGGACCAGTCCTTGTTTAAATTGCCTGTTGTGATAAGGTTCCTAAAATGTTTAGCACACCTTTCCCCCTAAACTCTTTGTGATGCTGCAGTGGGATTTGAGTTTGGTCCTGACTTTCCTTGTGTACTCCATTCAAGCCAATACACAGCTGCTTATTGCATCTTCTGACTCTGAAGACTGTTGATCTTGTCAGGCTATTTCAGTGCAGCAGCCCTACACCACTTTCTTTTCCAGACAAACTGGTGTTGAGAACCTTTTTATCAAAAGTCGTGACTCCTTTTCACGTTGGGCAATTCATCACCCTTCCAACGTTCTTCATTCAGCCTCACACATCAATTGAGGAGGTGAGACTATTGGCTAGACCTCAAAACAGCATTAATCTTTTACATCTATGACACCAAAGAGCATTGGGTGGATGATCAGATTTTTGTGGGGTATTGTGGGGCAAAGAACCACAAAGTGGTGCAGAAAAGAACCTTGTCAATACAAATAGTCCCCTGCATCAAGATCTGCTACACACTAGCCAAGAAGCAGCCACCGGAAAGACTGCAAACTCATTCCACCAGTGTCAAGGCTGCCACAACTGCGTTGGCATTGTTCTCCACATTTGTCAGGCTGCAACATGGACAGACACATGTTCACAAAGCACTCACACTTTGTCAGTCAGGCCTGTCAGGAAGGTAATTTCGCCTGTTCAGTCCTGCAGGACCTTCTGGTCTGAGCCCATTTCACAGACCCCCACTTGGGAGGTACTGCTTTGGTATCTGTTAGAAAGGCGAATAAGCTTTGTGTAGAAGTATCCATCAGAAGAACAAGTTACTTACATTTGGTTACGCTGTTTCTGGTGGACACTAACCACAGATTCCTCACAGCCCTCGTGACTCCCTGTTATGTGGAATTCTCTTTTCCCATCTAAAAGGGCGCAAGCTAGATAGCTACTCACTGGTACTTAGATTGTTTTTTGGCTCTGCGTCTGAGGGCGCAGACAGTCGAGAAAGAAACAGATATACGAACGCTGGGGTGGCTCTTGTATGCTGCCCGGTTCATCACTTCAGACGGAACAAAGTCAACATGGAGCCGCACAATGCCACCTACCAGCCTGCAGAAGCACTGCTGTGTAAAGGTTTCCGAATCAAGTCTAGCACCTAGGGATATTCTAAAGATAAGGACTTTGCAGTTAGAGTCGCCATCAGAAAGAGCATTACTTGAGGCAAGTAACTTTTTGTTCTTGAAGGTCTCCACTCTGAGGGTGCGTTACCATTGTTACTTTAGGGGTTTTCTAAAGAGGATTAGTCCATGCCAATGACTCGCCGTTAGGCCTGAGGAATGTTGTCCAGATCTCTTCTAACCTCCAGGGAGACACCAGCTCATCCAGGGTATTAGAGACAATGTAGAATAAGCCACTTCTAGGCACACTATTGAGGCTCTAGGTCTAGTTGTAAATGGACAAGCAAATGAACTGGCAAAACAAATAGTTAACAGGGACAATGGGGCTCCAACCCATGCATTTTAGGATTATGCACTGTGTGAGGAAATCGGATTTATTATTTGGTGTGGTTGTGAGACCTCGCCGTTTAATACACTTACAACCTGTAGGAAGCTGGCTCTGTATATACTATACCAAAGTGAGGTATAGTGTGCACAGAGTCCAGTGGAACCCCAAAGGTAGGCAAAGGCAAAGTTAGATAGAACCTTACTCTCTATTTGTGGTAGTGTGGTCGAGCAGTAAGGCAGTATCAGAGGACAGTGTTAAGCATTTGTTGTACACACTCAGTCAGCAAATGAATTCACGCACTCAAAGACTGAACTTCAGACCAATTGTTTTTGTATAAAAATATTCTTTTAGTTATTTTATTTCTAGAACCAAGCAAGCCTGGCACAGGTAAGCAAAAATACTTTACAGTAGTAAATGCTGATTGTAAAACAGTTCAATTGCAATTGTAAATGTACTATGGTTTGACTTACAGTATTGTTTCAGAGAAATGCAATCACTTGTAAATACAGTACAAAGACTTCAATGGGATTTTCAGTAAAATAGCAGGAAAGTTACTTTTGGATTACTTTTTCTTACTCAGTGCTGTATGCCTGGATGCAGCACTGGGACATTTCCTGTAAACAGGTGAGTAAAAGCGTTTTTGTTAAATCGTACAATTTTAAAGAATTTCTTTAGATTTCAAAACTCCACACTTTTTCAGGAAAAAGTGTCAATGTTATCCTATGGAGGAAAATATGGTTATCAGTTTTTAGGTAAGTAATCAGTCTTTGGAGTTGAGGTTCGGGGGTTAGACTCAGTGGTCCCCCAGGGTCAGTGATACACTCTTGTTACACCCTCAGCGGCACTAGGACGGCCGGGTGCAGAGTGTTGAGGCCCAATGTTATCCAATGGGCGATAGGGGGCCTCCGGTTGGTGGCTGCTGGCAAGCAGGCCACTGGGTTGTGGTAGCGAAGCTCCTGGACTTTAGCTGAGGGCAAATGGGGAAACAGATTAGCACCAAAGGTGCACCCTCAGTGGCGCTAGGGCGGCCGGGTGCAGGGTGCTGTTTCGAGGTCGGATGCCCTGTTGCTTCCAATTGAGAACCTACGGTTTGCAAAAGCACTGCAGGCAGGGAGACGAAGGACTTCTGGGTGCGACCACCACTTCGAGAGGTAAGTTGGGAAGTTAGGGGTTGGTTAGGCACCGTCAGTTTGGGCACACAAGGCCGTGGGGCGTCGGGTGCAGGGGGGCCTTTTGGGGTCGGATCTTCTTACCAGCTCCTGGTCGCGGTTAGGGGGGGCCTTCTGGATTTAGGCTGCAGGCGTCGGCTGGAAGCTTGAGGCAGGTCAGGGGTCGCCGGATCTCGGTTCATGATCGCTGTGGTGACCTCCTCGTGGTGTTTGCCCACTCGATCTCGGGCCGTGGACGGCGGGTGCAGAGTGGGGCGGATTTGCGGTCTCCGGCTGCTGCCAGAGGTTGCAGTTGAACAAATCCGGTGTTCACGGGAGAAGCAGTCTTTGGAAGTGAAGGCAGGCAGGTCCTCCGGGGTTTTTGAGGTTGCTGGCTGCAGGACACACCGGGATTTCGCAGGAGCAGGTTCGAGGGGGAGACAGGCCTGTAGGGCTGGTGCCAAGTCAGTGGGCGTCTTCCTCTTGTTAGCTGCTGCACGGCTGTTCGGTCCTTCTTCTTCTTTTCTTCTTGTTTCTTGTCTGGATCTGAGGAAGCAAGGTTCAGGGGTGCCCCTAAATACTAGATTTAGGGGTGTTACAGGTAGGTAAAAGGCAGGGACCAATGGGTCCCTTCCTGGGGTGGGTACACTCCCTATTATGCCACCCTCCAGTGGGAGGGTGCATGTGCCTGTCCCTGGTTGGCTGAGTCCCCCCATCTTCAAGATGGCATGGACTGAGAGTTGTGCTTCACCTCGCCTCCCCACCTGAGGGGTGGAGTTGACAGAGGTGGGCACACCTCTCTTCCTCACTTGCTGCCCCGCCGGTTCTCCCGCCCAAAGTGGGGGTCAGAACCGGTGGGGATCAGTTCCTGAGGGCAGCAAGTGGCCTGGGGAAGCTCACAAAGGCGGCAAGCCTTTGAAGCTTCCCTTCGTGGAACCCTGCCCATCCTAGGGGAGGAGGCTTGGCACCTCGTCCCAGGATGTGCATTGTTTCAGGTCCCAGAGAGCAGCAGGCTCTCGACCCAGGGGTCCAGAAACATGTCTGGTGGTGGCAGCTGAAAGCAGCCACTCAGCCAGGACACTAGAGGTGGGTTAGTTTTCAGGGGGCATCTCTACGATGTCCTCTGTGTGCATTTTTCATTAAATCCCACACTGGCATCAGTGTGGGTTTAATGTGCTGAGAAGTTTGATACCAAACTTCTCAGTTTTCAGTGTAGTCATTATGGTGCTGTGGAGTTCGTAATGACAAACTCCCAGCACCATATACTCTTAATGGCAGCACTGCACTTACAATGTCTAAGAATGGGCTTAGACACTGTAGGGGTACAGGGCTCATGCATCTGTACCCTCACCACTGGTATAGTGCACCCAGCTAGAGGGGTGACTGATCTATGCCAGGGCAGTGGGTTGTAGGCATGTGTGCCATGTCGACTCTTCACTTTGTTCTGCACCAAAACACGCAGCCTGCAAAGGCAGTGTGTGAGTGTAGTGGTACAGGACCTCTAAGGGTGGCACAATAAGTGCTGCAGCCCTTAGAGGCCTTCTCTGGTCACAGTGCCCTGGGTACCTGTGGTACCATTTACCAGGGGCTGACCTGTGGCCAGAGATGCCAATTGGGTTTAGGCTTCAATGCAGTTTTAGGGAAAGAACATAGGCCCTGGGTACCTGATTAGCAGGGGCCCAGGGCACACTCAGTCAAAGTATACCAGCAATTCAGCAAAAAGTGGGGGCAACCATGCAGAAAGAGCGCACTTTCTCACACAACCCCTTTAGGACCCTTAGGTTTCATTGTCAAACCTTCAGCTCAACCCTGGGTAGCTGTGGCTCTAACCAGCAAGGCTTACACAAAGGAACAAGTGTAAAGCATTTACACAGCACCAATTCAATTGAAGAAGACATTGACAAGACACCAAAGAAACCTGACACCAATTTATAAAAATAGACTGTATTTTTATGTATTTTTAGACACCACAATGAAAAAGATCCACAGGAGGGTTCACAGAGATATAGATTTTACAAGGTATAGTAAACCAAAGCATTACGTTTGACCGTAAGCATGCACTGGTAAATTCAACTAATTTGACGCTTATAAACTTCATGAGCAAAAAGTTGGAAAAATTGTAATGCTTGCGGCTATAATTACTTGGGGCGACCAACTCTGGCAGGGAGCCAGTCAGGGCGACCAGCAAGTCCCTCAGAAACAGTTACCCCCTCAGAAGAAGCAGTCTTCCAGCAGTTCCAGTCACTTTATCCTCGTTCAATTGATTTCTATGGCGTGGTCCTGCTGCTGAGGATACAGGATGCTTGAAGATGCTCAAGGATGCAACTTGGTCGATGAGGGTCTTCCTACAGAGACTCCTCAGTCCTCAAAGGTGATGAAATGGTCCTCGACACAGAGTTCAACATCCCACAAGGTCCTCTCCAGTCTGGCAGAAGTCCAGTTGCCACTGGACTACCAGTTGTCAAGTGTCGTGGTCACAGCCAAATCCTTCTCCGGGCTGTAGCTTGCCTTCTGAGCAACCAAACTGCACTCCAGCGACTCCCAGGTCCATCAGACTCAAACGCAATTTCTGAGCATCGGTTCCTGGTCCCTTATGCTGCATGACAAGGTGAACCGACAATCCGGGGATCTGTGCTACCACTCACCCTTAGCAGGCTTCTTCAGCTGTTGTGTCCCTGTGCTGCGAGCAGGAGGTCAGTTGGCTGACCCTTGGAGTCTCTTTGCTTTGATTGGGCTCTGGAGACGACCTCTCCTTGAGCGAGACACAACAGGCATAGTCCCTCTTCTTTGCTAGCCACCAGGTCTTGCAGGTGCAGTCCATGTCGGTGTAGATTCTCTTCACTGCGAACTTGGCTCAACAAGGCAGTCCTTCTTCCAGTCCAGTCGAGATCTGAGTTTGGGGTGCCCTAATTATGCTCAGAAAATGCCATCAGGGCAAGATGCAATTGGTAGCCAATGGATATATTTAAGCCTGCGATTACAAAACGATATGGAAGGAGTATCCCACACTAATTATTTGTATAAGCTAATTCTGGCCACTCACGAAGACCTGTCTGTCTTAATTGCATGTACATGTTTGTGTGTTCAACGTATTACATATATGTTTTATGTTTTGTAGATCAGTTTCCTACGGATACTGAAGAACCCGGTTTGGACCAGGTGTCAATCTGGTATTGTATGCGTGGCAATTGTACGCAGTGTGTAGGGAAGCACCATCAGGATATATTGGGTCACCACGGTCTCTGAAGAGCCCGGTACTCCTTATGGGGCCACTACAGGGCTGAAACATGTCGATCTGACCTAGTGGACAACTAGCACCATAACATGGCTATTATTGTCCTATAGTTTGTTTTTAACTATCCCTCCACCACCAAAGAATATAAATTAAATAAGTGACTGGCAGGCGGTAGGGATTTTTATCTTGAACCGCCCTCCCTTTTTTTCCTTTTCTTTCTCACCTTAGTTACCTACTAATATTGGAACTACAGCCCTAACATGGGCTCGTTCGCCATTAGAGGATTCTTTGATGTACGTGGGATGGCCAATGATGAAGCCTGACACCTGGGAGGTGTGTGAGGCCATCCTGTACATTTTTTGCACATAAGTGTGCTGGTCCAAAATATTGGAACGTGTGAGTAGCCAGAACAAATTCCTTGTTGAAGGCACACCTACATTGTAAAGTGAGATAAAGCCACAACAAGTGGGTTTGATAACTGAAGGGCCCGTTCGTTTTCTAGTGGAAACGGCATTGTGAAGGGAGAGCATGAACGTTGGTCCCTTGCCCTCCGGGTAAACTTGCCCCAACTCCCTCTGACCCTTCAATGGTTGGGTCACGTGTGATATACATCCCAGGATGCACCATTCTGCCCCCTTTCCAGCATGGCAGGACCCCTCTGTTGGTGTGTGGAGCTCCCTGGGCCAACCCAGAGGTGTGACTGCCAAGGGGGTTACACGCCCCAGGAAGACTGGTTTGACAGCTGGCTTCCCTTTCCCTGTCTCTAGTGCCAGTCTGTGTACCTAAACAATAGAGCAGCCCCTCTCCCTTTGGGCTAACACCTGTGGGGCCTCCTGCCAGGGGGAGGTAACACCTCCTCTAGTGGCAGGCCTCTATTGGTATCTTTCCTGGGTGTCGTTTGCACGTCTCAACCAGTAGGGCGATACAAAAGGGGATGATGGACGGAACGTTTGAGCCAATCAAACACTCACCCCCAGTCAACTGATCTGGGTTTAATCCATCATCATTCTTTAGCTCACTCCACCACCCCAGTTCAGACATGGCCATATGCAAATCAGTCTGACCCTGTGCCTCATGGGAACAGTCCAGCCCGAACTGCCAAGCCATGTCTTCCCTGGACCGGAAACAAGCATCCTAGGACCGGTTTCTGGCATTCCAGCCGTCATCAGCCAGGCTTGCTTGAATCCAGTGGCAAAGTGAGCAAGGGACCCACGTCTGGGCATACCCCCGCCAACTTAGGGCGAACAAAGCGATACAAAAGGGGATGATGGACGGAACGCTTGAGCCAATCAAACACTCACCCCCAGTCAACTGATCTGGGTTTAATCCATCATCATTCTTTAGCTCACTCCACCACCCCAGTTCAGACATGGCCATATGCAAATCAGTCTGACCCTGTGCCTCATGGGAACAGTCCAGCCCGAACTGCCAAGCCATGTCTTCCCTGGACCGGAAACAAGCATCCTAGGACCGGTTTCTGGCATTCCAGCCGTCATCAGCCAGGCTTGCTTGAATCCAGTGGCAAAGTGAGCAAGGGACCCACGTCTGGGCATACCCCGCCAACTTAGGGCGAACAAAGCGATACAAAAGGGGATGATGGACGGAACGTTTGAGCCAATCAAACACTCACCCCCAGTCAACTGATCTGGGTTTAATCCATCATTCTTTAGCTCACTCCACCACCCCAGTTCAGACATGGCTATATGCAAATCAGTCTGACCCTGTGCCTCATGGGAACAGTCCAGCCCGAACTGCCAAGCCATGTCTTCCCTGGACCGGAAACAAGCATCCTAGGACCGGTTTCTGGCATTCCAGCCGTCATCAGCCAGGCTTGCTTGAATCCAGTGGCAAAGTGAGCAAGGGACCCACGTCTGGGCATACCCCCGCCAACTTAGGGCGAACAAAGCGATACAAAGGGGATGATGGACGGAACGCTTGAGCCAATCAAACACTCACCCCCAGTCAACTGATCTGGGTTTAATCCATCATCATTCTTTAGCTCACTCCACCACCCCAGTTCAGACATGGCCATATGCAAATCAGTCTGACCCTGTGCCTCATGGGAACAGTCCAGCCCGAACTGCCAAGCCATGTCTTCCCTGGACCGGAAACAAGCATCCTAGGACCGGTTTCTGGCATTCCAGCCGTCATCAGCCAGGCTTGCTTGAATCCAGTGGCAAAGTGAGCAAGGGACCCACGTCTGGGCATACCCCCGCCAACTTAGGGCGAACAAAGCGATACAAAAGGGGATGATGGACGGAACGTTTGAGCCAATCAAACACTCACCCCCAGTCAACTGATCTGGGTTTAATCCATCATCATTCTTTAGCTCACTCCACCACTCCCAGTTCAGACATGGCCATATGCAAATCAGTCTGACCCTGTGCCTCATGGGAACAGTCCAGCCCGAACTGCCAAGCCATGTCTCTCCTGGACCGGAAACAAGCATCCTAGGACCGGTTTCTGGCATTCCAGCGGTCATCAGCCAGGCTTGCTTGAATCCAGTGGCAAAGTGAGCAAGGGACCCACGTCTGGGCATACCCCCGCCAACTTAGGGCGAACAAAGCGATACAAAAGGGGATGATGGACGGAACGTTTGAGCCAATCAAACACTCACCCCCAGTCAACTGATCTGGGTTTAATCCATCATCATTCTTTAGCTCACTCCACCACCCCAGTTCAGACATGGCCATATGCAAATCAGTCTGACCCTGTGCCTCATGGGAACAGACCAGCCCGAAACTGCCAAGCCATGTCTTCCCTGGACCGGAAACAAGCATCCTAGGACCGGTTTCTGGCATTCCAGCCGTCATCAGCCAGGCTTGCTTGAATCCAGTGGCAAAGTGAGCAAGGGACCCACGTCTGGGCATACCCCCGCCAACTTAGGGCGAACAAAGCGATACAAAAGGGGATGATGGACGGAACGTTTGAGCCAATCAAACACTCACCCCCAGTCAACTGATCTGGGTTTAATCCATCATCATTCTTTAGCTCACTCCACCACCCCAGTTCAGACATGGCCATATGCAAATCAGTCTGACCCTGTGCCTCATGGGAACAGTCCAGCCCGAACTGCCAAGCCATGTCTTCCCTGGACCGGAAACAAGCATCCTAGGACCGGTTTCTGGCATTCCAGCCGTCATCAGCCAAGCTTGCTTGAATCCAGTGGCAAAGTGAGCAAGGGACCCACGCCTGGGCATACCCCCGCCAACTTAGGGCGAACAAAGCGATACAAAAGGGGATGATGGCCGGAACGCTTGAGCCAATCAAACACTCACCCCCAGTCAACTGATCTGGGTTTAATCCATCATCATTCTTTAGCTCACTCCACCACCCCAGTTCAGACATGGCCATATGCAAATCAGTCTGACCCTGTGCCTCATGGGAACAGTCCAGCCCGAACTGCCAAGCCATGTCTTCCCTGGACCGGAAACAAGCATCCTAGGACCGGTTTCTGGCAATCCAGCCGTCATCAGCCAGGCTTGCTTGAATCCAGTGGCAAAGTGAGCAAGGGACCCACGTCTGGGCATACCCCCGCCAACTTAGGGCGAACAAAGCGATACAAAAGGGATGATGGACGGAACGCTTGAGCCAATCAAACACTCACCCCAGTCAACTGATCTGGGTTTAATCCATCATCATTCTTTAGCTCACTCCCACCACCCCAGTTCAGACATGGCCATATGCAAATCAGTCTGACCCTGTGCCTCATGGGAACAGTCCAGCCCGAACTGCCAAGCCATGTCTTCCCTGGACCGGAAACAAGCATCCTAGGACCGGTTTCTGGCATTCCAGCCGTCATCAGCCAGGCTTGCTTGAATCCAGTGGCAAAGTGAGCAAGGGACCCACGTCTGGGCATACCCCGCCAACTTAGGGCGAATAAAGCGATACAAAAGGGGATGATGGACGGAACGTTTGAGCCAATCAAACAATCACCCCCAGTCAACTGATCTGGGTTTAATCCATCATCATTCTTTAGCTCACTCCACCACCCCAGTTCAGACATGGCCATATGCAAATCAGTCTGACCCTGTGCCTCATGGGAACAGTCCAGCCCGAACTGCCAAGCCATGTCTTCCCTGGACCGGAAACAAGCATCCTAGGACCGGTTTCTGGCATTCCAGCCGTCATCAGCCAGGCTTGCTTGAATCCAGTGGCAAAGTGAGCAAGGGACCCACGTCTGGGCATACCCCCGCCAACTTAGGGCGAACAAAGCGATACAAAAGGGGATGAAAAGTTGGAAAAATTGTAATGCTTGCGGCTATAATTACTTGGGGCGACCAACTCTGGCAGGGAGCCAGTCAGGCGACCAGCAAGTCCCTCAGAAACAGTTACCCCCTCAGAAGAAGCAGTCTTCCAGCAGTTCCAGTCACTTTATCCTCGTTCAATTGATTTCTATGGCGTGGTCCTGCTGCTGAGGATACAGGATGCTTGAAGATGCTCAAGGATGCAACTTGGTCGATGAGGGTCTTCCTACAGAGACTCCTCAGTCCTCAAAGGTGATGAAGTGGTCCTCGACACAGAGTTCAACATCCCACAAGGTCCTCTCCAGTCTGGCAGAAGTCCAGTTGCCACTGGACTACCAGTTGTCAAGTGTCGTGGTCACAGCCAAATCCTTCTCCGGGCTGTAGCTTGCCTTCTGAGCAACCAAACTGCACTCCAGCGACTCCCAGGTCCATCAGACTCAAACGCAATTTCTGAGCATCGGTTCCTGGTCCCTTATGCTGCATGACAAGGTGAAGCGACAATCTGGGGATCTGTGCTACCACTCACCCTTAGCAGGCTTCTTCAGCTGTTGTGTCCCTGTGCTGCGAGCAGGAGGTCAGTTGGCTGACCCTTGGAGTCTCTTTGCTTTGATTGGGCTCTGGAGACGACTTCTCCTTGAGCGAGACACAACAGGCATAGTCCCTCTTCTTTGCTTGCCACCAGGTCTTGCAGGTGCAGTCCATGTCGGTGTAGATTCTCTTCACTGCGAACTTGGCTCAACAAGGCAGTCCTTCTTCCAGTCCAGTCGAGATCTGAGTTTGGGGTGCCCTAATTATGCTCAGAAAATGCCATCAGGGCAAGATGCAATTGGTAGCCAATGGATATATTTAAGCCTGCGATTACAAAACGATATGGAAGGAGTATCCCACACTAATTATTTGTATAAGCTAATTCTGGCCACTCACGAAGACCTGTCTGTCTTAATTGCATGTACATGTTTGTGTGTTCAACGTATTACATATATGTTTTATGTTTTGTAGATCAGTTTCCTACGGATACTGAAGAACCCGGTTTGGACCAGGTGTCAATCTGGTATTGTATGCGTGGCAATTGTACGCAGTGTGTAGGGAAGCACCATCAGGATATATTGGGTCACCACGGTCCTGAAGAAAGCCCGGTACCCCTTATGGGGCCACTACAGGGCTGAAACATGTCGACCTGACCTAGTGGACAACTAGCACCATAACATGGCTATTATTGTCCTATAGTTTGTTTTTAACTATCCCTCCACCACCAAAGAATATAAATTAAATAAGTGACTGGCAGGCGGTAGGGATTTTTATCTTGAACCGCCCTCCCTTTTTTTCCTTTTCTTTCTCACCTTAGTTACCTACTAATATTGGAACTACAGCCCTAACATGGGCTGCGTTCGCCATTAGAGGATTCTTTGATGTACGTGGGATGGCCAATGATGAAGCCTGACACCTGGGAGGTGTGTGAGGCCATCCTGTACATTTTTTGCACATAAGTGTGCTGGTCCAAAATATTGGAACGTGTGAGTAGCCAGAACAAATTCCTTGTTGAAGGCACACCTACATTGTAAAGTGAGATAAAGCCACAACAAGTGGGTTTGATAACAGAAGGGCCCGTTCGTTTTCTAGTGGAAACGGCATTGTGAAGGGAGAGCATGAACGTTGGTCCCTTGCCCTCCGGGTAAACTTGCCCCAACTCCCTCTGACCCTTCAATGGTTGGGTCACGTGTGATATACATCCCAGGATGCACCATTCTGCCCCTTTTCCAGCATGGCAGGACCCCTCTGTTGGTGTGTGGAGCTCCCTGGGGCAACCCAGAGGTGTGGCTGCCAAGGGGGTTACACGCCCCAGGAAGACTGGTTTGACAGCTGGCTTCCCTTTCCCTGTCTCTAGTGCCAGTCTGTGTACCTAAACAATAGAGCAGCCCCTCTCCCTTTGGGCTAACACCTGTGGGGCCTCCTGCCAGGGGGAGGTAACACCTCCTCTAGTGGCAGGCCTCTATTGGTATCTTTCCTGGGTGTCGTTTGCACGTCTCAACCAGTAGGGCAAAAAGCTGTCTGTAGGACAGACCCCCAAGTACAACAGGAAACCGGCACTGGAAACCCTGGGCAACTAAAGTGGCAACTTCTAAAGTTGCACTCTGCCCACTAGTGACGTTAAATTCGATTTAACCATTAAATCGAATTGAATGCACGGATTCTTTTGATATCTTACAGTACCAACTTTAGTTGTCCCATTCAGAAGCTAGCAGAACTGAGGGGTCTGTTTGTAATTTTGTACTCGCCAATGGAGTTACAAGCCTTTTCACAGTAAAAACGACAAGTTTTTACTGCTGGAACATGTAAAAGTGTGTTACACTATAGCATACAACACCCTGTCTTAGGGCTTGTTAGGCCTACCTTAGGGTTGACTTGCATATATTAAAAGGGAGGTTTGGGCTTTGCCATTACCTTAAATGGAAAAGTCGAGTTTATCAGATTAGAAACTGCTCTTCCAGTCTGCAATGGCAGACTGTAAGCCTTATTTTACTTTGTCTCACTCAGGATGGTACAAGTGCTACAATCCCTGGGGGACCCTCTAACATACAGGCCCTGGGTACCCCGTGTATCATATATTAGGGACTTACAAGTAAGTTAGGCTATGCAAATTGGTGACAAGTAAATTAAACATGCCCCATTTTAAGTGTCAGACTACGTGGACGTTTCAGAGCCAGTACACCAGTACATAGTAGTCAAAATGGGGCAAAAGTGGGAGTAAAACTGAAAAAGCCCATTTCCTTACATGCTGGTCCTGAAAACATCACTGAGACACCAAATCACTCAATGTAATAGAGCCAATGCAGAATGTAGCACCGCTAAGGATAGTAATAGTGCTGTAGATCCAGTTATGCATCAACAAAAAGATGTATTAGTACAACAATTAGCAAGCATAATGAGTGTGGAATCGCTCAGTGTGTTCTAAGAAATTGAAACACTAAAGTATTTTGATATTAGACACTTTATCTTCAAATACTGTCTATGGAACACAAAGGAAAAATAGACATTAGTCTTTATACTTAAATTATATTTCTGAGTCTTTGTCAGATAGTGGTAAGGACTTAGCGTTACAGATGTCTCAGTCGAATTAAACGTCTGACTTTCTTTGTTAGTGCCAACACTTGGAATTCTTTTGACTGCATCCACAGTAGGAGACCTACGCTCAGACCCCAGATTTAATTCAGTTGACATACTACTGGGTTGCATACTACGGACAAACAGTGGAATGATCTTTCTGCCTGTTAGATGGTTGTTGACTTTTATTGTTACTAACTGCTGCCAGTTTGATCTGTTTTCAGCATTTCTTTAGATTTCTGTATCTGATAAACTTCTAGCCGCAGATTCCTTACCTTAGAATTATCCCCAGGTGTCAGGCTGGATTCGGAAATTGTTTGTGAGCAGTACCCCTGCTCGCCAGTGGGAGTGGCGTTCGGCTCCACGTGGCATAGTTGACGTCCGCGGTGCCCATATAGGTGCCACCTAGGCACTCTGACATCAGTTCTTTTTTTCCTGTGCCAGTCAGCACAGATCCGGGAAGAGCTACCCCTTAGGCTCTCTTTGACTAAGCTTTTTATGACATTTTGTCAAAGTCTTTTTTGGTAGTTATTTCCGCTACTATCTGGTGCCTAAGAAGGACAGAGGCCTTTGTCCTATCCTAGACCTGCTCTCTCTCAACTTCTTTCTCAAGAAGTAGAAGTTCAGAATGCTCACCCTAGCTCAGGTCCTATTTGTCCTGGACCCAGGAGACTGGGTAGTAGCATTGGACTTGCAGAACACATATTTCCATATACCCGTTCTGCCTGCCCATAGGTTTTACCTGTGGTTCCTGGTGGGCCACAAGCATTTTCAGTTCTCTCTGCTCCTTTTTGTCCTCACAAGCGCCCCTTCGGTGTTCACCAAGCAGATGGCGGATGTTTGCAGCTCATTTGCGGAGATCAGGGGTGCTAGTCTTTCCCTATCTCAGCTCGTACGGGTTCACTATCAATGTGCCGAAGTCACACCTTCTTTCCTCTCAGACGCTCCCTTTCATCGGAGCTGTTCTGGGCACAGTGCAGTTTCGGGCCTATCCTCCCAAACGGTGAGTCCAGGATATTCAGGCTCTGATACCGAAGTTTCAGCCTCTATCCTGGATTTCAGTGAGACACACGCCCGTAGGCATATTCGGGCCTCGCAGTGGGACCTGAAGTTCCAGGGGGCGCAGCATCAGGGGAATCTTTCCGACATGGTCCAGTTTTCAGATGGCACTGCGAAAGATCTGCAGTGCTGATTGACAAACCATGATTGGGTCAGCGGCAGACCCCTTGCCCTCCCCCAACCAGATCTCCCAGTAGTGAGATGCGTCACTCCTTGAATGAGGAGCCATCTGGGAGAGGTAGCAATCAGAGTACTCTGGTCTCTGGCGGAATCTGGACTCCTTATCAACCTGTTGGAGCTCCGAGCGATCTGATTGGCATTGAAAGCCTTTCTACCCTCCATTCTTGGAAGGCTGGTGCAGGTGTTCCCAGACAACACCACCGCCATGTGTTAATGCAACAAACAGTACGGAGTGGAGTTGTAGATCCTTTGTCAAGAGGCCCTGTCTCTCTGGACATGGCTGGAACAGCTAAGCATATGGTCGTACAACATTTGGTGGGTTCTGTAAGAAAGTGCCCTCTTTTTGCATGGTTGCCCGCACTTTTTGCCAAACTGTTGATGTACTTTGAGTGTGCCCTGGGTTCCTACCAACTAGGTACCCAGGGCCTGTTTTTTTCCCTAAAACTGCATTGATACAAAACCCAATTGGCACTCTTTGGCCACATGCCAGTCCCTTGTAAATGGTACCGTAGGTCACCAGGGAAGACCTCTAAGGGCTGCAGCACTTATTGTACCACCCTTAGAGGCCCTGTACCATTACACACACACACTGCCATTGCAGGCTGCGTGTTTTGGTGCAGAACAAAGTGGAGACGACATGGCACACATCCCTGTGTGGTCATGCCTACTACCCACTGCTCTGGCATAGGTCAGCCACCCCTCTAGCTGGGTGCACTATGCCAGTGGTGAGGTTACAGGTGCATGAGCCCTACAGTGTCTAAACCAATTCTTAGACATTGTATGTGCAGTAAGGCCATTAAGAGTATATGGTGATGGGAGTTTATCATTACGAACTCCACAGCACCATAATGGCTATACTGAAAACTGGGAAGTTTGGTATCAAACTTCTCAGCACATTAAACCCACACTGATGCCAGTATGGGATTTAATGAAAAATGCACTCAGCGGGCATCTTAGAGATGCCCCCTGAAAAACGACCTAACACTAGTGTCCAGGCAGAGTGGCTGTTCGCCGGCTGCCGCCACCAGACATGTTTCTGGACCCCTGAGCCTGCTGCTCTGGGGGGTCTGGAACAATGCACATCCTGGGACGAGGTGCCAAGCCTCCTCCCCCAAGATCCACGAAGGGGACGCTTCAAAGGCTTGCTGCCTTTGTGAGCTACCCCAGCCATTTGCTGCTTCCAGCAAATGCCCCCCCGGTTCTGACCCCCCACTTTGGGCGGCAGATTCAGCGAGGAAACCAAGCAGAGGAAGGGAGATGTGCCCACCTTTTCCAACCCCACCCCTCAGGTGGGGAAGGCAAGGTGAAGCACAACTCTCAGTCCCCACCATCTTGCAGATGGGGGGGGACCCAGGCAACCAGAGAGAGGCATATGCCCCCCCTCCCACTGGAGAGTGGCATAATAGGGGGTGTACCCACCCCCAGGAAGGGAACCCTGAAACTTGTCTCCTCAGACAAGAACCGACCAGAAGAAGAAGGACCGAAGAAGCCGTGCTGAAACTAAGAGAAGTATATATAGAGAACAAGGGTACCCCAGTAGTACGACCAGGGGTGCTATACGTAGTTTAAAGAAACAGCGGTCTGGGTGAGGCAAACCAGGTCCTCGTGTAGCAGGGCTACTATTATTTAAGGTATAGCTTTTATCTAGGTTTAGTAGTAGAACGAGAGAACCAGCAACACTGGGAAAACAATGTATGAAGGGACACAAGGTTGCAAGGGTGACATCACATTTATTAACATCATAAGCGGGGTGTCATCTAACGTTAAGAGCTAGTCCTGGTGCTCACACAAAACGTAAAGGTGCGTTGGAGTGATAAGTGACGGTGACTTAAAATTTACATCGCATTGACAACATATTACAAAACTCTGCGAGTATTAAGTTGTATTAATGGAGTTTTGGTTGAGAGATCGGCGGGCGTTTGATCTCCTTAGTTGGAGGATCATCATCAGGACAGGACGTGTGAGCCAATAGGATCTAGATGAACAGAAAAAACATTGGTCCCGAAACCACGACTATGTATAATTTAAACAGCATTGGAGGAATTACTAATAACGAGAGAGAGAAATGGAGTGCAAATAGAGGCAGTATCTAACCAATAGCATTTGGTGACATTTAAAATTTAAATCACGTGTAAATAAATAAACATGCCTAGGTGAAGTTGGTGGTAGATAGGAAAGCTTCAAGTATAAGGGAGGGAAGGGAAGGGACAGCGTATGAATCGCCTGCATGCCTGCTAAGGCGTCTACATGAAAGTCACTTAGTGTGCGTCGCGCCTGTGTGCCATAGCGGAAGGTGGCTGCAGATGGTGAACAACGAGCCAAGAGGGGCCGAGTTAAGGGAATGGACGAACAACCGCTGGCGGGGAGGAGGCGAGGTATTACCTGGCGGTGTGAAGCTAACAGCCCCGATCGTCGATCGTTCAATAGGAGGATGGTGCGCTGGAATCTGCATGTGAATGAGATCAGTGAGAACTGAATGACTCGGGGAGGGGCTAGTGAGGACTGTATACCAAGGAAGGCGGCGTATACTACATGCGTCGAGGTAGAGACCAGTGGGGACGATGTGCGGGCTGGAGAACAATCAGGGCGAAAATGGCCTGGGGGGAAAAAGGGGTTTAACTGTGGGAAAAAACAGAAAGGAGGGTCAGGGCAGTAATTAATTATGAACTGGCAGGATGAACCAGTGTGGGGCGGAGAAAACTTACTTGAGGCAAGCTAATGGTGTGAGTTGCGCGGCTGAGTCAGCGCGACGGGAACAGATCCGAGGAGGGCAGTGCCGGATGCAAACAGCTAATGTTGTGCGCATCGGCCTGCGTGGGTAAATCATCGCGCTAGTGAAAGCGCCGGCAGTAAAAATAGGCAAAGGCGCGTCACATGACGTCGCCCAGGAGTCTAATTTCGCGGCCATATTAGAAAGGCAAATGAGCAGTGTAGTCAAAATAAAGACAGTGCTCAGGGAAGAGCTGATATAGAAAGCAGAGTAAGGGAGTGCAGGATAAAATCAAAGATTGTGAAGCATAGTAACTTAAAGTGAAAGTAGAGACAGTTATTTTAAAAAAAAGAAATGGTGGTTAAAAACAGCTAACATGTAATTAACTGTATCAAGGCACATGTTACAGTCCAAAGTTGGAACAAATGATATTTACAATATCAGGTTCCATTCCTCAAGGAGTATTAAGTCCATTTTCAATTCAAGCGGCATTTCAAACATCCAGTTACACTCAAGTCTGTTCAGGGTTGCTTGCGGATCGCCGCCTCTTTGGCTTAGGTGTAGCATGTCAATAACATTGCCAACGTAGATCTTGTTCAGAATGTCCTTTTTCAATAAAATGCTCCACCAGTGGCGCAGTGATATTTTGACAACGAATTCTGCTTTTATGTTGGCTTATGCGTGCTTTTATCTTCTGCGTAGTCTGTCCAATATAGAGAGATTACATGGACATCGAATGCAGTAGATCCACATTTACTGAGTTGCAATTAGAAAAAGAAACCAGTTTGTGAACAGCAGTGCCATAGTCAAATTCCCTTAGTGTTTTTGTGAGTGGACATGCAACACAATTTCCGCATTTATAGTGCCCTATAACTGGGGAGAGCAGAAGCTGTGATTGCACGGTATTGGCGTAGCGTGATGGTTTATGTGCCCTAATCAGGTGGTCTTTAATGTTGCGTCCTCTTGAAGAGGAGAATAAAGGAGCCTCATTAGTGATGTTGATGGAGGTAAGAATGGGCTAGTGTTTTTAATCAGTTTGGTTATTTTGTTACTGGCAGGACTGAATGTGGTTACGCAAGGAATGCGTGTCATAGTTTTTTTGGGGGTGGGTTCCAGTAGGGTCTCCCTATGGGTGTACCAAGCCCTTTTCATTGATCTCCTTACCAAGCATCGGGGGTAGCCTCTACTCATCAGTTTTACGCACAGGGTATCTGCTTCCCTAAGGTAGTCCTCTTTAAATTTGCAATTCCTGCGTATCATTAAAAATTGTCCATATGGCAGACCATCTACGCAGTGCTCTAGGGTGGTTACTTTTGTAGTGGAGTAGGGTATTACGTTCTGTGGAGGCTTTGTGTATAAGGAGGTATATGGGCCTCCTCTGCAGTTGATGACGGTGACGTCTAGGTAGTTGATCTTAGTGGCACTGGAGTCGTACGTAAGCTTGAGGTCAGGTTGGCAGTTGTTGAGCCATGCACAAAAGGAGTCGAGTTCAGTGGAAGAGCCTTGCCAAATCATGAAGACGTCATCGATATATCGATGCCAGCTCCCTGATCTTATTGCGATAGGGATTCACTTGGTTAAGGACATATGTTTTTCCATGTCGTCTACAAAGAGTATGCAGCGAAGTTGGGGGCAAAAAACTGCCCCCATAGAAGTTACCCTTACATTGCTTATAGTGCTTGTCGTGGAACATGAAGTAATTTTTAGTTAGGGCTATCTCCAGGGTGAGATGATAAATTCACTGGGAACCTTGTGTGGACTTGGTCTCTTATCTAGATGGTTTTGATGACCAAGGTGCCTTTATCTTGCGGAATGTTGGTATAGAGTGATTCTATATCTAAAGTAACAAGGAGTTCAGATGTAGGATCGGGTTGTTCTTGCTCAATAAGTTTGATAAAGTGTGTAGTATCCTTGACATAGAGCTATGGTGTCTTGTGCCATATCACGAATGGAAAAATCAATATACCTGCCCTAGTGGCTCTAGAATGGAGCCACAACCTGACATGAGATCGGTCTACCTGGAGGGTTAGCTAGGATTTTGTGAACCTTAGGTAGTGTATATATCACTGGTGTTCTTGGATTTTTGTTATTAAGGAAGAGAAACTCATTTTGGCTGATGTAGCCTGTGTCTACAAGCCTCTTTAGTGGAGAGGTCTGAATGAGAGCTTGTATCTCGGGAAGGGGGTTGTGGTCAAGAGGTTCATAGTGGTTGGTGTTGTTCAGTTAGACGCATAATCTCATTGTCATAGTTGATGGTGTCTTGAATGACAATACCCCCACCTTCCCTATCACGAGGGCTTGATAATGATGTCATCCATTTTTCCAAATTGAGAAGGCTTTTCTTCTCTTGAGGGCTAATGTTGTAAGGAATGAAATCGTGTTTGGTTTCCTAAGTTTGGCAAGGTCTTTCAAAACTACATTTTCAAAAAGTAATGACCTCTGGGGTACAGGAAGCCTGAAGGAGGATTAAAGGTAGATTTAGGGGCGTAGTCCTGTGAGTGTCATATTTAGGAGGCTCCTTGTTCAGAAAAGGATTTTAATCTTATTTTTCTGAAAAATTGGTAAATCTCGATCTGTATGTTAAACCAATCCGGTTTTCCCGTAATCACGTAGGACAGTCCTTTACTCAGAGAGGCTATCTCAGATGAGGGCTAATGTTGATGACTAGACAAATTGAAGATGGGAATGGTTTCCGTAGAGGAGATGAGGGATCTTCTTGCATCCCTATGTTGTTCAGTATTGATAGCCCCATTGTTAAAATTTCCGCCGTGTCTGGCGCTCTCCTGGTGGGAAGTTGTAGCGTTCTTTCCCTCTGCCCCGTCCCCTCTTTGTTTGGAAGGGTTGGCCTCTCCCTAAAAAATTGGGATTGTTAGGTGCTGAGCTAGGGCCTGCGCCTGGGTCCGAGGAGTCAGAGTCTGCGGATGAGTCAGAGAAAGTGACAGGCTGTCTGTGACAGGCTGTCTGTTCTTGAATCTACCCCAAGTGCCTGCTTGTTGTCTGGGGGCGGAGTGGGGGTTAGTAAAATAATCGTCTCTCGGGTATGGATAGTTTTTCTCTTTAGTATAATTCTTTATGTCTTTTTGTGACCTTCCTGTCGCTTTTTTGTGGTGTTCAAATTTACTGGAAGTCTGAGATAGTTTTCTAGTCTCTCAAGGGATGGTTTTGCGTCGGAGAGGCCTTCTAGTTCTAGGATGGCTTTTTCTAGTGCTTCTATTTCTTCAAGCTCTTTCTTGTAATGTTAGAGGGCGGTGTCTATGCCAAAGACCATCCAATGTCTGGAACACGTTGTTCCAATATAGGTGAAGCCGTTCTTAAATTTAGGGTCTTGTAAAAAAAATTGCTGGAGTGTTGCGAACTTGTAGGCCTACAGGTATTATTTCAGCTTTCAGGTATTCTGTGAGCATGCGGGCATGCAGCTGAGTCCGAATATGTTTCTTTTTAAGGTGTTCTAGGGCCGTTATTTTCTCTGTAGCTACATCAGCGGGAGCTGATGTAGATGCTGACGTTTGAAGCAAGGAAGGGCCACTAATAATTCTGGCAATGTAGTCCTCTTTATATGTGGGGACAACTGGTGTGGACATACTCGTGGTGTGAGGATATAGTAGATTGTGTACATATATGTTTAGGATATATAAATAAATCAAAGAATGGAGTCAGAAGACAGAACAAAAAAATAACTAAAAAAAGGGAAAATAAATAACTAAACCACTCAAGAGTGGTAACCCTTGCAGTGTGGCCACTGCACGTCAAGTATATATAGAGAACAAGGGTACCCCAGTAGTACGACCAGGGGTGCTATACCTAGTTTAAAGAAACAGCGGTCTGGGTGAGGCCAACCAGGTCCTCGTGTAGCAGGGCTACTATTATTTAAGGTATAGCTTTTATCTAGGTTTAGTAGTGGAACGAGAGAACCAGCAACACTGGAAAACAATGTATGAAGGGACACAAGGTTGCAAGGGTGACATCACATTTATTAACATCATAAACGGGTGTCATCCAATGTTAAGGAGCTAGTCCTGGTGCTCACACAAAACGTAAAAGGTGCGTGAAGTGATAAGTGACGGTGACTTAAAATTTACATCGCATTGACAACATATTACAAAACTCCATGAGTATTAAGTTGTATTAATGGAGTTTTGGTTGTGAGAGGTCGAGCAGGCGTTTCGATCTCCTTAGTTGGAGATCATCATCAGGACAAGGACGTGTGAGCCAATAGGATCTAGATGAACAGAAAAAACATTGGTCCCGAAACCACGACTATGTATAATTTAAACAGCATTGGAGGAATTACTAATAACGAGAGAGAGAAATGGAGTGCAAATAGAGGCAGTATCTAACCAATAGCATTTGGTGACATTTAAAATTTAAATCACACGTAAATAAATAAATAAACATGCCTAGGTGAAGTTAGTGGTAGATAGGAAAGCTTCAAGTATAAGGGAGGGAAGGAAGGGACAGCGCATGAATCGCCTGCATGCCTGCTAAAGGCGTCTACATGAAAGTCACTTAGTGTGCGTCGCGCCTGTGTGCCATAGCAGGAGGTGGCTGCAGATGGTGAACAACGAGCCAAGAGGGGCCGAGTTAAGGGAATGGACGAACAACCGCTGGCGGGGAGGAGGCGAGGTATTACCTGGCGGCGTGAAGCTAACAGCGTCGATCGTTCAATAGGAGGATGGTGCGCTGGAATCTGCATGTGAATGAGATCAGTGAGAACTGAATGACTCGGGGGAGGGGGCTAGTGAGGACTATATACCAAGGAAGGCGAGCGTATACTTACATCGTCGAGGTAGAGACCAGTGGGGACGATGTGCGGGCTGGAGAACAATCAGGGCGCGAAAATAGCCCGGGGGGGGGGGGGGAAGGGGTTTAACTGTGGAAAAAACGGAAAGGAGGGTCAGGGCAGTAATTAATTATGAACTGGCAGGATGAACCAGTGTGGGGCGGGAGAAAACTTACTTGAGGCAAGCTAATGGTGTGAGTTGCGCGGCTGAGTCAGCGCGACGGGAACAGATCCGAGGAGGGCAGTGCCGGATGCAAACAGCTAATGTTGTGCGCATCGGCCTTTGTGGGTAAATCATCGCGCTACTTAAAGCGCCGGCAGTAAAAATAGGCAAAGGCGCGTCACATGACGTCGCCCAGGAGTCTAATTTCGCGGCCATATTGGAAAGGCAAATGAGCAGTGTAGTCAAAATAAACACAGTGCTCAGGAAGAGCTGATATAGAAAGCAGAGTAAGGGAGTGCAGGATAAAATCAAAGATTGTGAAGCATAGTAACTTAAAGTGAAAGTAGAGAGAGTTATTTAAAAAAAAAGAAATGGTGGTTAAAAACAGCTAACATGTAATTAACTGTATCAAGGCACGTTACAGTCCAAAGTTGGAACAAATGATATTTACAATATCAGGTTCCATTCCTCAAGGGTATTAAGTCCATTTTCAATTGAGCGGCATTTAAACATCCAGTTACACTCAAGCCTGTTCTGGGTTGCTTGCGGATCGCCGCCTCTTTGGCTTGGGTGTAGCATGTCAATAACTTGCCAACGTAGATCTTGTTCAGAATGTCCTTTTTCAATAAAATGCTCCACCAGTGGCGCAGTGATATTTTGACAACGAATTCTGCTTTTATGTTTTGGCTTATGCGTGCTTTTATCTTCTGCATAGTCTGTCCAATATAGAGGAGATTACATGGACATCGAATGCAGTAGATCACATTCACTGAGTTGCAATTGGAAAGAAAACCAGTTTGTGAACAGCAGTGCCATAGTCAAATTCCTTAGTGTTTTTGTGAGTGGACATGCAACACAATTTCCGCATTTATAGTGCCCTATAACTGGGGAGACAGAAACATGATCGCACGATATTGGCGTAGCGTGATGGTTTATGTGCCCTAACCAGGTGGTCTTTAATGTTGCGTCCCCTCTTGAAGGAGAATAAAGGGGCCTCATTAGTGATGTTGATGGAGGTAAGAATGGGCCAGTGTTTTTTAATCAGTTTTGTTATTTTGTTACTGGCAGGACTGAATGTGGTTACGCAAGGAATGCGTGTCATAGTTTTTTTGGGGGTGGGTTCCAGTAGGGTCTCCCTATGGGTGTACCAAGCCCTTTTCATTCAGATCTCCTTACCAAGCGTCGGGGTAGCCTCTACTCATCAGTTTTTCGCATAGGGTATCTGCTTCCCTAAGGTAGTCACTCTTTAAATTTGCAAATTCCTGCGTATCCTTAAAAATTGTCCGTATGGCAGACCATCTCGCAGTGCTCTAGAGGTGGTTACTTTTGTAGTGGAGTAGGGTATTACGTTCTGTGGAGCTTTCTGTATAAGGAGGTATATAGACCTCCCTCTGCAGATGTGACGGTGACGTCTAGGTAGTTGATCTTAGTGGCACTGGAGTCGTATGTAAACTTGAGGTCAGGTTGGCAGTTATTGAGCCATGAACAAAAGGAGTCAAGTTCAGTGGAAGAGCCTTGCCAAATCATGAAGAAGTCATCGATATATCGATGCCAGCTCCTGATCTTATTGCAATAGGGATTCACTTGGTTAAGGACATATGTTTTTTCCATGTCGTCTACAAAGAGTATGGCGAAGTTGGGGGCAAAAACTGCCCCCATAGAAGTACCCTTACATTGCTTATAGTACTTGTCGTGGAACATGAAGTAATTTTTAGTTAGGGCTATCTCCAGGAGTGAGATGATAAATTCACTGGGAACCTTGTGTGGACTTGGTCCACTCCCACTGATGTAGCTACAGAGAAAATAACGGCCCTAGAACACCTTAAAAAGAAACATATTCGGACTGAGCTGCATGCCCGCATGCTCACAGAATACCTGAAAGCTGAAATAATAGCTGTAGGCCTACAAGTTCGTAACACTCAAGCAATTTTTTTACAAGACCCTAAATTTAAGAAAGGCTTCGCCCATATTAGAACAACGTCTTCCAGACATTGGATGGTTTGGCATAGACACCGCCCTCGAACATAGCAAGAAAGAGCTTGAAGAAATAGAAGCACTAGAAAAAGCCATCCTAGAACTAGAAGGCCTCTCTGACGCAAAAACCATCCTTGAGAGACTAGAAAAAACGATCTCAGACTTCCATAAATTTGAACACCACAAAAAAGCGACAAAGGTCTCAGAAGACATAAAGAATTATACTAAAGAGAAAAACTATCCATACCTGAGAGACTGATTATTTTACTAACCCCCAATTCGCTGCCCAGACAACAAGCAGGCACTTGGGGTAGATTCAAGAACAGACACCCTGTCACTTTCTCTGACTCATCCGCAGACTCTGACTCCTCGGACCCAGGCGCAGGCCCTAGCTCAGCACCTAACAATCCCAATTTTTTAGGGAGAGGCCAACCATTCCAAACAGAGAGGGGACGGGGCAGAGGGAAAGAATGCTACAACTTCCCACCAGGAGAGCGCCAGACACGGCGGAAATTATACCAATGGGGCTATCAATACTAAACAACATAGGGATGCAAGAAGATCCCTCATCTCCCTCTACGGAAACCATTCCCATCTTCAATTTGTCTAGTCATCAACTAGCCTCATCTGAGATAGCTCTCTTGAGTAAAGGACTGTCCTACGTGATTACGGAAAAACCGGATTTAACATACAGATCGAGATTTACCAATTTTTCAGAAAAATAAGATTAAAATCCTTTTTTCTGAACAAGGAGCCCCCCCCCCCCCCCCCTAAATATGACACTACAGGACTACGTCCTAAATCTACCTTTAATCCTCCTTCAGGCTTCCTAGCCCCAGAGGTCATTACTTTTGAAAATGTAGTTTTGAAAGACCTTGCCAAACTTAGAAACCAACACGATTTCATTCCTTACAACATTAGCCTCGAAGAGAGAGAAAAGCCTTCTCGAATTTGAAAAAAATGGATGACATCATTATCAAGCCCTGTGATAAAGGTGGGGTATTGTCATTCAAAGACACCATCAACTATGACAATGAGATTATGCGTCAACTGAACAACACCAACCACTATGAACCTCTTGACCACAACCCCCTTCCGAGATACAAAGCTCTCATTCAGACCTCCACTAAAGAGGCTGTAGACACAGGCTACATCAGCCAAAATGAGTTTCTCTTCCTTAATAACAAAAATCCAAGAACACCAGTGATATATACACTACCTAAGGTTCACAAAAATCCTAATAACCCTCCAGAGTAGACCGATCCGGTCAGGTTGTGGCTCCATTCTGAGCCACTAGGCAGGCTATATTGATTTTTCATTCGTGATATGGCACAAGACACCATAGCCTATGTCAAGGATACTACACACTTTATCAAACTTATTGAGCAAGAACAATTCGATCCTACATCTGAACTCCTTGTTGCTTTAGATATAGAATCACTCTACCACCAACATTCCGCAAGACAAAGGCACCTTGGTCATCAAAAACCATCTAGATAAGAGACCAAGTCCACACAAGGTTCCCAGTGAATTTATCATCTCACTCCTGGGAGATAGCCCTAACTAAAAATTACTTCATGTTCCACGACAAGTACTATAAGCAATGTAAGGGTACTTCTATGGGGGCAGTTTTTGCCCCCAACTTCGCCATACTCTTTGTGAAGCGACATGGAAAAAACATATGTCCTTAACCAAGTGAATCCCTATCGCAATAAGATCAGGAGCTGGCATCGATATATCGAGTAGCGTCTTCATGATTTGGCAAGGCTCTTCCACTGAACTTGACTCCTTTTGTGCATGGCTCAATAACTGCCAACCTGACCTCAAGTTTACATACGACTCCAGTGCCACTAAGATCAACTACCTAGACGTCACCGTCACATCTGCAGAGGGAGGTCTATATACCTCCTTATGCAGAAAGCCCACAGAACGTAATACCCTACTCCACTACAAAAGTAACCACCCTAGAGCACTGCGAGATGGTCTGCCATACGGGACAATTTTTGGAGATACGCAGGAATTGCAAATTTAAAAGAAGTCTACCTTAGGAAAGCAGATACCCTGTGCGAAAAACTGATGAGTAGAGGCTACCCCGACGCTTGGCATAGGAGATCAATGAAAAGGGCTTGGTACACCCATAGGGAGACCCTACTGGAACCCACCCCAAAAAAACTATGACACGCATTCCTTGCGTAACCACATTCAGTCCTGCCAGTAACAAAATAACCAAACTGATTAAAAACACTGGCCTATTCTTACCATCCATCAACATCACTAATGAGGCCCCTTTGTTCTCCTTCAAGAGGGGACGCAGCATTAAAGACCACCTGGTTGGGGCACATAAACCATCACGCTACTGCCAATGCCGTGCGATCATGTTTAGGTCTCCCCCAGTTATAGGGCACTATAAATACGCGAAGTTGTGTTGCATGTCCACTCACAAAAAACACTAAGGAATTTGACTATGGCACTGCTGTTCACAAACTGGTTTTCTTTTCTAATTGCAACTCAGTAAATGTGATCTACTGCATTCGATGTCCATGTAATCTCCTCTATATTGGACAGACTACGCAGAAGATAAAAAGCACGCATAAGCCAACATAAAAGCAGAATTCGTTGTCAAAATATCACTGCGCCACTTGTGGAGCATTTTATTGAAAAAGGACATTCTGAACAAGATCTACGTCGGCAAGTTATTCACATGCTACACCCAAGCCAAAGAGGCGGCGATCCGCAAGCAACCCTGAACAGACTTGAATGTAACTGGATGTTTAAATGCCGCTCAATTGAAAATGGACTTAATACCCTTGAGGAATGGAACCTGATATTGTAAATATCATTTGTTCCAACTTTGGACTGTAACGTGCCTTGATACAGTTAATTACATGTTAGCTGTTTTTAACCACCATTTCTTTTTTTTTAAATAACTCTCTCTACTTTCACTTTAAGTTACTATGCTTCACAATCTTTGATTTTATCCTGCACTCCCTTACTCTGCTTTCTATATCAGCTCTTCCTGAGCACTGTCTTTATTTTGACTACACTGCTCATTTGCCTTTCCAATATGGCCGCGAAATTAGACTCCTGGGCGACGTCATGTGACGCGCCTTTGCCTATTTTTACTGCCGGCGCTTTCACTAGCGCGATGATTTACCCACGCAGGCCGATGCGCACAACATTATCTGTTTGCATCCGGCACTGCCCTCCTCGTATCTGTTCCCGTCGCGCTGACTCAGCCGCGCCACTCACACCATTAGCTTGCCTCAAGTAAGTTTTCTTCCGCCCCACACTGGTTCATCCTGCCAGTTCATAATTAATTACTGCCCTGACCCTCCTTTCCGTTTTTTCCACAGTTAAACCCCTTTTTCCCCCCCCCGGGCTATTTTCGCGCCCGGATTGTTCTCCAGCCCGCACATCGTCCCCAATGGTCTCTACCTCGACGATGTAAATATATGCTCGCCTTCCTTGGTATACAGTCCTCACTAGCCCCCTCCCCCGAGTCATTCAGTTCTCACTGATCTCATTCACATGCAGATTCCAGCGCACCATCCGCCTATTGAACGATCGACGATCGGCGCTGTTAGCTTCACACCGCCAGGTAATACCTCGCCTCCTCCCCACCAGCGGTTGTTCGTCCATTCCCTTAACACGGCCCCTCTTGGCTCGTTGTTCACCATCTGCAGCCACCTCCCGCTATGGCACACAGGCACGACGCATACTAAGTGACTTTCATGTAGACGCCTTAGCAGGCATGCAGGCGATTCATGCGCTGTCCCTTCCCTTCCCTCCCTTATACTTGAAGCTTTCCTATCTACCACTAACTTCACCTAGGCATGTTTATTTATTTACGCATGATTTAAATTTTAAATGTCACCAAATGCTATTGGTTAGATACTGCCTCTATTTGCACTCCATTTCTCTCTCTCGTTATTAGTAATTCCTCCAATGCTGTTTAAATTATACATAGTCGTGGTTTCGGGACCAATGTTTTTTCTGTTCATCTAGATCCTATCGGCTCACACGTCCTTGTCCTGATGATGATCTCCAACTAAGGAGATCGAAACGCCGTCGACCTCTCACAACCAAAACTCCATTAATACAACTTAATACTCGCGGAGTTTTGTAATATGTTGTCAATGCGATGTAAATTTTAAGTCACCGTCACTTATCACTTCACGCACCTTTTACGTTTTGTGTGAGCACCAGGACTAGCTCCTTAACATTGGATGACACCCCGTTTATGATGTTAATAAATGTGATGTCACCCTTGCAACCTTGTGTCCCTTCATACATTGTTTTCCCAGTGTTGCTGGTTCTCTCGTTCCACTACTAAACCTAGATAAAAGCTATACCTTAAATAATAGTAGCCCTGCTACACGAGGACCTGGTTGGCCTCACCCAGACCGCTGAAACTAAGAGAAGGACGCCCACTGACTTGGCCCCACCCCTACCGGCCTGTCCCCAACTCGAACCTGCTCCAGCGAAATCCCGGTGTGTCCTGCAGCCAGCGGCCCCCAAGAACCCGGAGGACCTGCCCTGCCTTCCTAAACCAAGAGTTTGTCTCCTGTGAGCACCGGATTTGCTCACCCACCGACTCTGGCTCAGGCCAAATTTGCGCGTCTGCACCCGATGCCCAAGGCCCGAGTTCGAGTGGCCCAACACCATGAGGAGGTCTCCCCGGCGAACCTGACCTGAGATCTGGTGATCTCTGACCTGCCTCGAATCTCCAAACGACGCCTGCTGCCCCTTTCTGGAGGATACCGCGACCGGAGCTGGTAAGAGAACCCGACCCCTAAAGACACCCCTGCACCCGACGTCCCACGGCCATGGGTGGCCCAACCAACGGTGTCCCAGCATCCCAACTTACCTCTCTAACCGGTGGTTACCTCTAGAAGATCTTCGTCCTCAAGCCTGCAGTCTTTGTTGCAACCGGAGACTCCTCATTGAAAACAACAGGGCACCCGACGCCAAACCAGCACCCTGCACCCAGCCGCCCCAGTGCCGCTGTGGGTGCACTTTGAGTGCTAAACCGGATCCCCCTTTGCCCTGAGCCTAACACCAGGAGCTTTGCTCCCACAACCTTGTGGCCTGCTCGTGAGCAGCCACCAACCGGAGGCCCCCTTTCCCCCGTTGGATAACATTGGGCCTCAGCACTCGGCACCCAGCCGCCCTAGTGCCGCTGAGGGTACTTTAAGAGTGCATCATGACCCTGGGGGAACCCTGGTTCTAACCCCAGAATACCAACTCCCACAAATAAGTACTTACCTGCAAACCGATAACTTAATTTCCTTCCATAGGATTGGTTTGTATGAAACATTGAAAAACTGCAAATGTACTAAAAGTAAATTAATTACCTTTTGTTCAGGAAATGTCTCGGTGTGATATCTAGGCATATCACACTAATACGCAAGAGTAACTTACAAAGTCTTCTAAAAAGTAACGTGCACAGTAATCTGTAAAGTTACTGAAAAGTAATTTTGAACTGTTGATTTACCTGTAATTCAACCAACTGCATTTGAACCTGCATTCAACTGTAAATCACTACATGAGATTTTGCAAAGTATTATTTCACTTACCTGCACCAGGCTTGGCTTGGTTCTAGAAATAAAATAACTAAATAATATTTTTGATACAAACTAATTGGTCTAAGTTCAGTCTTTGAGTGTGTCACATCATTTTTTGCCCAAGAGTGTACAACAAATGGTTAACACTACCCTCTGATAAAGCCTTACTGCTCGCCCACACTACCACAAATAGAGAGTAAGGTGCAATCTACTTTTACCTTTGCCTACCTTTGGGGTTCCACTGGACTCTGTGCACACTATACTTCATTTTGGAATAGTATATACAGAGCCAGCTTCCTACAGGTTGTCTGAACGCCAGAGCGGACAAACTCAGCCGAAGATGCCTTGCAGATCACAAATGGTGTCTCCATCCGGAGGTGGTGCAAGGTCCCTAAATTGAGTATCTCAGCCCAGCCTTGAAACTTTCTCACTTTGTACATACCCTGCCCCCACCGCTGTACGTGACGATAGTAGTACAATGCCCACTATTAGGGCACAGTTGGTGTGCCCCTAAACGTCACAGAATAGACCTTGCATTACCTGGGGCATGCAGAGGCCTCTACACACATGCTAGAGTAGAATGATGCCATGACCAAAATAAAAGGTCGGACACCTATAAGACAAGCAGTCAGGCACTCGGGCCGAGGTACACACCATCCCAACCCATGTGCAAGGCAATATGATGATGTTTGAGGCATGTGTGCTGTAGAAACATATGCTTTGCATACTTCTGCCATCTAGTGTTGGGTCAGGATATTTGCAAGTTGTTTTTCTTCGAAGAAGTATTTTGCAGTCACGAGGTAAAGTGACTCCTCCTTCCGTTGATAGTGCACATGGGCATCGACTCCATTGTTAGATTGTTTTCTTTCCGTTATCGGGTTCGGATGTAATTTGCGGCGCTCCAGTTAGACACCGTTCTTCGGGATCCCCTCGGTGCGCAACACACTGTACCCTTGTCCGTATTGTTTCATACGCGTCTCACATTCTCCGCGTGTCAAAAAATAGAAAAATCGTTGGCGGCCTTCAGGCCTAGTTGCGTCGGTCGACTTACACTCCGTTTCGTAGTATCCAGTCTTTTGCCGATGGAACAGACTCTGTTTCAAGTCTGTCTTCGGTGCCACTCCAAGTATCCGCGCACCGACCTGCATAAAGTCTGTAACTTGTGCCTCTCACCGGAGCACAAGGAAGAAGACTGCGACGCATGTCGATCGTTCAGGTCAAAAAACACTTTGCGGGACCGTTGGGCTCGACGAAGGGACATGCAGCGGCAGAACATCGAACACACCCTGGACATCTTAGGAGAAGATACCGAGCATGAAGAAATTGAGGCGTTGGCAGCGGAAGAGGAGGAAGCCTTCTCTATTCAAGAATCTGATTCGGAACTGGAAATCGAGCTTGAGTCTGAAGATATTTCAGCGGGATATGGTGCCGTGAGTAACGAAGCCCCCTTTCCCCTCAAACTTTCTTCCACCAAACATAAGGCTTCTGGGCCACCACTACCTTCTGGCCATGGTCGGCACCGAGACACTGCTTCCAACGTCCCGCACTCGGGCTCGGCACGGAAACAGACAGTCAACCCTTCCCGCTCGGGACTGAGCTGAGAAAAACTTCCCTCTACACCTAAATCTTCGGCTACAAAGGAAAAAAAGGAGAAATCCAGTTCGGCGCGAAAGATGTTTATCATAAGCCACCGGAACCAATCCTAGAGGTTATGCAAGAAAAGCTGGATCCTAAGCAGAAAATGATCTACATTAATCCAGACACTGGACATATATTAACTAAACAGGTCACACCTTCTAAAAGAAACATTCCTCCAGAGGATTTAAGTTACAAAATCCCTCAAAAGAAGAAGGGCATCGCTACAAGTCCTATCCACCCTGTTCTTCAAACCCCTCCACCATCTTCACCACTACCAGGCTCAAACCCTTTAGATATTACACCACAGGGTTCACCGCACTGATATTGATTTCACAGGTGATAATGGTCCACCACCTACAGATCCTTGGAATGATTATAACATAGATCCTCAATGGATAATGATCCTGACCTATACCCTACAAAGTCATCACCTTCAGATGACAACACAGCTTACCAGGAGTTAATTTCCAGAGCAGCATCATACCATGGGGTCACACTCCTTAAAGAATCCTTCGAGGAGGATTTTCTATTTAAGACCTTAGTAACATCACATAGGACAGCACAATCTTTACCTATGTTAAAAGGCATGCTGCGACATGCTGATGATATTTTTAAAGACCCTGAACGAGCTTGTAGTTTTAACACTCAGGGTTGACAAAAAATACAAACCTCCTCCAACTGATCCAATTTTTATTAGAGGACAGTTGCCTTTAAATTCCTTAGTTGCGTCCAATGCTCGGAAAAGGGCAAATTCCCAAACTTCAGCAGATACACCACCCCCAGACGAAGAGTCTAAATTAATAGATGCATCAGGGAAACGAGTAACTGCACAATCCGCCAACCACTGACGTAGAGCCAACACACAAGGCCTATTAGCAAGATATGACAGGACCCACTGGGATGAAATGGAGCAGTTACTCCAATATCTCCCAGAACACAAAAACAAAAAGGACAGGAATTAGTGCAAGAGGGGAAATTAATATCCAATTCCTCTATCAGATGTGCACTAGGTGCTGCTGATACAGCAGCAAGTGGTATTAACACCAGCATTCTTCTTAGAAGGCATGCATGGCTCAGAATCTCCGGGTTTAAACCAGAGGTTCAGCAAACTATTCTTAATGCCCCATTTGACAAACAAAATCTATTTGGGCCTCAAGTAGATGAGTCACTTGAAAAGATGAAAAGGGACCCAGAAGTGGTGAAATCAATGGGAGCCCTTCAGTCACCATCCATTAGAGGCTCTTTTCGTTGCTCATTTTATAGAGGAGGATCCAAAGGTAATTCCTCAGATCCCAATGTGTCCTCATACAGGTCAAACACACAACCCTCGCCATCAAGTGGTTTCTACAAAGGTGGATACAGGGTAAACAGTTTCAAAGGGCAGAGGTAAAGGCACACCTACGCGTACCTCTCCATCTCCCAACAATCAGTTACATGCCTACAATTCCCTCCTACCATTCTATACCTGTCGGGGGAAGACTGCAACAATTGTTTCCCATTTGGCAATCAGTAACATCAGACAAATGGGTATTGGACATTATCCAACATGGTTATTGCTTGGAGCTTACCAGCAATCCCCACAATATTCCACCTTCTACTCACAAACTCTCGCTGTAACACCAACAGCTCCTAAACAAGAAGTACAAGCTCTTCCAGCAAAAGGAGCTCTAGAACCAGTTCCATTACAACATCAAGGGTCAGGAGTTTACTCACTGTAGGAAGCTGGCCCGGTATATACTATACCAAAATGAGGTATAGTGTGCACAGAGTCCAGTGGAACCCCAAAGGTAGGCAGAGGTAAAAGTAGATCGCACTTTACTCTCTATTTGTGGTAGTTTGGGCGAGCAGTAAGGCTTTATCAGAGGGTAGTGTTAAGCATTTGTTATACACACTCAGTCAGCAAATGATCTCACACTCTCAAAGACTGAACTCAGACCAATCTTGTTTGTATAAAAATATTGTTAAGTTATTTCATTTCTAGAACCAAGCCAAGCCTGGCACTGGCAAGTGAAATAAATGCTTTGCAAAATATTATGCAGTATTTACAAGTGAATGCAAGTTCAAATGTAGTTGTTTGAAATACAAGACGGTCAAGGTATTGAAATTACTGTACAGATTACTTTTTAGATTCGTTTTTCTACTCAGTGTGATATGCCTAGATATCACACTGGGACATTTCCTGGAGAAAAGGTAAGTAAAATCAGTTTTGCACAATTGTTATTTTTCAGGTTTCCATACAAATCAACTCCACACTTTGAACATTTTTCAGAGAAAAACAGTCAATGGGTTCCTATGGAGAGAAATGAAGTTAACGGTTACCAGGTAAGTACTCTGTCTTTGGGGTTGAATTTCTGGGGTTAGAGCAAGGGTTCCCCCAGGGGCAAGGATACACTCTTGTTACACCCTCAGCGGCACTAGGGCGGCCGGGTGCAGAGTACTGAGGCTCAATGTTATCCAGTGAGGAATAGGGTGCCTCCGGTTGGTGGCTGCTTACGAGCAGGCCACTGGGTTGTGGGAGCAAAGCTCCTGGTGTTAGGCTCAGGGCAAAATGCGATACGGTTTAGCACACTAAGTGCACCCTCAGCGGCGCAGGGGCGGCTGGGTGCGGGGTGCTGTTTTGGTGTCGGATGCCCTCTTGTTTTCAATGGGGAGTTTCAGGTTTTTTTTACCTGCAGGCCCAGTGCTGGAAGACTTCCGGGAGGAACCAACAGCTGAGCAGTTAAGTTGGAGGGCTCGGAGACATAGGTGCACCTCAGGTTCTTTTCTCTAGGGTGCAGGGCGGCTGGATGCAGGGGTGTCTTTTGAGGTTGAATTTCACCTTACTTGGCCACTCGCGGTTGGGGGGGGTCTCCGTGCAGAGGCTGCAGGCGACGTCGGGGAGTCCTGGAGGGGTCAACCCACAGTGGACTCGGACTCTGGAGCACTGGGGGACCTCGTTGGGACCGGTGGCCCACTCAAACTCGGGCCGTAGGCGAAGGGTGCAGTGGTGGTTCCAGGCGTCCGGTTTCTTCTCAGCAGGCTCAGAGTCTGTCTTGGGAGTTTTCTTTTGAACAGAGCTGCTGTTCACAGGAGATCCGGTCTTTCTTTAAGACAGTTAGTCCTCCTAGGGTTCTGGAGGTCGCTGACTGCAGGACAAGGCGACCTTTGGCGCAGGATCTCCGGATACTGCAGACGGGCCGGTAGGGCTGGGGCCAAGTCAGTTCTTCTCTGCAGTCTCCTCTGCTGGGCGTCTTCTTTCGTCCTTCTTCTTCATAGGTTGCGGCAATCTGCCTTCTTGGTTCAGGGCTTCCCCGTTCAATACTATATTTAGGGGGTGTTTTAGGGGTCTCGAGGTCAGTAGCCAATGGGCTACTGACCTTAGGGTGACTATACCCTTGGTGTGCTCACCCCACGTGAGGAGTGCCTGCCACCTGCAAGATGGCGGGCACTGAAGAGGGGGCTTCACCTCGCCTCCCCCACCTGAGGGGTGGGGTTGGCAGAGGTGGGCACACCTTCTGGGCTGGCTATTTTTTCCTGCCCGTCTTCCTGCCGAAAAGGAGGAAAGACAGGAAGGGGGCCTGCTCCTGATAGCAGGAGAGCCTTGGGGGGATGCATTACAAAGGCTGGAAGACCTTTGAAGCTCCCCTGCCACAGATGGCTCTTCCTGACCTGGGGAAGGTGTGAACACCCCCGCCCATGAAAGGCTATGTTTATGGGTTCAGGAAGCGAAGGCTCCCACCCCAGGGGTCCAGAAACATGTCTCGTGGTGACAGGCTGGTGTGTACCAGTCAGGGAACCCACCAAAGGCTGGTCATTTTTCAGGGGGCATCTCTAAGATGCCCTCTGAGTGCATTTTTCATTAAATCCAACACTGGCATCAGTGTGGGTTTAATGTGCTGAGAAGTTTGATACCAAACTTCCCAGCTAAGCCATTATGGTGCTGTGGAGTTTGTAATGACAAACTCCCAGCACCATATACTCTTAATGGCACTACTGCACTTACAATGTCTAAGAATTGGCTTAGACACTGTAGGGTTACTGGCTCATGCACCTGTACCCTCACCACTGGTATAGTGCACCCAGCTAGAGGGGTGGCTGACCTATGCCAGGGCAGTGGGTTGTAGGCATGGCACACAGGGATGTGTGCCATGTCGACTCTTCACTTTCTTCTGCACCAAAACAAGCAGCCTGCAATGGCAGTGTGTGTGGGGGTGTGTGTGTGTATGTGTAAAGGTACAGGGTCTCTAAGGGTGGCACAATAAGTGCTGCAGCCCTTAGAGGCCTTCCCTGGCCACAGTGCCCTTGGTACCCATGGTACCTTTTAGAAGGGACTGACATGTGGCCAGAGAGGTGCCAATTGGGGTACAAGGTATAGTTTTGGGAAAGAACACAGGCCCTGGGAACCTGATTGGCAGGGACCCAGGGCACATCAAGTCAAAGTGCATCAGTAGTCTGGCAAAAAGTGGGGGGTTACTGCAACAGAAACCCAGCTTCCTACACTCACTTTACTTCCTAATCCCCAAGAAGGACGGGTCTCTACGACCACTCTTAGATCTCAGACCATTAAACCTATACATACTGTCAGAACACTTCCATATGGTTACCCTTCAACAAGTGCTTCGACTTCTACAACAAGGCAACTTTTTGTCCACACTAGACTTAAAAGACGCATACTTCCATATTCCTGTCCACCCAGCACATCGCAAATATCTCAGATTTGTCATAGCAGGAAATCACTGTCAATTGAAAGTACTCCCATTTGGAGTGACTACTGCACCCAGAGTATTCACAAAATGCCTAGAAGTAGTGGCAGCTCATCTACGAAGACAACAGATTCATGTCTTCCCATAGCTGGACGATTGGCTCATCAAAGCCAACACATAGAAAAAGTGTGTTCGAGGCATATGAGCTGCAGATCGTACACTGTGCATGAGATCGCCATCTGGTGTTGGGCTCGGATGCTTGCACTTTGTTGTTGTCTTGGAAGAGTCTTTTGTAGTCACGAGATAGGTGACTCCTCCTTTGGACGATAGTGCGCATGGGCATCGACTCCATGGTTAGATTGTTTTTTTCCGCCATCGGGTTCGGATGTACCTTGCTGCGCTCCGGATCCACATCGATCGGTTCCCCTCTCGACGCGCAGAAGAACCTCCTACCGTTCGACGGTATTGTTTTCGATCGCGATCCCCTCATCGCGTCTCCACTCCAACACTGTTTCGAGTCCGGTCGCCGACGTTGGTCCGTTGGGCGTGTCGGCGCCATCATCCAGCATATGGAAAGGACTCCATTTAAAAAATGCAGGTGTGGGGCTAAATTCCCACACACAGATCTCCACGAGATCTGTAATCTTTGCCTCTCTCCAGAACACGAGAGCCAACACTGCCAAGCCTGTGGTCCAAAAAGACCATCCGTGATCGCCGGGCCCGACGACACGAAATGTCCAGGTCAGCCGCTCCCGCACCGGACGACATCTTTGACACAGGCTCCGACAACCCGGACACCGGAGATTTACAAACCTTCGGAGTCGACAAAAAAACCCTCGGTGTCGAAAACTTCACCAAAGGACACCAAACAACCTCGCAAGCCCAAACAACACTCGGAGCCGAAATCTTCGATGCCGACCAAACACGCCAGCTCAGAAGAACTCTTGGTTCCCATCGACCCAAAGCAGAAAACTCTGCACATTGACCCTATTACCGGACAGGTACAATCAGTAATACCTCACAAGAGGAAGATACAGGAACCAACCACACCTGAGCCACCTCATAAGAAGAAAGACTCTTCCACATCACCTATAAGGTCTTTCTCTCCACCTCCACAACACCTCAGCCCTCTACACTCCCCGCCTCACTCTCCTCCACCTTGTTTTTCACCACAAGGGGATACAGACAGGGAGGATCATGATGATGACATGCAGTCACCTCACAACACCTACACTGATGACGACCTTCACAGTATCCCACCACAAGACCCCTGGGACAGTTATGACCTCCCAGATATACCTGTCCCTGAACCATACCCATCAAAAGCCTCACCTCCAGATGATGCTATAGGGTTTTCACAGGTGATAAACAGGGCAGCACAATACCATGGTGTCAAGTTACACTCAGACCCCCTGGAAGAAGACTTTTACTAGAAACTTTTAGCCAGCCTCAAAAGTCTACCCATACTCTACCTATGCTTAAAGGCATTATTAAACATGCCCCTGAGGTCTTCAGAGACCCAGTTAGGGCTAGGGTTCTTAACCCAAGGATCGAGAAAAATATAAACCTGCCCCTTCTGACCCAGCTTATATTAAAGGCCAACTCCCTCTAGACTCATTAGTAGTTGCTAATGCACGGAAAAGGGCAAACTCCCAGACTACTGGTGAGACACCACCACCAGACAAGGAGTCCAAATTACTCGACGCATCGGGAAAAAGAGTTGCGTCTCAAGCAGCAAACATGTGGCGCATCGCCAATTCCCAAGCCTTACTGGCGAGATATGACAGAGCCCATTACGACGAGCTTGAAAAGCTCATTGAGCACCTTCCAGATCAGTATAAGACCAAGGCCAATGATCTAATACAAGAAGGCAAGATTGTCACAAACACCTCAATAAAGTGCGCCCTTGACGCAGCAGATACAGCAGCACGCACAATAAACTCAAGCGTTTTGCTGCGCAGACACGCATGGCTACGAATATCTGGCTTCAAGCAGGAGGTACAATCTACCATCCTCAATCAACCCTTAGACCAGGAACACCTGTTTGGGCCTAATGTGGACACTTCTCTAGAAAAAATGAAGAAGGACACAGACACAGCCAAAGCTATGGGAGCTCTACAAGCCACACCTAGCAGAGGTTCCTTTCGTCGCTCCTTATATAGAGGCGGCTCCAAAACTACAGCCACAGACACCACCTCTGCTAACTACAAAAACACCACTCAAACCTCCTCTAATAGAGGTTACTCCAGAGGTAATTACAGAGGTAATAACAACAGGGGTAGAGGACGCGGGTTTAACACACGCACCTCCCCTACCACCAAACAGTGACTTCCCTCCGTTTCCCCCGATCATTCCACTCCCGTCGGGGAAGACTGTCAAAGTTCCTACCTGCGTGGAATTCCATCACCACCGACAGGTGGGTAATACAAATTATCCAGTATGGTTACTGCCTCGAACTCACTTCTACTCCCCCCAACATACCACCCAGACAGCGTCCCATGTCCACGGAACATCTAACGCTCCTCAATCAAGAGGTTCTCTCTATGCTCCAAAAGCACGCAATAGAACCAGTCCCTCTACAACATCAGGGCACAGGGGTTTACTCACTATACTTTCTAATCCCCAAAAAGGACGGTTCCCTCAGGCCCATACTGGACCTCAGACCCCTCAACTATTACATTCACTCAGATCATTTTCACATGATCACTCTTCAACAAATACTTCCACTACTCCAACAAGGCGACTTCCTTGCCACACTAGATCTCAAGGACGCCTATTTCCATATTCCCATTCACCCTGCGCACAGGAAATACCTAAGGTTCATAGTGGACGGACAACATTATCAGTTCAAAGTCCTCCCATTCGGGGTGGCAACAGCACCAAGGGTTTTCACCAAGTGCCTAGCAGTAGTAGCTGCGCACTTACGAAGACAACACATTCACGTGTTTCCGTATCTGAGACGACTGGCTAATAAAAGCCAAGTCACACAACCAATGTGTACAGCACACACTCCAAACAGTTCGGCTACTACACAATTTGGGGTTCACAATAAACCATACCAAATCGCATCTCCATCCCTCCTACATACATCAGTACCTAGGAGCCACAATCCATACCTCCAGGGCCCTTGCATACCCCAATCCTTCCAGGATAACAAGTATGCAAGCCCTCATCAACAAATTCCTACCTCAACACTACCTTCCAGCTCGAGTGTTTATGCAACTCGTAGGAATGATGGCCTCGTGCATCTTTATTGTCCCTCACGCACGACTTCAAATGCGGCCCCTGCAAGAATGCTTAGCACGTCAGTGGAACCAAGCTCAGGGCCAGCTTACAGATCTGGTGTTGGTAGACAGCCGCACTCATCGCTCTCTGCAATGGTGGAACATACAAAACATTTCCAAAGGGCGGCCGTTCCTAGAGCCAGTTCCACAAATAGTGCTCACAACAGACGCATCTCTCACCGGGTGGGGAGCTCACCTCCTTACCCACACAACGCAGGGCAGCTGGACCAAGTCACAAAAACTGCTCCACATCAACCACCTAGAATTATTAGCAATATTTCTAGCGCTAAAGTCATTCCAACCGCATCTTACTCACAAGACTGTCTTAGTCAAAACAGACAACATGACAGCAATGTACTATGTACAAAAACAGGGGGACACACTCTCTACAGCTGTCTCGCCTGGCGCAAGCCATATGGAGATGGGCCATTCCTCAAAACATTTACCTCCTTGCAGAACACCTTCCAGGAGTTCACAATCACATTGCGGATCTGTTAAGTCGACAGACACAACAGATTCACGAATGGGAACTGCATCCGCAAGTTCTACAACCTTTTTTCCAAATGTGGGGCCATCCACAAATAGACCTGTTCGCCACACAAGAAAACACAAAATGCCCAACCTTCGCCGCCAGGTTCCCACACCCGTCGTCCAAGGGCAATGCAATATGGATGAACTGGTCAGGCAGATTTGCATACGCTTTTCCGCCTCTCCCACTCATTCCCCTAGTAGTACGCAAACTCAGACAACAGTCTCTAACAATGATCCTAGTTGCTCCCACATGGGCAAGACAACCATGGTTCACAACACTTCTCGAACTCTCAGTAGTTCCACACCACAAACTGCACCTCTCTCCACACCTCTTAACTCAGAACCATGGAGAGATCAGACACCCCGATCCAGGTCAACTGAATCTGGCAATATGGCTCCTGAAGTCCTAGAGTTCGGTTACCTTAACCTTCCACCTGAGTGTATGCAGGACATTAAAGAAGCCAGACGTCCCACTACCAGGGCTTGTTATGCAGCAAAATGGAAAAGGTTTGCTATTTATTGCAATAACAACAATATCAACCCACTAGATGCCTCCATACAAAACATTATCTGTTACTTGCTGCATCTGCAAACATGTAACCTAGCATACTCATCCATAAGATTACATCTTGCCGCTCTAGCCGCATACTTACAAAACAGACAGCATTTGTCACTGTTTCGAGTACCTGCAATTAAAGCCTTTATGGAAGGCCTTAAAAGAATCATTCCCCCTAGATTGCCACCCTCTCCAGCATGGAATCTAAATATTGTCCTCACCAGGCTCATGGGTCCCCCATTTGAACCTCTGCACAAATGTGAGTTACAATTTCTTACATGGAAAGTAGCCTTCCTAATTGCAATAACCTCTCTCAGAAGAGTGAGTGAGATTCAGGCTTTAACCATACAAGAACCTTTTTACAAATCCATCGTAATAAAGTAGTTCTCAGACCAAACCCCAAATTCCTACCTAAAGTAATTTCTGCTTTTCACCTTAACCAATCAATAGAGTTACCCGTCTTTTTCCAAGACCCAGACTCTGTAGCAGAAAGAGCTCTACACACACTAGATGTCAGAAGAGCCCTACTTTACTACATTGACAGGACCAAAC
This sequence comes from Calotriton arnoldi, assembly GCA_963921515.1. Taxonomy (NCBI): domain Eukaryota; kingdom Metazoa; phylum Chordata; class Amphibia; order Caudata; family Salamandridae; genus Calotriton; species Calotriton arnoldi. The sequence continues at coordinate 104,675 of CAWUFW010013864.1, forward strand.
CTTTCAGAAAGACAAAACAATTATTTGTAGCTTTCTCCCCACCACATAAAGGTAATCCCATCTCAAAGGCTGGCATTGCTAGATGGATAGTCAAATGCATTCAAATTTGCTACCAAAAGGCTAAACGCACCTTAATAATTCCCCTAGGGCACATTCCACACGTAAACTAGGGGCTTCTATGGCATTTTTAGGAACATCCCCCTAAATGACATATGTAAGGCAACAACATGGTCTACGCCACATACCTTTACCAAACACTACTGTGTTGATGTACACGCAAAGCAGCAAGCTGCTGTGGGCCAAGCTGTTCTTAAAACACTTTTTCAGACTACTGCAACTGATACAGGTGACCACCGCTAGGGGAGACACTGCTATACAGTCTATGCACAGTGTACGATCTGCAGCTCATATGCCTCGAACGGTAAATGCTACTTACCAGTATGCATCTGTTCTTGGCATGTAGAGCTGCAGAGTCGTACACGCCCACCCACCTCCCCGGAACCTGTATCCGTTCCAGTATAATCTTAATTAGATATATTCACATGGACATCTTTTTCTTCTTACTGACTCCATCTTTTCCCATCATGGCGAAAAACAATCTAACCATGGAGTCGATGCCCATGCGCACTATCGTCCAAAGGAGGAGTCACCTATCTCGTGACTACAAAAGACTCTTCCAAGACAACAACAAAGTGCAAGCATCCGAGCCCAACACCAGATGGCGATCTCATGCACAGTGTACGACTCTGCAGCTCTACATGCCAAGAACAGATGCATACTGGTAAGTAGCATTTACCTTACTACACACTCAAGCTACCATAAACCTTCTCCATCAATTGGGATTTACAGTTAATACTCAAAAGTCTCATCTTCAACCCTCACAACTGCAAACATATCTAGGAGCAACACTAAACACTCACACAGCTCTAGCCTCTCCCAATGTAGCCATAATTCAAAACTTTCAAACATTATTACTCCAGTTTCAGAGCAACCAATGCCTAATAGGGAAAACCTTCATGCAACTGTGAGGAATGATGGCATCATGCATTGTAATAGTGCCTCACGCAAGATTATACATGCGTCCTCTACAGGAATGCTTAGCACGTGAGTGGAATCAATCACAGGGTCAATTGACAGATCTAGTGTTGGTAGACAGCCGCACTCATCGCTGTCTGCAGTGGTGGAACACAGAAAACCTATCAAAAGGGCGGCCCTTCATCAACCCAATTCCACAAGTCGTACTAACAGCAGATGCATCTCTCACAGGTTGGGGTGCACATCCCCAGCACCTAACAATTCAGGGCTTATGGGACACCAAACACAAAAGTCTCCACATCAATTACTTGAAGCTTCTAGCTGTTCATCTAGCACTAAAAGCTTTCCGGCCTCACCTCATAGGGAAAGTTGTCTTAGTCCGGACTGACAATATAACATCTATGTACTATGTACAAAAACAGGGGGGGCACACTTTCTACAGTTGTCACGCCTCTCTCAGACCATTTGGCGTTGGGCAGTACATCACAAGATTCATCTTCTGCCAGAACACCTTCCAGACATACACAACCAATTTGCCGACCTCCTCAGCAGAATGCAGCAACAAGTGCACGTACTTCCAAAAATGGGGATTTCCACAAATAGACATCTTTGCTATAGCAGAGAACTCTAAATGCCCAAGCTTCGCCTCCAGATTCCCACACCATCTAGCCAAAGGCAATGCCCTATGGATGAACTGGTCAGGGATATTTGCTTACGCTTTTCTGCCTAACCCTCATGTTCGAGGCATATGAGCTGCAGATCGTACACTGTGCATGAGATCGCCATCTGGTGTTGGGCTCGGATGCTTGCACTTTGTTGTTGTCTTGGAAGAGTGTTTTGTAGTCACGAGATAGGTGACTCCTCCTTTGGACGATAGTGCGCATGGGCATGGACTCCATGGTTAGATTGTTTTTCCGCCATCGGGTTCGGATGTACCTTGCTGCGCTCCGGATCCACATCGATCGGTTCCCCTCTCGACGCGCAGAAGAACCTCCTACCGTTCGACGGTATTGTTTTCGATCGCGATCCCCTCATCGCGTCTCCACTCCAACACTGTTTCGAGTCCGGTCGCCGACGTTGGTCCGTTGGGCGTGTCGGCGCCATCATCCAGCATATGGAAAGGACTCCATTTAAAAAATGCAGGTGTGGGGCTAAATTCCCACACACAGATCTCCACGAGATCTGTAATCTTTGCCTCTCTCCAGAACACGAGAGCCAACACTGCCAAGCCTGTGACTCCTTTCGGTCCAAAAAGACCATCCGTGATCGCCGGGCCCGACGACACGAAATGTCCAGGTCAGCCGCTCCCGCACCGGACGACATCTTTGACACAGGCTCCGACAACCCGGACACCGGAGATTTACAAATCGACACCTCCGGAGCCGAAGACTCAGGGTCCGACGACCAACTCATCACACCACACCAACGTACTGTGAGTACTGACGTCGATGCCCCTGCCCCCAAGAAACAAAAGGCTTCGGTCACACCTTCGCCTTCGGGCCTAGGTCTGCACCATCACAAAGCTTCAGGAGCCCCGCCTTCCGGCTCGACTCCCAAGCACCTAAAGCCTTCTGGCAGCTCGGGACCGAGCCAGCCACGTCCCGGAGCCGAAAAACACTCATCGGCACCGAAACACAAGACTAAGGTCTCGGCACCAACAGACCCTTCGGCGCCAAAGTCCAAGGTCCCACACACCTCGACACCGAAGCATACCAAACCTTCGGAGTCGACAAAAAAATCCTCGGTGTCGAAAACTTCACCAAAGGACACCAAACAACCTCGCAAGCCCAAACAACACTCGGAGCCGAAATCTTCGATGCCGACCAAACACGCCAGCTCAGAAGAACTCTTGGTTCCCATCGACCCAAAGCAGAAAACTCTGCACATTGACCCTATTACCGGACAGGTACAATCAGTAATACCTCACAAGAGGAAGATACAGGAACCAACCACACCTGAGCCACCTCATAAGAAGAAAGACTCTTCCACATCACCTATAAGGTCTTTCTCTCCACCTCCACAACACCTCAGCCCTCTACACTCCCCGCCTCACTCTCCTCCACCTTGTTTTTCACCACAAGGGGATACAGACAGGGAGGATCATGATGATGACATGCAGTCACCTCACAACACCTACACTGATGACGACCTTCACAGTATCCCACCACAAGACCCCTGGGACAGTTATTACCTCCCAGATATACCTGTCCCTGAACCATACCCATCAAAAGCCTCACCTCCAGATGATGCTATAGGGTTTTCACAGGTGATAAACAGGGCAGCACAATACCATGGTGTCAAGTTACACTCAGACCCCCTGGAAGAAGACTTTTTACTAGAAACTTTTAGCCAGCCTCAAAAGTCTACCCATACTCTACCTATGCTTAAAGGCATTATTAAACATGCCCCTGAGGTCTTCAAAGACCCAGTTAGGGCTAGGGTTCTTAACCCAAGGATCGAGAAAAAATATAAACCTGCCCCTTCTGACCCAGCTTATATTAAAGGCCAACTCCCTCTAGACTCATTAGTAGTTGCTAATGCACGGAAAAGGGCAAACTCCCAGACTACTGGTGAGACACCACCACCAGACAAGGAGTCCAAATTACTCGACGCATCGGGAAAAAGAGTTGCGTCTCAAGCAGCAAACATGTGGCGCATCGCCAATTCCCAAGCCTTACTGGCGAGATATGACAGAGCCCATTACGACGAGCTTGAAAAGCTCATTGAGCACCTTCCAGATCAGTATAAGACCAAGGCCAATGATCTAATACAAGAAGGCAAGATTGTCACAAACACCTCAATAAAGTGCGCCCTTGACGCAGCAGATACAGCAGCACGCACAATAAACTCAAGCGTTTTGCTGCGCAGACACGCATGGCTACGAATATCTGGCTTCAAGCAGGAGGTACAATCTACCATCCTCAATCAACCCTTAGACCAGGAACACCTGTTTGGGCCTAATGTGGACACTTCTCTAGAAAAAATGAAGAAGGACACAGACACAGCCAAAGCTATGGGAGCTCTACAAGCCACACCTAGCAGAGGTTCCTTTCGTCGCTCCTTATATAGAGGCGGCTCCAAAACTACAGCCACAGACACCACCTCTGCTAACTACAAAAACACCACTCAAACCTCCTCTAATAGAGGTTACTCCAGAGGTAATTACAGAGGTAATAACAACAGGGGTAGAGGACGCGGCTTTAACACACGCACCTCCCCTACCACCAAACAGTGACTTCCCTCCGTTTCCCCCGATCATTCCACTCCCGTCGGGGAAGACTGTCAAAGTTCCTACCTGCGTGGAATTCCATCACCACCGACAGGTGGGTAATACAAATTATCCAGTATGGTTACTGCCTCGAACTCACTTCTACTCCCCCAACATACCACCCAGACAGCGTCCCATGTCCACGGAACATCTAACGCTCCTCAATCAAGAGGTTCTCTCTATGCTCCAAAAGCACGCAATAGAACCAGTCCCTCTACAACATCAGGGCACAGGGGTTTACTCACTATACTTTCTAATCCCCAAAAGGACGGTTCCCTCAGGCCCATACTGGACCTCAGACCCCTCAACTATTACATTCACTCAGATCATTTTCACATGATCACTCTTCAACAAATACTTCCACTACTCCAACAAGGCGACTTCCTTGCCACACTAGATCTCAAGGACGCCTATTTCCATATTCCCATTCACCCTGCGCACAGGAAATACCTAAGGTTCATAGTGGACGGACAACATTATCAGTTCAAAGTCCTCCCATTCGGGGTGGCAACAGCACCAAGGGTTTTCACCAAGTGCCTAGCAGTAGTAGCTGCGCACTTACGAAGACAACACATTCACGTGTTTCCGTATCTAGACGACTGGCTAATAAAAGCCAAGTCACACAACCAATGTGTACAGCACACACTCCAAACAGTTCGGCTACTACACAATTTGGGGTTCACAATAAACCATACCAAATCGCATCTCCATCCCTCCTACATACATCAGTACCTAGGAGCCACAATCGATACCTCCAGGGCCCTTGCATACCCCAATCCTTCCAGGATAACAAGTATGCAAGCCCTCATCAACAAATTCCTACCTCAACACTACCTTCCAGCTCGAGTGTTTATGCAACTCGTAGGAATGATGGCCTCGTGCATCTTTATTGTCCCTCACGCACGACTTCAAATGCGGCCCCTGCAAGAATGCTTAGCACGTCAGTGGAACCAAGCTCAGGGCCAGCTTACAGATCTGGTGTTGGTAGACAGCCGCACTCATCGCTCTCTGCAATGGTGGAACATACAAAACATTTCCAAAGGGCGGCCGTTCCTAGAGCCAGTTCCACAAATAGTGCTCACAACAGACGCATCTCTCACCGGGTGGGAGCTCACCTCCTTACCCACACAACGCAGGGCAGCTGGACCAAGTCACAAAAACTGCTCCACATCAACCACCTAGAATTATTAGCAATATTTCTAGCGCTAAAGTCATTCCAACCGCATCTTACTCACAAGACTGTCTTAGTCAAAACAGACAACATGACAGCAATGTACTATGTACAAAAACAGGGGGGACACACTCTCTACAGCTGTCTCGCCTGGCGCAAGCCATATGGAGATGGGCCATTCCTCAAAACATTTACCTCCTTGCAGAACACCTTCCAGGAGTTCACAATCACATTGCGGATCTGTTAAGTCGACAGACACAACAGATTCACGAATGGGAACTGCATCCGCAAGTTCTACAACCTTTTTTCCAAATGTGGGGCCATCCACAAATAGACCTGTTCGCCACACAAGAAAACACAAAATGCCCAACCTTCGCCGCCAGGTTCCCACACCCGTCGTCCAAGGGCAATGCAATATGGATGAACTGGTCAGGCAGATTTGCATACGCTTTTCCGCCTCTCCCACTCATTCCCCTAGTAGTACGCAAACTCAGACAACAGTCTCTAACAATGATCCTAGTTGCTCCCACATGGGCAAGACAACCATGGTTCACAACACTTCTCGAACTCTCAGTAGTTCCACACCACAAACTGCACCTCTCTCCACACCTCTTAACTCAGAACCATGGAGAGATCAGACACCCCGATCCAGGTCAACTGAATCTGGCAATATGGCTCCTGAAGTCCTAGAGTTCGGTTACCTTAACCTTCCACCTGAGTGTATGCAGGTCATTAAAGAAGCCAGACGTCCCACTACCAGGGCTTGTTATGCAGCAAAATGGAAAAGGTTTGCTATTTATTGCAATAACAACAATATCAACCCACTAGATGCCTCCATACAAAACATTATCTGTTACTTGCTGCATCTGCAAACATGTAACCTAGCATACTCATCCATAAGATTACATCTTGCCGCTCTAGCCGCATACTTACAAAACAGACAGCATTTGTCACTGTTTCGAGTACCTGCAATTAAAGCCTTTATGGAAGGCCTTAAAAGAATCATTCCCCCTAGATTGCCACCCTCTCCAGCATGGAATCTAAATATTGTCCTCACCAGGCTCATGGGTCCCCCATTTGAACCTCTGCACAAATGTGAGTTACAATTTCTTACATGGAAAGTAGCCTTCCTAATTGCAATAACCTCTCTCAGAAGAGTGAGTGAGATTCAGGCTTTAACCATACAAGAACCTTTTTTACAAATCCATCGTAATAAAGTAGTTCTCAGACCAAACCCCAAATTCCTACCTAAAGTAATTTCTGCTTTTCACCTTAACCAATCAATAGAGTTACCCGTCTTTTTCCAAGACCCAGACTCTGTAGCAGAAAGAGCTCTACACACACTAGATGTCAGAAGAGCCCTACTTTACTACATTGACAGGACCAAACCTTTCAGAAAGACAAAACAATTATTTGTAGCTTTCTCCCCACCACATAAAGGTAATCCCATCTCAAAGGCTGGCATTGCTAGATGGATAGTCAAATGCATTCAAATTTGCTACCAAAAGGCTAAACGCACCTTAATAATTCCCCCTAGGGCACATTCCACACGTAAACTAGGGGCTTCTATGGCATTTTTAGGGAACATCCCCCTAAATGACATATGTAAGGCAGCAACATGGTCTACGCCACATACCTTTACCAAACACTACTGTGTTGATGTACACGCAAAGCAGCAAGCTGCTGTGGGCCAAGCTGTTCTTAAAACACTTTTTCAGACTACTGCAACTGATACAGGTGACCACCGCTAGGGGAGACACTGCTATACAGTCTATGCACAGTGTACGATCTGCAGCTCATATGCCTCGAACGGTAAATGCTACTTACCAGTATGCATCTGTTCTTGGCATGTAGAGCTGCAGAGTCGTACACGCCCACCCACCTCCCCGGAACCTGTATCTGTTCCAGTATAAACTTAATTAGATATATTCACATGGACATCTTTTTCTTCTTACTGACTCCATCTTTTCCCATCATGGCGAAAAACAATCTAACCATGGAGTCCATGCCCATGCGCACTATCGTCCAAAGGAGGAGTCACCTATCTCGTGACTACAAAACACTCTTCCAAGACAACAACAAAGTGCAAGCATCCGAGCCCAACACCAGATGGCGATCTCATGCACAGTGTACGACTCTGCAGCTCTACATGCCAAGAACAGATGCATACTGGTAAGTAGCATTTACCTTTCCATTTCTGATTCGGAAACTCAGGCAGACATCACTCACACTGATCCTAGTGGCTCCCACATGGGCTTGTCAACCATGGTTCACCACACTACTCGAACTGTCAGTGGTTCCACACCAAAAACTACACCTCACTTCCAACCTTCTCACACAGAACCATGGAGAAATCAGACATCCAAACACCAAGGAGCTCAACCTAGCGATCTGGCTCCTGAAGTCATAGAGTTCGGATACCTAAATCTACCACCAGATTGTATGACAATTCTTAAAGAAGCAAGAAAACCTACTACTAGAGCTGGTTATGCAGGAAGGTGGAAAAGGTTTGTTATATATTGCAATAATAACACTATTGATCCGCTAGATGCATCTGTACAAAACATTATTTGTTATCTTTTGCATCTGCCGCGAGTTGGCTTAGACTACACATCTATTTGTCTACACCTTGCAGCAATAGCTGCATATCTACAAAACAGACATTTATCCTTAATCAAAGTTAAAGCTTTCATGGAAGGCATTAAAAGAATAATACCACACAGGGTACCAACTGCACCTGTCTGGAACCTTAACATTGTTCTCACAAGGCTCATGGGTCCACCTTTTGAGCCATTACACAATTGTTCATTACAATTTTTTTCATAGAAGGTTGCCTTTCTAATTGCCATCACTTCATTAAGGCGTGTTGGTGAGCTACAGGCATTAACTTTAGAAGAACCTTTCTTCCAACTTCATAAAGATAGCGTGGTTCTTTGTACAAACACAAAATTCCTTCCAAAAGTAGTTTCTGCTTTTCACATTAACCAATCAGTTGAGTTACCTGTGTTTTCCCCTCAACCTGATTCGGTAGCAGAAAGAGCTCTACACACACTTGATGTCAAAAGAGCACTATTATACTATATTGATAGAACAAAAGATTTTCACAAAACAACTTTTGTTGTTTTTGCTCCACCTCGTAAAGAAAATCCCATCTCTAAATCCGGTATTTCTTGATGGATTGTTAAATGTATTCACACATGCTATTTTAAAGCTAAAAGGACTTTAACTATACCTCCTAGAGCACATTCTACGCGCAAAATAGGAGCATCTATGGCCTTTTTAGGTAACATTCCCTTAGCTGACATATGTAAGGCAGCTACATGGTCTACACCACCACATTTACCAAACATTATTGTGTGGCTGTATTAGCATGTCAACAAGCTAATGTAGGATAAGCAGTGCTAAAAACACTTTTTCAAAAAACTGCAACACCCACTGGTTAGACACAGCTTTGGGAGGATCCTGCTATACAATCTATGTGAAGCATGTGTATCTACAGCACACATGCCTTGAACAGATTGTTACTTATTCTGTAAGCATCTGTTCTTGGCGGGTAGAGCTGTAGATTCACATGTGCCCTCCCTCCACCCCGGACACCTATGGTTATTGCAGTTCTTATTATTTACATGAGATACACATGGACATCTCTGTACTACACTTACTTACTCGATTCTCACCCTCTTGCGGGAAAACAATCTAACAATGGAGTCGATGCTCATGCGCACTATCACCGAAAGGAGGAGTCACTTTACCTCGTGACTGGAAAAGACTTCTTCGAAGAAAAACAACTTGCAAACATCCGGACACAAAACTAGATGGCAGAAGTATGCAAAGCAGGTGAATCTACAGCTCTTCATGCCAACAACAGATGCTTACAGGGTAAGTACCATAATCCTTTCCTCATAACGTTTATAAATATGGAGAATCCCTTAACCAATTATGAAACATCTACTTTTCATGTGTTTCAGCTTTTGCTTTTTCCTTACCACTACACACTTACCTTTCACCTTATTTGTAGCACTCATAGTAGCTGCATAAGTCTGGGTTTGGGGTGAAACAGATGGGGGTCATCTGAGCGGTGGCACCATGTTAAGATGTTTGTGATTTATATCACCATTGTTGCATAATCAAGTTCTCTTCACCCCTCTTGTGTGTATAGCGCCTCTGAGGCATTGTTATCAGTGCTTGAATTTTGCCCTATTGAGTTCTCATTTCTTGACCCTCTTAAGAAGTAAACAGTTTCTTTGTGAAACCAGAATCAATAAAAGTCTTGTAGTTCTTAGTTATTTTTACCAGTGTGATAAAGAGAATTATACAATTAGTCATGTAGCAATTGAATAAGCGTCCGCAAGTGTGCAAATGTATTATCACAGACTATAGAAAGCAAGCAAGCAAGATTTCAAGATTCTCCAGATTTTCCCCTCGGAAGCATTGCTTACCCTGATTTTCAGATGGACATTTTCACTTCTGTGAAATGTAATATGCTGTATTTCTGGAACTACCAGGTCCTCCATCAATTTCATAGGTCATATGTCCTCTGTCTGCGCTATTTCCTTTCATCCTTTCATGGAGTGCTCACCCTCCACTCATTGACTAACTTCAAAACACATACCATGACCGGTTGTATAATGTCCAATTATATAGTCTGATTTGTATCACAAATGGGTGCACTCAGCAAGGCATATACAATGACTGGCCTACAGTAATTAGGCTATATTCACCCCACAATGGAATCATTGGAGCACATAAGACAGCTCTTTTTATACTACAGATTCCTTTGGGATGCAACCGTCTGATCCTGTGGATTCATCAGAGCATATACCATGGCTGGTGACATAATACCCATTACTGTATGTTGCTCCTTAACTACCCTTTGGCAACTTAAAAGCATATAATACACTTGACTCTAAACTGCACAGCCAAGGTAGCGCCCTTCAACTTTGTTCACCTCTCTAGGTGCCAAAGGCCTCTCCAAAGAGTTAGGTGACCACAGTATAATATGTTTCTTCTCACAATTTGTTCCTCACACACATGCATAGACACTGCTTCTTGCTATGAACAACATGGTCAGACATCTCTACCAGACACACACTAAAACCCTTTCCACATAGGTTACATTCGAAGTACACACACTTTCTGTCCATCCACACACCACCGTTTTAATGCTTAAGCATTCTGTCCCTCACCACTTTTTCCTTCATCCTGTGCATAAACAAAAAGACCATAAGAGCACAACTTTGACCCTCATTCAGGCTACTATGCAACACCCATAAAGTCTGAAAAATATACATTCTTCCATCCAAAATACTCCCACTGAGCAGCATGCTACCCTTGTTAAAACAAAGGTCAGCGTCACGTCAGGGGTATGATCTTCTCTGTGAATATAGTTACAATAAAATGATGGTGAGGTTCACTTCATCAGAAAAGGTGTTTCCTTCTCAAAATATTTTTCACTCATGATTTCCTAAAATTGAGGTAGATGCCTTTTTTAGGAGGTGGAGTTTAACTGCTGCTACAAGTGTCAGCTATACCAAAAGTAGCTAGCCCTAAAATGAAGAGTGACCGGATGACCCGTAACATTTTGAGCGTTTTCTTAAGTCTTATTATTGAAGTCCTGTGGAAAAAGTCTGATTACAGTTGTTATCTATCTTTTTTTATTCAGTTTACCACCCACTTCCTTCTTTCCACTCTGTCGCACATATATGATTTTGGGGGTAAAATTGCTTAGTCTTGCGTCTTGGCTAAACAAACAATATGCTTACTATAAGGTGTTGAACTGACGTTTCTCGTAGGAATCTAGATGTTTGTTTCATGTGACAAACCTTTTAAGATGTGGTGAAAGAATTGGAAGTTGCGCCCTTGCTGCAATCTTTATGTAACCTATTACTCAAAACTCACAGTTTATATCGAGTATCATTTCCTGCGTAGCCAAACTTTGCTAATCTTGTCTCTCTGGACATTCTGCACATTCAACCTGATGCAGTATTCCGTGGCCACTCCAATTCATCTTCCAGCTAGATAGTGCCAAGTTTGTTATTTGGGTGGTTAGGAAATGGAATGTAGGTGGTAGTGGTCACCAACGGCTCCAAGACAAAAGCCCTTGCATTGCCAAGGCGTTCTAAAGACACCCTTGATAAAGTGCAGTAGCAAGCAAGGCACACTACAACCTTACCACACAAGTCATTCTGTATTGTACAGTTACTCTTTCCTTAAAGGTTGCATCAGTGCCCCTTCCATTATTGTAGAGGCTATATGGAATTGATTAATCAGCAAATAAGGGTGCCACTGAAGACAGGTTTGCCCTTTGCTTCAAAACCAGAGCACCACAGTCCCCATTAACATATAGTTCTTCTTGCAGAAACGCTTGGAAAAGGGCTTCAGCCAGGCATAAAACATGAACCAACCAACACCCGTCAATGGAAAATACATCTTCAAACTTCCCTGCCTTATCTTGAATAAGATTGCTCCAGCATAAAACTAGAATGATTTTGGGTGGTGTGGTTATTTATAGACATTTCATGGTTTCAAAACGGCTATCTCTGATGACGTTCAGAGACTAAAAATTGAAAACAAATGATTGCGAAATCGTTGCTACCTCTGACTGCTCAAACTGTTCTAAGCACAAGTCTACACAAGATAGTAATCCTTTGATAATCATTAATGCAAGCTAGATAACTTTTGCATCTTCATCAAGAGTAGAACATATCCAGAGGAAAACACCCAATGCATTCACAATCTCACATTCAAAAACTATAAGTTCGAGGCATATGAGCTGTAGATTGTATACTTTAGCATAGATCGCCATCTGGTGTTGGGCTCGGATGTTTGCACTTTGTTTTTGTCGAAGAAGTCTTTGTAGTCACGGGATAGGTGACTCCTCCTTATGGTGATAGTGCGCATGGGCATCGACTCCATCTTCAGATTGTTTTTTTCCGCCATCGGGTTCGGATGTAAACGGCTGCGCTCCGGGTCGGTATCATATTCGATTCCCCTTCGACGTGCAATCCTTCAACGGTATTGTTTTCGATCGCGCTCCTCAGCGCAGATCCAACACAAATCTCAACACCCTTGATTCCGGTCGTCGACGCGGGCCGTTGGGCCTATCGGTGCCATCAGGCCCTACAGCTAATGGAAAGAACTCCATTCAAAAAATGCCCTCCGTTTGGTGCCAAATTCCCACACACTGATCTCCACGAGGTCTGTAACCTTTGCCTCTCTCCAGAACACGAGGACAAAGATTGCCCGGCCTGTGCTTCATTCCGATCGAAGAAAACCATACGTGATCGCCGGGCTCGACGCCACGTAATGTCTCGATCCACTACCTCGGTGCCGGACGACATCTTCGATGCAGGCCCCGATGCTCCCGAGGAACAAGAACCGGACAATGAAGACATCAGCGTCTCCGAGGCCAACGAATCAGAGGCCGAAGATCAGACGGTTACTCCAGGTCAACGAACCGTGAGTACCGACATCGACACCCCTACCTCTTCTCAAAAACATAAGGCTCCGGTAACACCTTCGCCTTCCGGCTCAGGTCGACACCGTGACAGAACTTCTGACGCCCCGCCTTTGGGCTCGGCTCCGAAGTCCAAAGACAAGCCTTCAGGCGACTCTGGACCGAGTCAGCCACGCATCGGTACTGAACTACCATCCCCGGTACCCAAACCTTCGGCACCGAAACACCATCAGGTTAAACCCTCGGAGCCGAAACCAGACCACAAATCTTCAGAGCCGAAAAAGAACAAATCTTGGGAACCGAATAAATCCTCGGAGCCGAGAAAAGACCACAAATCCTCGGAGCCAAAAAAATCCTCGGAGCCAAAAAAGTCCTCGGACTCCACAGCTCCTCCAAAGCAAAAGGACACTAAAATCCCTCCTAAAGCTTCGGAATCAAGGCCAAAACAACCAAAATCATCGGTGCCAAACAAGGATACTGGATTAGAAAACCTATTTCAACCAGATCCAGTGGATCCTAAACAAAAAACCCTGCACATTGACCCTAACACTGGTCATATCAAGACAATTCTATCCAAAAAGAGACCTTTGGACTCCCCAGATGTACCCAAAGTACCCTTAAAGAAGAGAGACATGGGAACTTCTCCAGTCAGACCCTTTTCTCCTCCAAATATCCCCACAACACCACTTTCTCCAGCACACTCTCCAGTGCTTCCATATTCACCGACACCACAAGATGATGATGATGATGATCACCTTGGGGGTGGGGGAGGGGATGAAAACCCACAAGAGGATAATGATGATGACACTACTCTCCCACCACCTGATCCTTGGGAGGATTATGATAATCCACCAGATGTCCCAGATCTCCCTGATCCAGACTCCTACCCATCTAGGCCATCCCCCCCAGATGACAACATAGGTTTTGCACAGCTCATAAACAGAGCTGCACAATATCATGGGGTAGAGGTTACACTCAGACCCACAGGAGGAAGATTTTTTGTTAGAGACTTTCACACAGTCACAAAAATCAACAAGCATTCTACCTATGTTAAAGGGTATCATCAAACATGCACCTGACGTTTTTAAAGATCCCGTCAAAGCTAGAGTTCTCAACCCCAGGATCGAGAAAAAATATAAGCCAGCTCCCAACGATCCATCTTATATTAAAGCACAGCTCCCTCTAGATTCATTGGTGGTGTCAAATGCACGTAAACACGCAAATTCCCAAACATCAGGGGATGCTCCACCTCCAGATAAGGAGTCTAAATTACTAGACGCATCTGGCAAACGCATTGCCTCACAAGCAGCAAATCACTAGCGCATTGCCAATACCCAAGCTTTACTGGCCTGGTATGACAGGGCTCATTACGTTGAGCTTGAAAAACTAATACAACATCTTCCCGATCAGTATAAGGCTAAGGCTCATGACCTCATACAAGAGGGAAAATTCATCACAAACACTTCTATGAAGTGTGCTCTTGATGCAACAGACACAGCGTCTCGTGCAGTTAACACAAGCGCCTTACTACGCAGACACGCATGGCTACGCATATCTGGGTTTAAACATGATGTGCAGTCCACAATTCTTAATCAACCTTTTGATCAAGAACACTTATTTGGACCCACTGTGGACACATCTTTAGAAAAAATGAAGAAGGACTCAGAAACTGCTAAGTCCATGGGAGCCCTACAGGCAACAACTAGTAGAGGTTCTTTTCGTCGCTCCTTTTATAGGGGCGCCTCTAAAACCTTTGGGACAGACAACACCTCATCCTCCTACAAAACCACTACTCAAACCTCTCCTAACAGAGGTTATTTCAGAGGAGGTTATAGAGGCAACAACTACAAGGGTAGAGGCCGCGGTAATAACACCCGCACCTCTCCTACTACAAAACAGTGACTTCCCTCCACTTCCCCGCGACCATTCCACTCCAGTCGGGGGAAGACTATCACAGTTCCTACCTGTCTGGAATTCCATCACCACAGACAAGTGGGTAAGACAAATTATCCATTATGGTTACTGCCTGGAACTCACTTCAACTCCCCCATTCATACCCCCCAAACAACGTCCAATGTCCACAGAACATCTGACACTGTTAAAACAGGAGGTTCTCTCCTTATTACAAAAACATGCAATAGAACCGGTTCCCTTACCTCATCAAGGAACAGGGGTTTACTCCCTTTACTTTCTAATCCCAAAGAAAGACGGTACTCTCAGACCAATACTAGACCTCCGACCGTTAAATCTCTACATACAGTCGGACCACTTCCACATGATTACTCTCCAACAGGTTCTCGCACTGCTCCAACAGGGCGATTTCCTTGCCACTCTAGACCTCAAGGACGCCTACTTTCATATTCCCATTCACCCCGCTCACAGAAAATATCTACGGTTTGTAGTGGACAGACAGCACTATCAATTCAAAGTCCTCCCATTCGGAGTGACTACAGCACCCCGAGTCTTCACAAAATGTCTGGCAGTAGTCGCAGCTCATTTGCGCAGACAACACATTCACGTGTTTCCTTATCTCGACGACTGGCTCATAAAAGCCAAGTCACGCACATACTGTGTGCACAATACACACAAAACAATCCAGCTGCTCCACAACTTGGGATTCACAATAAACCTACCCAAGTAACACCTTCAATCGTCCCACCTACTTCAGTATCTAGGTGCCACAATAGATACCTCGAAAGCCCATGCATACCCCAATCCAGTCAGGATAGCCAGCATGCAAGCTCTCATATCAAGATTTCAACCGCAACACTCCCTTCCAGCTCGAGTGTTCATGCAGCTAATAGGGATGATGGCCTCTTGCATCCCCATCGTTCCTTATGCAAGACTTCAGATGCATCCCTTACAAGAATGTTTAGCACATCAGTGGAACCAAGCTCAAGGTCAGTTAACAGATCTGGTGTTGGTAGACATCCGCACGCATCGCTCTCTGCAGTGGTGGAACACACAAAACCTTTCCAAAGGGCGGCCGTTCCTCGACCCGGTTCCACAGATAGTGCTAACCACCAGCTGGGGAGCTCATCTCCAAAACAAAACCGTTCAAGGTATATGGACCCATCAACAAAAACAACTCCACATAAATCACCTGGAGTTACTGGCAATCTTTCTAGCACTAAAGTCTTTTCAACTCTTGCTAGTAGGCAAAGCTGTCTTGATCCGTACAGACAACATGACAGCAATGTATTACATACAAAAACAGGGGGGGACACACTCTCTTCAGCTTTCACAACTAGCGCAAAGCATATGGAGATGGGCCATTCCTCAAAACATTTACCTCCTCGCAGAACATCTACCAGGAGTACACAATCAGATCGCGGATCTTCTCAGTCGTCAAACACAGCAGATCCACGAATGGGAACTTCATCCTCAAGTTCTTCTTCCATTCTTTCGCATGTGAGGTCATCCAGACATAGATCTGTTTGCCACACGCCAAAACGCAAAATGCCCAAGCTTCGTCTCCAGATATCCACACCCATTGTCCAAAGGCAAATGCGCTATGGATGAACTGGTCAGGCAGATTTGCAGACGCTTTTCCGCCTCTCCCGCTCATTCGGTTACTGGTTCGGAAGCTCAAACAATACTCCCTCACAATGATCCTAGTTGCTCCAACGTGGGCACGCCAACCATGGTTCACAACCCTGTTGGAACTTTCAGTAGTGCCTCATCAAAAGCTCCACCTCTCCCCCAAGTTCCTCACTCAGAACCATGGAGAGATAAGGCATCCAGATCCCAATCAACTCAATCTTGCGATCTGGCTCCTGAAGTCCTAGAGTTTGGCTACCTTAATCTCCTACCAGACTGCATGAACATCATTAAAGAGGCTAGACGTCCTACTACTAGAGCATGCAATGCAGCAAAGTGGAAGCGATTTGTCATTTATTGTACAAATAACAAAATCGATCCGCTAGATGCTTCCATACAAAATATTATCTGTTATCTTTTGCATCTACAACAATGTAACCTAGCATATACATCTATATGGGTACATCTTGCTGCAATTGCTGCTTACCTCCAAAACAGACAACAGTTGTCGTTGTTTCGAGTACCCGCTATTAAAGCGTTTATGGAAGGACTTAAAAGAATAATTCCACCTAGAGTTCCACCTTCTCCTGTATGGAATCTCAATATAGTCCTCACCAGACTCATGGGTCCCCCATTTGAACCTCTGCACAAATGCGAAGTACAGTTCCTTACTTGGAAAGTAGCCTTCCTGGTAGCTATCACATCACTTAGGAGAGTTAGTGAACTCCAGGCATTAACCGTACAAGAACCATTTCTACAAATACACCATAGTAAAGTGGTTCTTAGGCCTAATCCAACATTTCTGCCTAAAGTGGTATCTACCTTTCACCTTAACCAGTCGGTTGAACTTCCAGTATTTTTCCCTCAACCAGACTCAGTGGCAGAACGCGCTCTCCACACGCTAGACGTTAAATGAGCGATATTCTACTACATCAAAAGAACTAAAAGTTTTAGAAAAACAAAACAACTTTTTGTAGCCTTCTCCCCACTTCACAAAGGCAATCCCATTTCAAAAACAGGAATTGCAAGGTGGATTGTTAAATGCATCCAAATATGCTATCTCAAAGCTAAACGCACATTAACTATTCCCCCTAGAGCTCATTCCACACGCAAACTAGGGGCTTATATGGCATTTTTGGGAAACATTCCCCTAGTTGACATCTGCAAAGCAGCAACTTGGTCTACACCGCATACTTTCACTAAACACTATTGTGTAGATGTGCAAGCAAAGCAACAGGCTACTGTGGGCCAGGCTGTATTAAGAACACTTTTTCAAACTACTGCAACGGATACAGGTTGCCACCGCTAGGGAGGAAAAACTGCTTTATAGTCTATGCTAAAGTATACAATCTACAGCTCATATGCCTTGAACGGAAAATGCTACCTACCATGCATCTGTTCTTGGCATGTAGAGCTGTAGAGTTGTATACGCCCACCCACCTCCCCGGGTACCTTTATCTGTTGCAGTATTATCTTATTTAGATACATCACATGGACATCCCTTTCTAACTCTTACTAACTCCATCACCCTTCATGGCGAGAAACAATCTGAAGATGGAGTCGATGCCCATGCGCACTATCATCATAAGGAGGAGTCACCTATCCCGTGACTACAAAGACTTCTTCGACAAAAGACAAAGTGCAAACATCCGAGCCCAACACCAGATGGCGATCTATGCTAAAGTATACAACTCTACAGCTCTACATGCCAAGAACAGATGCATACTGGTAAGTAGCATTTTCCTTAGTGCCTGGGGAGCGAAGATGACCATAGATCATACCAAAATAACAGGAGGAAGTGTGAGTACCCAGTGGTCAGCATCAAGAAGCCCGTATCTGGGACAGGGATATAAACCAGGTTGTAACTAAATGTTTAAATACTTTGTGGATTTTTAAGTGTTTCCTCATAAGTCATAATAGGAAGTGAGAGTGAGTGCGCTTAACGATTATCTTCAAGCTTATTGCAAAGAGAATGTATAACTTTTGTGAAGTTCTCTGAAGGGTCATGGTAAAAGACAACTAGATGCCTACAAGGGACCTAAAGCCAAGATATAGGGTAGAGCGTAACTCCAGATGACTTTTTAGCAAGAAGGGATAAGTGCACTGCACCCCACTTTGTTCCTTTGAAGCCCATGGAATGTGATACATTCCCTTTCCGATGGATAACTCTGACCACAAATTACTCACCTTGTGAATACCCTCAGGTGCCAGACTAGATCTGGAGATTTTCCTCAGCAATTTCCTCATTTGATAGTAGGTAGTGTCATGCGGCTTCGCTCAGACTCTGTCCTGCCCCGGAAGTGACTTTGGGGCCCAATAGGACAGCCACTTCTGCACGTTGACGTCAACTCTTTTCTTTCTCTGCCTGCCTATGCAGATCCAGAGTTGCTCACTCAATCTGTCACCTGACAGACTTAATTTTTCAAAAACCCTGTTAGAATTGCCAAAAACATGTCAGTGAAGGACCCTCACGATGTTTGTGTCTGGGCTCCTTGCATGATTTGGAAGTCCTGCAGCAACTGTGCTCAGATGAATCTAAAGGCCATCCAGGACCATGAGGCCAAGCTCTCTGTCACCGAGCTCTGTGGGAAGGCTCAGAAGGCCTGGTTTCAGTCAAAGTTAAGACCATGGACTTGTCCTTGTTCACAAGAGTGATTGTCATCTCACGCCAAGTGTTCAGGTAAGTCGGAAAAAAAGAAGCACAAGGGGTCCAAGCATGGCTCCACTTCTGTCCACCAAGTTCACCTGGACAATTCATGCAGATGTTAGGGTATCTCGAAGTTGCAGTCTGTCTTTTACTTTGGAACCTGATCCTGGACGTAGTACCGATACAGCCTGACTTCCCAGGTCCATCAGCAACACCATAGAAGATCCACTCCATCAAGGAGGCCATACTGCAAATTTCCAGGACGCATAAGATTCCTCTGGAGCACCATCAGGCCGCACGGATCGGAGGAGGTTTCCAGTTAGGTTACCGCTGGCAGATCTGTCCCGAAGCCAACTGTGCCAGTGGACCCCATAACCGGGTCAGCTCTAACTTAGACACCTGATCCAACACCTCATACTGTGCTTACTCAAGCGCTGGGGTCACAAGCGTTACACCAGCAGTAACACAACTGATGCCAGAGGAGGAGCCTATAATCCTTTCGGACTCGGAAGTAAATCCTCTGCAGTTTCGTTCAGAATCACGCCCCCCATCAACCTCTCGCTAAACCTCAATAAAATTCAGATATGTTTCCAATACAATACACATACTCAGACCCAGACCACAGGGTGATGATGCTGACACCTAACAGCATCAGGACAACAAAAACGTATTTCTTGACTTGCAAAAAACGAGTGTCTTTGATACATCTCCGGACGTTGGCCTCAATTCTCCACCTGGCCCTTCCACTGAAGAATCTGCATCCTTCACCATGGTTATAAGGAGAGTAGCTGAAATACTTGACTTACAACTTTCATCAGTGGAAGTAAAGACATTTGCACTTACAGATATCCTGCAACCAGCGCATACCTCCAAGAACCTCCCTTATCTTTCAGTGAGGCATTGACAGACACAGTTTATGGGTACCTGGACAAAGCCAGGATCATGTTCTCCAGTAAACATGCAAATAGCTAAGAGACATAGCGCTCTGAGAGACGTTTCTCCTACAGCACCTGATACCTGAAAGCCTTGTAGTTCAGGCCTGTACCAGCAGGCTGAACCCCAACTCGTTTTTGACCACCCCACCAGACTAAGAGTCAAAACGCATGAAAGCATTTGGCGAACACATGTTTTCGTCTTCCAGCCTAGGTCTCAGGTCTGTTGATTCTACTTGCCACCTGGGGGGTTATTCTCACACGCTGTGGAGCATGGTCGTTGACATCTTTCCATCGGTCCCTAATAATCTTTGAGACAAACTTCAGCAAATCGTTCAAGATGGCAGAGACGTAGTCAAATACTTGATCTCAACACCACTGACTGCTTGGGTAGGGCAGTTGGTACTAGCATGGTTCTTCAGCGTCACGCTTTGCTCCACTGAATTTTCAGAGACAAGATGAACTCAGACCTGAAGGACTTCAAAGACACCAAAGCAACAGCACACTTCAAGAGAAGGTTTTAGCAGAGGACACAACAAACGTTGCCTCAGCAGCAACAGGCCTCCCATGCATTTGGAGGCAGAGGTTAGGGATCCGGCCGCTAGTGTCCTGGTCCGCAGGGGCAACTATGTACTCAATCCTTCGCACAGGTGTCACAGCTTCTTATCAGACAGACGGGTGCTTCAAATTGTCCAGAACGGTTATGCTCTACTGTTTTTCTAACCCTCCTGCACACAACAGCTTCCAGAGGACCTCTTGTCCATTCTGCAAAGAGAAGTTCCAGCTCTCTTAGACAAGGTAGCTGTAGCGAGGGTTTTGGCATCAGAAATCAGAGCCGATTGATAAAGGACTGCCGCCTATTATAGACGCTGCACTCTGAACTTCTTCATCAAAGAGGACAAGTTTAAAATGCTCACTCCTGCCTAAGTTATGTCTACAGTTAGAAGTAATGCTCTTTCTGGTGGATTCTTTATCTAAAAGCAGATTCCTCACCAACCTACCCTCTTCATTTTTTGGGATTGACTCCTCTGGTCCATGCTAAAAAGATTCCAACTTGGAGAGCTGCACACTGACACAATCTGATTACTAAGGACTCCATGTCTGATAACGCAGACCGATACCTGAAAGTAATTGGTATTGACGCGCAGAAGTGGCAGTTATATTGTGACCACAATATCAGTTCCGCTGTGTGGGATGGAGCTGTCTCAGAGACACATGCCAGCACACTAGGGAATTGCTGAGAAAAAATTCCAGCTCCAGTCTGGCGCCATTGGCTATTCACAAGGTGTGGAATCTGCGATTTCAGGAATCAGATTGCTAGAGTATCCACCAGAAAGAGCATGACCGAAGGTAAGTAATTTGTTCCTCGGTTGACTAAATGTCATTAGAAACAACCTAACTGCTCCTGTTCCCCGGTGCTTCATCATGCAAGTTTTGTGCATGCGATGAGTAGAACTGTTAATTCATTGAATTTACCCCCCCAGTAAAATGTTTAATCCTCTCTTTGAAAGGACATTATTTTCAACCTCAGAACTGTGATGGTGGGGATAGAGAATCTGAAGGGCCTAAGCTTTGGTCTGTATTCTATGCTCTTTAATGTATTTCAATCTCTTTTAGTGAAATCAGCGAGATTACCAGTGTGAAGAAAGAGGATGTTATATCCACGCTTCAATATTTAAACCTCATAAATTACTACAAGGTATGTAAATAAATTTAGAATGAAAGAAAGAGGATAGCAGCAACGTGGGTAGGGGATGATATAATTAGTCAGTTTCAGGGGGATTTAATCAAGGGTAGTGCAGAAATTATTATCAGATGTTGTTCAGAGTTTGTCTGTCTGTGGTGCATTCTTTTCTGTTTACATACCAAAATAAGAGTTATTTAGGAAACCGAATATATTTTTGACATCTAGCTATATGTTAAGATATCATACTAGGAGCCTGTTCCCTGGTTAGTTATTTGTTATCAGGGTTAATATAGGACTTGATGGCTTAGCATTACCTTATCTTTACCCCTTCTGCTGCCCTTATGAGATATGTACATATCATGAAAAGGTGTCACCAGGAAGCCCTCATACATATATGAACATCATATTTTTTTTAATGCTGAGCTGTAGGTTATGTTTTTTTCAGTTTTTACTGGTCATGCATCACTTGAAAATGGAAACGCTAATAAATACAAAATGGGGATGAATAATCTGTGTATTTTTTAAACGTCCCGAAGAATCTGAGTTTAGGGATAAGACATCATTTGACCTGCTCCAGGTAATTGAGGAAATGTTTTGAAAAAGTGTTGTATATGTAGACTTGTGCTAAAAAGAATTGTACTAATGAATATCAACCCCCCCCCAAGAATATCGTGATTCAAAAGTATCGAGGACAAAATATCAAAGGACAAAATATCGAAGGGTGCATATAGGGAAGTATAAATTTACTGTTCTTAACTCCACATCTACATACCTTGAAAATATAGCTCTATCAGCATGGATCAACCTTGCCCCACAAACAACCTTGACAAGGGCATCAATAACTTCAACAACTGGATTACGAACTGTGCAGACTCCTTCACACCCACCAAACCCAACAAGCATAGTAGATCAAGTAGGCCAGCTGGTACACGGAAGACCTCCGAGACACTAAACGACACTATAAAGAGCTACAAAGGAAATGGAGAGCCAGCGACAATACCACAGACAGAACTACCTACAAGGCTGCACTCAGATGCTATCACCAGCAAATAAGAGACACCACGAAAAAGCACTAGTGGACCACATCGAAAGAGGCTCCAACAGCTGCAAGGAGATTTTCCAGAGCATTAAGTATTTTACCAAGCCCTTAGCCACTGTCAACAACGTTGCTGCCTCCCAACAATTCTGTGCCAACTTATACAACTTCTTCCACAGCAAAATTGCCAACATCTACAGCAACTTCGCACACCAACCCAACCTCCAGAGAACTTTTTGTTACCCTACCCACCACCAACCGAGACAGCCACCTGACTGAATGGACAACCCTCACCAGAAACAACACAGCGGCAGTCATGCAGACCATCCACTCAGGGGCCCCAGCAGACCCATGTTCCACTGCATCTATAACCTGGAAGCATCACCAATCAGCACCACCCTGACCCATATCATCAACACCTCCATCACTTCCGCCACTTTTCCTGATGAATGGAAACTTTCAGAAATCAGCGCCATCCTCAAGAAGCCCACAGCCGACCCGAATCAACTGAGCAACTTCCGACCCATCTCCCTGCTCTCCTATCCAGCCAGAGTGATTGAGAAGGCCATCAACAAGCAACTCACAATCCGCCTCGAACTTCACCATCTTCTAGAAAACCCTCATTCAGGATTCAGAAGGAACCACAGCACTCATCGCGGCCACTGACGACATTCGAATAATCTTAGACTGAGAGCAAACAGCAGCCCTCATCCTGCTCAACCTCTTCGCGGCCTTCAACACTGTCTCCCATAACACCCTCATCAGAAGACTCCACGAGATTGGCATGCAAGGATCTGCTCTCAAATGGATTTGTTCATTCCTTACAGGAAGAACCCTGGCTGTCACCCTTCACATCAGAGACCAAGTGATTGATATGCGGAGTCCCACAGGGATCGTCCCTCAGCCCCACTCTTTTCAACAAATACATGACACCGCTCACCAACAGCATCCGAAGACAAGACCTCACCCTCATCTCCTACGCCGATGACACCCAACTCATCCTCTCCCTGACGGACAAGGCAACCACCTACAGGACCAACTGAATGATCATGGGACAAACTAGATGCGAACCACCTACCTGCAGCTCAACTCTGACAACACAGAAGTACTGGTCTTTGGCAACAAAACCTCCCAATGGGACTCCGCCTGGTAGCTGTTGGAGCTAGGACCCACAGACCACGTAAGAAATCTAGGGATCATCAGTGACGACAAGCTCAACATGACGGCTCAAGTCAATGCAGTGTGCACTTCCTGCTTCCACATCCTACACATACTACAAAAGATCTTCAAATGGTTGCCTCAGAACACCAGAAGGACCATCACGCAAGCACTGATCACCAGCAGGCTGGGCTACTGCAACACACTCTACACCAGAGTATCCAAACAACTCCTGCACAGACTCCAGACCATCCAGAAATCCGCTGCAGGACTCATACTCAACCTCCCATGCTGCACCCACATCACACCGCACCTCAAGAAGCTTCACTGATCCCCATTCACAGCACAGCCAATTCAAACTTCTCACACACACAAAGCCCTACACAACACAGGATCAGAATACCTGAACAGTCACATACACTTTCACAATCCGCAACAGACACCTATGCTCTGCCTCACTCGCACACATTCCCTTCATCCACAAAAGCAAAACTGGAGGTTGCTCATTCTCCAGCATTGCGCCCATGACATGAAATGACCTCCCTCAACACATCAGAGCCTGCTCCTCTTTTCTTGAATTATGCAAGAAGCTGAAGACCTGGCTCTTCGTATAAGCACCTTGGGGACCGCACACCTTCACACCTGCCAAGGGTCCTGGATACCTTCTTGGGTGATTAGTGCCTCCGCTCAAGCAAACCTGGAGGCTACTCGTTCTCCTACATCGCACCCAAGACATGGAACGATCTCCCTCAACACAGCAGACCCTCCTCCTCACTTCTTGAGTTCCACGAGAAGCTGATAACCTGGCTCTTCATATTAGCACCTGGGGACCTCACATCTACACACTAGGCCTGGGTGGTGAACTTCGCTCTCTTCGTGGAGTTTGCAGAGTTTCCGCACTCCGCAAAGAGCAGAGTTTTTTCCTTGCTCGCCAACGTTATTTTGGCAAATGTGAGAGAGAAAAATCCAACGCTAGACCATCTCCCAGCGAGATTTCTTTACGCAGGCGGTTACGGATGGTCGCAATTGCTCGCGTTGAGAAACCATCCATTCGCGCTGTTAAAGCTTCCGCTTGAGTAGAAAATCTACTCGAGCGACCGAAAGAAGCAGCGCCTTCTTGCGCTGCGCATTGTGTCGTTCACGCTGATTTTCCAGCACGGGACAAATACCCGGCACTACAAATCAGCACGCCCTAATGCACTCCACCACTTGTGGAACTCCACATAGCTTGGCAGAGTTTTTGGGTCACCTAACGGAGTTCCCCATAGCGGAACTCTGAGAACTCAGCCCAGGCCTACTACTCACATGCCCAAGCGCCTGGATGCCCTCTCAGGTGATTAGTGCACTATATGAATCAACATAACACACACCTATATAAATATCTTGCGCCAAAGGTATATATATGTGGAGTTAGGTATACAAAATCTACACTTATTTACTCGATATATTATATTTTCGATATTATATCCTCGATATGGTGTGACATCACTATTCGGGTGTCGATATTCAGGAACACTGATAAAAAAGGATTGTATGTGTTTCTGACAAAATACATATTTAAAGCGGTTCTGACTGATTTTTCTCTCCCATAATGCTTTGACACTTTTTTCATTATTAAGGTTTTTTCCCCAGATTGACGAAATCAAGCTGGAGAAACCCATTTTTGAAGAAATATTTGTTTCTTCATTTTTTCTATTGTTTAGAGAGTGATTCTCCTTTATCCTTCTCTTCCCCTTTTTTAATGCCCATACATCTTTTACCCACCAGATTTACTTCTCATTTTTTTTACCTTTACTATTTCTCCCTACCCATGCATGTTTCCCCATCCTATAGACTCTCCCCGTTAACTTTCCCACTTTTACTCCCTTCTATTCTTTTATCTCCCCTTCCCTTTCTTTAATACAATGCATCTTTACCCTTCAGCTTTACTCCTTTTCAAAAAATTTCTTTTAATACTCCCCTACCCCTTCTACATTTCCACATCCTATACGCTGTCCCCTGCTACCTTCCCCTTTTTACTTCTCCTTCTTTTTCTTTGATTCTCATATGTGTTACACCCTTCTGCTTTACTCCTTTTTTAGGTCAAGCCTAGCGCAGCGCGCATGCGCTGCTCTATGGGAGGCTTCTTGTAAGCACTCCAAACTTCCCCAAAAGTTCTTCGTGTGGGTCTGGTAACTCCTACACATTCTATTGGCATTTGCGTGTGGCTTTCAATAATGAAAGCACGCAAATGGCCAAAGGCGGGTGCATGTCCCACCTCTTTGTGAAAAAGGTCACTCCCACGGCGTTTTGGTGTCGGGAGCGAGCAGTGGCGCGCTTTGTGGCAGCTGCATTCCTCCCTTGTTGTTGTGGATCATGTTACTAATGAAACACAGCGCAGTCGCTTTCACTTTGCAGCCGCGCTTGTTTTCTGTTCCCATGATTTTTGTCCTTGTGCATATATTGCAAAAAGTATGATAATATTATTAATTATTATTATTCCTAGCAACTTTGCCATTGACATTATTGCCCTTCATTACACTATTTGTTAGTCTTTAAATCATCAGCAGGAAAAGTAATATTAATACTAGTTCTACTAGAACTAATAATAATGACCACCTTAATAATTATTATAGTAATAATATCAACCTTCCTTTAGTTGTCCCTCGTTGCCAAAATTGGTCCTGACTCTGACTGACTCTCTCTCTCTCTGACTGACTCTCTCACTGACTGACTGACTCTCTCACTGACTGACTCTCTCTGACTGACTCTCTCACTGACTGACTGTCTGACTCTCTCTCTCACTGACTGACTCTCTGACTCTCTCACTGACTGACTCTCTCTCACTGACTGACTCTCTGACTCTCTCTCTCTCACTGACTGACTCTGACTCGCTCTCTCTCACTGACTGACTGACTCTCTCTCACTGAATTACTCTCTCTCTCACTCTCTCACTTTTTCTCACTCACTGACTCTCTCTCTCACTGACTGACTCTCTCACTGACTGACTCACTCACTCACTGGCTGACTCTCTCACTCTGACTGACTGACTAACTCACTCTCAATCTCTCTCTCACTGACTGACTCTCTCACTGACTGACTGACTCTCTCACTGACTGGCTGACTGACTCCCTCACTGACTAACTGACTGACTCTCTCACTGACTGACTGACTCACTCTCTCTCACTGACTCAATCTCTCTCTCTCTCTCTCACTGACTCACTCTCTCACTAACTGACTCACTCACTCTCTCTCTCACTGACTGACTGCCTCTCTCACTGACTCTCTCACTGACGGACTCTCTCACTCTCTCTCTCACTGACTGACTGACTCTCTCAATCTCTCTCTCACTGACTGACCACTTTCTCACTGACTGACTCTCTCACTGACTGACTCACTCACTGACTCTCTCACTCTCTCTCACTGACTCACTCTCTCTCTCACTGACTCACTCTCTCTCTCACTGACTCACTCTCTCTCTCACTGACTGACTCACTCTCACGGACTCTCTCTCACTCACTGACTGACTCTCTCACTCTCTCTCACTGACTGACTGACTGACTCTCTCACTGACTGACTTTCTCACTCTCTCTCTCACTGACTAACTCACTTTCTCAATCTCTCACTGACTGACTGACTCACTCTCACTGACAGACTCTCTCACTGACTCTCTCACTCTCTCTCTGACTGACTCTCTCATTGACTCACTGACTCTCTCTCACTGACTGACTGACTCTCACTCTCTCTCTCTCACTGACTGACTCTCACTGACTGACTGACTCTCACACTCTCTCTCTGACTGACTGACTCTCTCAATCTCTCTCTCATTGACTCTCTCACTGACTGACTGACTCTCTCACTGACTGACCGACTGACTCACTGACTGACTGACTCTCTCACTGACTGACTCTCTCACTGACTGACTCTCTCACTGACTGACTCTCTCTCACTGAATTACTCTCTCTCTCACTCTATCACTTTTTCTCACTCACTGACTCTCTCTCACTGACTGACTCTCTCACTGACTGCCTCACTCACTGGCTGACTCTCTCACTCTGACTGACTGACTAACTCACTCTCAATCTCTCTCTCACTGACTGACTCTCTCACTGACTGACTGACTCTCTCACTGACTGGCTGACTGACTCTCTCTCTGACTGACTCTCTCACTGACTGACTGACTGACTCCCTCACTGACTAACTGACTGACTCTCACTGACTGACTGACTCACACTCTCTCTCACTGACTGACTCTCACTCACACTCACTGACTGACTCACTCTCTCTCACTGACTCAATCTCTCTCTCTCACTGACTCACTCTCTCACTAACTGACTGACTCACTCTCTCTCTCACTGACTGACTGCCTCTCTCACTGACTCTCTCACTGACGGACTCTCTCACTCTCTCTCTCACTGACTGACTGACTCTCTCAATCTCTCTCTCACTGACTGACCACTTTCTCACTGACTGACTCTCTGACTGACTGACTCTCACTCACTGACTCTCTCACTCTCTCTCACTGACTGACTCTCTCTCACTGACTGACTCTCTCTCTCACTGACTCACTCTCTCTCTCACTGACTGACTCACTCTCACGGACTCTCTCTCACTCACTGACTGACTCTCTCACTCTCTCTCACTGACTGACTGACTCTCTCACTGACTGACTTTCTCACTCTCTCTCTCACTGACTAACTCACTTTCTCAATCTCTCACTGACTGACTCACTCTCACTGACAGACTCTCTCACTGACTCTCTCACTCTCTCTCTGACTGACTCTCTCATTGACTCACTGACTCTCTCACTGACTGACTGACTCTCACTCTCTCTCTCTCACTGACTGACTCTCACTGACTGACTGACTCTCACACTCTCTCTGACTGACTGACTCTCTCAATCTCTCTCTCACTGACTCTCTCACTGACTGACTGACTCTCTCACTGACTGACCGACTGACTCACTGACTGACTGACTCTCTCACTGACTGACTCTCTCACTGACTGACTCTCTCTCACTGACTGACTCTCTCACTCTCTCACTGACTGACTCTCACTCTCTCTGACTGACTCTCACTGACTGACTCTCTCACTCTCTCTCACTGACTGACTCTCACTGACTGACTCTCTCACTGACTGACTGACTCTCTCACTGACTGACTGACTCTCTCACTGACTGACTCTCTCACTCTCTCACTGACTCACTCTCTCTGACTGACTCTCACTGACTGACTCTCTCACTCTCTCTCACTGACTGACTCTCTCACTGACTGACTCTCTCACTGACTGACTCTCTCACTGACTGACTCTCTCACTGACTGACTCTCTCAATCTCTTTCTCACTGACTGACTGACCGACTGACTCACTCACTGACTGACTGACTCTCTCACTGACTGACTGACTCTCAATCTCTCTCTCACTGACTGACTCTCTCACTGACTGACTCTCTGACTCACTCTCTCACTGACTGACTCACTCTCTCACTGACTGACTCACTCTCTCACTGACTGAATCCCTCTCTCTCACTGACTGACTCTCTCTCACTGACTCTCTCACTGACTGACCGACTGACTCACTGACTGACTCTCTCACTGACTGACTCTCTCACTGACTGACTCTCTCACTGACTGACTGACTCTCAATCTCTCTCTCACTGACTGACTCTCTGACTGACTCTCTCTCACTGACTCTCTCACTCTCTCTCACTGACTGACTCTCTCTCACTGACTGACTCACTGACTCTCTCTCTCACTGACTGACTCACTCACTGACTGACTCTCAATCTCTCTCTCACTGACTGACTGACTCTCACTCACTGACTCTCTCTCACTGACTGACTCTCTCTCACTGACTGACTCACTGACTCTCTCTCTCACTGACTGACTCTCTCTCTCACTGACTCTCTCACTGACTGACTCACTCTCTCTCTCACTGACTGACTCACTCTCACTGACTCTCTCTCTCTCACTGACTGACTCTCTCTCTCTCACTGACTGACTCTCTCTCTCTCACTGACTGACTCTCACTGACTGACTGACTCTCACACTCTCTCTCTGACTGACTCTCTCAATCTCTCTCTCACTGACTCTCTCACTGACTGACTGACTCTCTCACTGACTGACCGACTGACTCACTGACTGACTGACTCTCTCACTGACTGACTCTCTCACTGACTGACTCTCTCTCACTGAATTACTCTCTCTCTCACTCTCTCACTTTTTCTCACTCACTGACTCTCTCTCTCACTGACTGACTCTCTCACTGACTGACTCTCTCACTGACTGACTCACTCACTGGCTGACTCTCTCACTCTGACTGACTGACTAACTCACTCTCAATCTCTCTCTCACTGACTGACTCTCTCACTGACTGACTGACTCTCTCACTGACTGGCTGACTGACTCTCTCTCTGACTGACTCTCTCACTGACTGACTGACTGACTCCCTCACTGACTAACTGACTGACTCTCTCACTGACTGACTGACTCACACTCTCTCTCACTGACTGACTCTCACTCACACTCACTGACTGACTCACTCTCTCTCACTGACTCAATCTCTCTCTCTCACTGACTCACTCTCTCACTAACTGACTGACTCACTCTCTCTCTCACTGACTGACTGCCTCTCTCACTGACTCTCTCACTGACGGACTCTCTCACTCTCTCTCACTGACTGACTGACTCTCTCAATCTCTCTCTCACTGACTGACCACTTTCTCACTGACTGACTCTCTGACTGACTGACTCTCACTCACTGACTCTCTCACTCTCTCTCACTGACTGACTCTCTCTCACTGACTGACTCTCTCTCTCACTGACTCACTCTCTCTCTCACTGACTGACTCACTCTCACGGACTCTCTCTCACTCACTGACTGACTCTCTCACTCTCTCTCACTGACTGACTGACTGACTCTCTCACTGACTGACTTTCTCACTCTCTCTCTCACTGACTAACTCACTTTCTCAATCTCTCACTGACTGACTGACTCACTCTCACTGACAGACTCTCTCACTGACTCTCTCACTCTCTCTCTGACTGACTCTCTCATTGACTCACTG
The DNA here is from genome assembly GCA_963921515.1 of Calotriton arnoldi. Taxonomy (NCBI): domain Eukaryota; kingdom Metazoa; phylum Chordata; class Amphibia; order Caudata; family Salamandridae; genus Calotriton; species Calotriton arnoldi. Next base: position 135,648 of record CAWUFW010013864.1, read on the forward strand.
ACTCTCTCACTGACTGACTGACTCTCACTCTCTCTCTCTCACTGACTGACTCTCACTGACTGACTGACTCTCACACTCTCTCTCTGACTGACTGACTCTCTCAATCTCTCTCTCACTGACTCTCTCACTGACTGACTGACTCTCTCACTGACTGACCGACTGACTCACTGACTGACTGACTCTCTCACTGACTGACTCTCTCACTGACTCTCTCTCACTGACTGACTCTCTCACTCTCTCACTGACTGACTCTCACTCTCTCTGACTGACTCTCACTGACTGACTCTCTCACTCTCTCTCACTGACTGACTCTCTCACTGACTGACTCTCTCACTGACTGACTCTCTCAATCTCTTTCTCACTGACTCTCTCACTGACTGACTCTCTGACTCACTCTCTCACTGACTGACTCACTCTCTCACTGACTGACTCACTCTCTCACTGACTGAATCCCTCTCTCTCACTGACTGACTCTCTCTCACTGACTCTCTCACTGACTGACCGACTGACTCACTGACTGACTCTCTCACTGACTGACTCTCTCACTGACTGACTCTCTCACTGACTGACTGACTCTCAATCTCTCTCTCACTGACTGACTCTCTCACTGACTGACTCTCTGACTCACTCTCTCACTGACTGACTCACTCTCTCACTGACTGACTCACTCTCTCACTGACTGAATCCCTCTCTCTCACTGACTGACTCTCTCTCACTGACTCTCTCACTGACTGACCGACTGACTCACTGACTGACTCTCTCACTGACTGACTCTCTCACTGACTGACTCTCTCACTGACTGACTGACTCTCAATCTCTCTCTCACTGACTGACTCTCTGACTGACTCTCTCTCACTGACTCTCTCACTCTCTCTCACTGACTGACTCTCTCTCACTGACTGACTCACTGACTCTCTCTCTCACTGACTGACTCTCAATCTCTCTCTCACTGACTGACTGACTCTCACTCACTGACTCTCTCACTCTCTCTCACTGACTGACTCTCTCTCACTGACTGACTCACTGACTCTCTCTCTCTCACTGACTGACTCTCTCTCTCACTGACTGACTCTCTCACTGACTGACTCACTCTCTCTCTCACTGACTGACTCACTCTCACTGACTCTCTCTCACTCACTGACTGACTCTCACTCTCACTGACTGACTCTCTCTCACTGACTGACTCTCTCACTCTCACTGACTGACTCTCACTCTCACTGACTGACACTCACTGACTGACTGACTCTCTCTCTCTCACTGACTGACTCTCTGACTGACTCTCTCTCACTGACTCTCACTCTCTCTCACTGACTGACTCACTGACTCTCTCACTGACTGACTCTCTCACTGACTGACTGACTCACTCACTGACTGACTGACTCTCTCACTGACTGACTCTCACTGACTGACTGACTCTCAATCTCTCTCTCACTGACTGACTCTCTGACTGACTCTCTCTCACTGACTCTCTCACTCTCTCTCACTGACTGACTCTCTCTCACTGACTGACTCACTGACTCTCTCACTGACTGACTCTCTCTCACTGACTGACTCTCTCACTGACTGACTCACTCTCTCTCTCACTGACTGACTCACTCTCACTGACTCTCTCTCACTCACTGACTGACTCTCACTCTCACTGACTGACTCTCTCTCACTGACTGACTGACTGACTCTCTCACTCTCTCACTGACTGACTCTCACTCTCTCACTGACTGACTGACTCTCACTCTCTCTGACTCTCACTGACTGACTCTCTCACTCTCACTGACTGACTCTCACTCTCACTGACTGACTCTCTCACTCTCACTGACTGACTCTCTCACTCTCACTGACTGACTCTCACTCTCACTGACTGACTCTCTCACTGACTGACTGACTGACTCTCTCACTGACAGACTGACTGACTCTCTCACTCTCTCACTGACTGACTCTCTCTGACTGACTCTCACTGACTGACTGACTCTCTCACTGACTAACTGACTGACTCTCTCACTGACTGACTGACTCACACTCTCTCTCTCTCTCACTGACTGACTAAATGACTGACTGACTCTCACTCTCTCTCACTGACTGACTCACTCTCTCTCACTGACTCAATCTCTCTCTCACTGACTCACTCTCTCACTAACTGACTGACTCACTCTCTCTCTCTCACTGACTGACTGACTGACTGCCTCTCTCACTGACGGACTCTCTCTCTCTCACTGACTGACTGACTCTCTCAATCTCTCTCTCACTGACCACTTTCTCACTGACTGACTCTCTGACTGACTGACTCTCACTCACTGACTCTCTCACTCTCTCTCACTGACTGACTCTCTCTCACTGACTGACTCACTGACTCTCTCTCTCACTGACTGACTCTCTCTCTCACTGACTCTCTCACTGACTGACTGACTCTCTCTCTCACTGACTGACTCACTCACTGACTCTCTCTCACTGACTCACTCTCACTGACTCTCTCTCACTCACTGACTCTCTCTCACTCACTGACTGACTCTCTCACTCTCTCTCACTGACTGACTGACTCTCTCACTGACTGACTTTCTCACTCTCTCTCTCACTGACTAACTCACTTTCTCAATCTCTCACTGACTGACTGACTCACTTTCACTGACTGACTCTCTCACTGACTCTCACTGACTGACTCTCATTGACTCACTGACTCTCTCACTGACTGACTGACTGACTCTCACTCTCTCGCTCACTGACTGACTCTCAATCTCTCTCTCACTGACTGACTCTCTGACTGACTGACTCTCACTCACTGACTCTCTCACTCTCTCACTGACTGACTCTCTCTCACTGACTGACTCTCTCTCACTGACTGACTCACTGACTCTCTCTCTCACTGACTGACTCTCTCTCTCACTGACTGACTCTCTCACTGACTGACTCACTCTCTCTCTCACTGACTGACTCACTCTCACTGACTCTCTCTCTCTCACTCACTGACTGACTCTCACTCTCACTGACTGACTCTCTCACTCTCACTGACTGACTCTCACTGACTGACTCACTGACTGACTGACTCTCTCACTGACTGACTCTCTCACTGACTGACTGACTCTCAATCTCTCTCTCACTGACTGACTCTCTCTCACTGACTCTCTCACTCTCTCTCACTGACTGACTCTCTCTCACTGACTGACTCACTGACTCTCTCACTGACTGACTCTCTCACTGACTGACTGACTCTCAATCTCTCTCACTGACTGACTCTCTGACTGACTGACTCTCACTCACTGACTCTCTCACTCTCTCTCACTGACTGACTCTCTCTCACTGACTGACTCACTGACTCTCTCTCTCACTGACTGACTGTCTCTCTCACTGACTGACTGTCTCTCTCACTGACTGACTCTCTCACTGACTGACTGACTCTCTCACTGACTTACTCACTCTCTCTCACTGACTGACTCACTCTCACTGACTCTCTCTCACTCACTGACTGACTCTCACTCTCACTGACTGACTCTCTCTCTCACTGACTGACTCTCTCACTCTCACTGACTGACTCTCACTCTCACTGACTGACTCACTCACTGACTGACTGACTCTCTCACTGACTGACTCTCACTGACTGACTCTCTCTCACTGACTGACTGACTCTCTCACTCTCTCACTGACTGACTCTCTCACTCTCTCACTGACTGACTGACTCTCACTCTCTCTGACTCTCACTGACTGACTCTCTCTCTCTCACTGACTGACTCTCTCTCTCACTGACTGACTCTCTCACTGACTGACTGACTCTCACTCTCACTGACTGACTCTCTCACTCTCACTGACTGACTCTCACTCTCACTGACTGACTCTCTCACTGACTGACTGACTGACTCTCTGACTGACTGACTGACTCTCTCACTCTCTCACTGACTGACTCTCTCTGACTGACTCTCACTGACTGACTGACTCTCTCACTGACTAACTGACTCACACTCTCTCTCTCTCTCTCTCGCACTGACTGACTCTCACTCTCTCTCACTGACTGACTCTCACTCACTCTCACTGACTGACTCACTCTCTCTCACTGACTCAATCTCTCTCACTGACTGACTCACTCTCTCTCTCTCACTGACTGACTGACTGCCTCTCACTGACGGACTCTCTCTCTCACTGACTGACTGACTCTCTCAATCTCTCTCTCACTGACCACTTTCTCACTGACTGACTCTCTGACTGACTGACTCTCACTCACTGACTCTCTCACTCTCTCTCACTCTCTCTCACTGACTGACTCACTGACTCTCTCTCTCACTGACTCTCTCTCTCTCACTGACTCTCTCACTGACTGACTGACTCTCTCTCACTGACTCACTCTCACTGACTCTCACTCACTGACTCACTCTCACTGACTCTCTCTCACTCACTGACTGACTCACTCTCTCTCACTGACTGACTGACTCTCTCACTGACTGACTTTCTCACTCTCTCTCTCACTGACTAACTCACTTTCTCAATCTCTCACTGACTGACTGACTCACTCTCACTGACTGACTCTCTCACTGACTCTCACTGACTGACTCTCATTGACTCACTGACTCTCTCACTGACTGACTCTCACTCTCTCTCTCACTGACTGACTCTCTCACTCTCTCTCTCACTGACTGACTGACTCTCTCAATCTCTCTCACTGACTCTCTCACTGACTGACTCACTGACTGACTGACCGACTGACTCACTGACTGACTCTCTCACTGACTGACTCTCTCACTGACTGACTCTCTCACTGACTGACTCTCACTCACTGACTGACTCTCACTCACTGACTGACTCTCTCACTCTCACTGACTGACTCTCTCTCTCACTGACTGACTCTCTCTCTCACTGACTGACTCTCTCTCTCACTGACTGACTGACTCTCTCACTCTCACTGACTGACTCTCTCACTCTCACTGACTGACTCTCTCACTGACTGACTGACTCACTCACTGACTGACTGACTGACTCTCACTGACTGACTCTCTCACTCTCTCTCACTGACTGACTCTCACTCTCTCACTGACTGACTGACTGACTATCACTCTCTCTGACTGACTCTCACTGACTGACTCTCTCACTCTCACTGACTGACTCTCTCACTCTCACTGACTGACTCTCTCACTCTCACTGACTGACTCTCTCACTCTCACTGACTGACTCTCACTCTCACTGACTGACTCTCTCACTCTCACTGACTGACTCTCTCACTGACTGACTGACTCTCTCACTCTCTCTCTCACTGACTGACTGACTCTCTCTGACTGACTCTCTCACTGACTGACTGACTGACTCTCTCACTGACTAACTGACTGACTCTCTCACTGACTGACTGACTCACACTCTCTCTCTCTCACTGACTGACTAAATGACTGACTGACTCTCACTCTCTCTCACTGACTGACTCTCACTCACTCTCACTGACTGACTCACTCTCTCTCACTGACTCAATCTCTCTCTCTCACTGACTCACTCTCTCACTAACTGACTGACTCACTCTCTCTCTCTCACTGACTGACTGACTGCCTCTCTCACTGACTCTCACTGACGGACTCTCTCTCTCACTGACTGACTGACTCTCTCAATCTCTCTCTCACTGACTGACCACTTTCTCACTGACTGACTCTCTGACTGACTCTCACTCACTGACTCTCTCACTCTCTCTCACTGACTGACTCTCTCTCACTGACTGACTCTCTCTCTCACTGACTGACTCTCTCTCTCACTGACTGACTCTCTCACTGACTGACTCACTCTCTCTCTCACTGACTGACTCACTCTCACTGACTCTCTCACTCACTGACTGACTCTCTCACTCTCTCTCACTGACTCTCTCACTGACTGACTTTCTCACTCTCTCTCCCACTGACTAACTCACTTTCTCAATCTCTCACTGACTGACTGACTCACTCTCACTGACAGACTCTCTCACTGACTCTCACTCTGACTCTCACTGACTGACTCTCTCATTGACTCACTGACTCTCTCACTGACTGACTCTCACTCTCTCTCTCTCACTGACTGACTCTCTCTCTCACTGACTGACTGACTCTCTCACTGACTGACTCTCTCACTCACTGACTCTCTCACTCACTGACTGACTCTCACTGACTGACTCTCTCAATCTCTCTCCCACTGACTCTCTCACTCACTGACTGACTGTCTGACTCTCTCACTGACTGACTCTGACTCTCTCACTGACTCTCACTGACTGACTCACTCTCTCACTGACTGACTCACTCTCTCACTGACTGACTCACTCTCTCACTGACTGACTCACTCTCTCACTGACTGACTCACTCTCTCACTGACTGACTCACTCTCTCACTGACTGAATCACTCTCTCTCACTGACTGAATCACTCTCTCTCACTGACTGACTCTCTCTCTCACTGACTGACTCTCTCTCACTGACTCTCTCTCACTGACTCTCTCACTGACTCTCTCACTGACTGACTCACTCTCTCAATCTCTCTCACTGACTGACTGACTCTCTCTCACTGACTGACTGACTCTCTCACTGACTAACTGACTCACTGACTGACTCTCTCTCACTGACTGACTGACTGACCTGCATGACCACCCATAAGGAGCTCATGCAGGCTCTCAAGCAAAAACCGAGGGTGGCCTCTTTAGTTAAAAATAGTAGAAAGGCATATAAAACTGCAGTACAGGTAAGGAAAAACAACTGAGGGAGATGACATGGGAGGAGCTCAGCCAAGCCAGTGTGTTGGCAAACAGTGCTAAATTTTGGTCTGTTATTAATAGCCCCTCTTTGATGATACATCATATACCGGTATAGAGTGTTTAGTACCTGCAGAGACATGGGTTCAACATTTCTGCAAAATTTATAGCGATGATAACCTGGAGAACGTGGAGAACACCTTGGGACACATCGTTCCCGGATTAGCAGGTTGCCCGCTTGTTTTTAATACAGATGAGGTCCATAAAGCTATTACCTCGACATTAGGAGGAAAAGCACCCGGTCCCGACGGTGTACCGGCCGACCTTTACAAGGCAGATCCCAAACTTTGGGCTACGATTTTAACCTATGTATTCAATGCAGCCTGCAAGTTTGGCTTCCCATCGTCATGGGCAAAGGCGGTGATCATCCCTATTTTTAAAAAAGGCTCTAGGGATGACCCAGCATGTTACAGGCCAATTTCGCTTCTTGACTCTTCGGCAAAAATTATGGGGAAAGTGGTCTTGGAGCGTATAACAGCTTGGCTTGACAGTGCCAACATCGTATCGGATCTGCAGTATGGGTTCAGACCGGGAGAGGGACTCTGGATCAGTGCCTTAACCTCCACCTGGTGATAGGAAAGTATACCGTCGCCAGGGGGGAATTTGCACTTGGCCTTTATGGACCTCTCCTCGGCCTTTGATCTAGTTAATAGGTCCAAGTTATGGCTGGTCCTTCAAGAAATGGGGCTAGACGCCAATCTGATAAGCTTTCTGGTGACTGCTCATGATAACACCACGGCGGCAGTCCGTTTTAATGAAGACGGCAGTCTGACTGATTCCTGGGCGGTCAAAAGAGGGGTCCGCCAGGGATGTATACTGGCCCCTCTGTTATTTACTCTTTATATTAACAAATTAGGGCACTCGTTGACAAATTGCTGTAAAGATATACCTAGAGCAGGCGTAAAAATTATCCTGGCACTTTTATATGCTGACGACGCGGTTTTAATATCTAGAACCGCAAGAGGGCTGCAATTGTTATTAAATTGTTTTATAGATTTTATGGATTCTTTGGGTCTAATTACGAATTTTAAAAAATCACATGCAATGACAATAGGAACGAGGAAGGCAGCTAAAGCAAAATTTTACTGTAAGGGGACGGAGCTAACTAAGGTGTCCACTTTCCCATATCTTGGGGTGCTATTTGATGATCAACGCTCATGGTGTGCACAACGCACCCTTAAAATGAATGTTTTAGTTAGAGCGGCAGGGGCAACATTAGACTTTGCAAAAAGAATAGGTACTAAGCCGCTCCCTGTGATTTTAAAGATTTATAACGCCAAGTGCATCCCCATGACCACCTATGGTAGTGACATTTGGGGCTATAAGGACGCGACAGAAATACAAGTGGCAGAAAATAATTTTATGCGTAAACTGCTTTCTGTCCCTGCATCCACACCAATTTTTAACGTACATGAGGAGATGGGAGTGGGTTACATCTCAGACCTGATTGCGGTTGCCCCACTTCTCCGCTGGATGAGAATTTGGGCTCAAACAATCCCAAACTTAAGTCAATTAATAATTCAGGACTGCTTGGTGCTGGATAAGGCACTAAACATTCCATGGCTTAAATATATTAAAGATCAGACGGAGAAGTTAGGCTGCCCCGAATTGTTTACGCTCCCTACCCCTCTGGCTAAGTCCGCCGTTAGAGCAGTCAAGCTGAGGTTTTTAGACAGATGTCAATGTTTAAGGGAAGAAAAGGAACTAATTAAGCCCTCAGTGAGAAAGTATGTCACACTGAGCCTGGGACAGCAGATGCAACCATATTTGACTTATATAAACAAAGCTCATCATCTCTTTGTTTTAACAAGATTTCGTTTAAATATGGTACCCTGGCTACTGGCCTTTCCGAAAGGTTATTTTAAACCAAATTCATCAAATAGGTGCACATGTGACAACTTCTCAGAGCAAGATACTCTACACATATTGTTCTTTTGCTCCTATTATGATCACCTACACAGAAAGTACATCCTCCCGCTGCTAAGGGATCAAAATTTTGTGCAAGTAAGGCCAGCTTTGGTCTACTTGCAAATGTTAAGTTCACCTGTAATTTGCTTGGGGTAGCCAGTTTTTTAACTGGCGCAATTAGATACAGGAATAGGATGAAGTAGAGTTAATCCTTCTGAACAAGATTGATAGTATGTCTATGCGGATTATAGTCTAAAGTTATCTAATAGTCATAATTGTGGTTGGTTTTTATTACCCTCTGTATGATGTTTTAATGGATTTTAAATACACAAAGATACGGATTTTTAATGGATTTAAATAATGTTTATACGATGTTTCATGTTTACAGATGTTTTATGTTGTACTTTTATGGCTCTAACCAGCCGAATAAAGTTGATTTGACTGACTGACTCTCTCTCTCGCTGACTGACTGACTCTCTCACTGACTCTCTCACTGACTGACTCACTGACTGACTGACTGACTCTCTCACTGACTGACTCTCACTGACTGACTGACTGACACTCACTCACTCGCTCTCACTGACTGACTCTCTCACTGACAGACTGACTCAATCTCTCTCTCTCACTGACTGACTGACTCTCACTCACTGACTGACTCAATCTCACTGACAGACTGACTGACTCAATCTCACTGACTGACTGACTCACTCTCTCTCACTGACTCACTGACTGACTCTCACTGACTGACTCTCTCACACTCTCTCTCACTGACTGACTGACTCTCTCTCTCAATCTCTCTCTCACTGATTCTCTCTCTCACTGACTGACTCTCACTCGCTCTCACTGACTGATTCTCTCACTGACTGTCTGACTCTCTCTCTCACTGACTATCTCACTGTCTGACTCTCTCTCTCACTGACTGACTCTCTCTCTCTCACTGACTGACTCTCTCACACACTCTCTCTCACTGACTGACTGACTCTCTCTCTCAATCTCTCTCACTGACTCTCTCTCACTGACTGACTCTCTCACTCTCACTGACTGACTCTCACTCTCACTGACTGACTCTCACTCTCACTGACTGACTCTCACTCTCTCTCACTGACTGACTGACTCTCTCACTCTCTCAGACTGACTCTCTCACTCTCTCACTGACTGAGTCTCTCAATCTCTCTCTCACTGACTGACTCTCTCACTGACTGACTCTCTGACTGACTCTCTCACTGACTGACTGACTCTCACTGACTGACTGACTCTCACTGACTGACTCTCTCACTGACTGACTGACTCTCTCAATCTCTCTCTCACTGACTCTCTCACTGACTGACTCTCTCACTGACTGACTGACTCTCAATCTCTCTCTCACTGACTGACTCTCTCACTGACTCTCTCACTGACTGACTCACTCTCTCACTGAATCACTCTCTCACTGACTGAATCACTCTCTCACTGACTGAATCACTCTCTCACTGACTGAATCACTCTCTCACTGACTGAATCACTCTCTCTCACTGACTGACTCTCTCTCACTGACTGACTCTCTCTCACTGACTGACTCTCTCTCACTGACTGACTCTCTCTCACTGACTGACTCTCTCACTGACTGACTCTCACTGACTGACTGACTCTCTCACTCTCTCTCACTGACTGACTCTCTCACTCTCTCACTGACTGACTGACTCTCACTCTCTCTGACTGACTCTCACTGACTGACTCTCACTCTCTCTCACTGACTGACTCTCTCTCACTGACTGACTGACTCTCTCACTGACTGACTGACTCTCTCACTGACTGACTGACTCTCACTGACTGACTGACTCTCTCACTCTCACTGACTGACTGACTCTCTCACTGACTGACCGACTGACTCTCTCACTGACTGACTCTCTCACTCTCACTGACTGACTGACTCTCTCACTGACTGACCGACTGACTCTCTCACTGACTGACTCTCTCACTGACTCTCTCACTGACTGACTCACTCTCTCACTGACTGAATGACTCTCTCACTGACTGAATCACTCTCTCACTGACTGACTCTCTCACTCTCTCTCACTGACTGACCGACTGACTCACTCACTGACTGACTGACTCTCTCTCTCACTGACTGACTCTCTCACTGACTGACTGACTCTCAATCTCTCTCTCACTGACTGACTCTCACTGACTGACTCTCACTGACTATCTGACTGACTGACTCTCTCTCTCTTTCTCTCACTGACTGACTCTCTCACTGACTGACTCTCTCAATCTCTCTCTCTCACTGACTGACTCTCACTGACTGACTGACTCTCACTGACTGACTGACTCTCACTGACTGACTGTCTTTCACTGACTGACTCTCTCACTGACTGACTCTCTCACTGACTGACTCTCACTCTGACTGTCTCTCTCAATGACTGACTGACTCTCACTGACTGACTCTCTCACTCACTGTCTGGCTCTCACTGACTGACTGACTCTCTCAATCTCTCCCAATGACTCTCACTCTCTCACTCACTGACTGACTGTCTGACTCTCTCACTGACTGACTCTCTCACTCTCTCACTGACTGACTCTCTGACTCTCTCACTGACTGACTCTCACTGACTGACTCACTCTCTCACTGACTGAATCACTCTCTCTCACTGACTGACTCTCTCTCACTGACTCTCTCACTGACTGACTCACTCTCTCAATCTCTCTCTCACTGACTGACTGACTCTCTCACTGACTAACTGACTCACTGGCTGACTCTCTCAGTGACTGACTGACTAAATGACTGACTCTCTCTCACTGACTGACTCTCTCTGACTGACTGACTCTCTCACTGACTGACTCTCGCTGACTGACTGACTCTCTCACTGACTCTCTCACTGACTCTCTCACTGACTCACTGACTCACTCTCTCACTGACTGACTGACACTCACTCGCTCTCACTGACTCACTGACAGACTGACTGACTCACTCTCTCTCACTGACTCACTGACTGACTGACTCTCACTGACTAACTCTCTCACACTCTCTCTAACTGACTGACTGACTCTCTCTCAATCTCTCTCTCTCACTGACTCTCTCTCTCTCACTGACTCTCTCTCTCTCTCTCTCTCACTGACTCTCTCTCTCACTGACTGACTCTCTCACTGACTGACTCTCTCACTGACTGACACTCTGACTGACTGACTCTCTCTCTCTCACTGACTGACTCTCTCTCACTGACTGACTCTCTCACTGACTGACTCTCTCACTGACTGACTCTCTCACTGACTGACACTCTCACTGACTGACTGACTCTCTCAATCTCTCTCTCACTGACTGACTCTCTGTCACTGACTGACTCTCTCACTGACTGACTCTCTCACTCACTGACTGACTCTCTCTCTCACTCACTGACTGACTCTCTCTCTCTCACTGACTGACTCTCTCACTGATTGACTGACTCACTGACTGACTGACTCTGTCTCCCTCTCACTGACTCTCTGACTGACTGACTCTCTCTCACTGACTGACTCTCTCACTGACTGACACTCTCACTGACTGACTCTCTCACTCTCTGACTGACTGACTCTCTCTCTCTCTCTCTCTCTCTCACTGACTGACTCTCTCAATCTCTCTCTGACTGACTGACTCTCAATCTCTCTCTCTCACTGACTGACTCTCTCAATCTCTCTGTCACTGACTGACTCTCTCAATCTCTCACTGACTATCTGACTCTCTCACTCTCTCACTGACTCACTCTCTCACTGACTGACTCACTCTCACTGACTGACTCACTATCTGACTCTCTCTATCTCTCACTGACTGACTTCTCACTGACTCTCACTGACTAACTCTCTCTCTCACTAACTGACTCTCTCTCTCACTCTGTCTCACTGACTGACTAACTGACTGACTCTCTCACTGACTGACTCTCTCCATGACAGACTGACTCTCTCAATCTCTCTCTCCATGACAGACTGATTCTCTCACTCTCTCCCTCTCTCTGACTGACTCTCACTGACTGACTCTCTCACTGACTGACTAAATGACTGACTGACTCTCTCACTCTCTCTCTCACTGACTGACTCTCACTCCCTTCTTGGGTGATTAGTGCCTCCGCTCAGCAAACCTGGAGGCTACTCGTTCTCCTACATCGCACCCAAGACATGGAACGATCTCCCTCAACACAGCAGACCCTCCTCCTCACTTCTTGAGTTCCGCGAGAAGCTGATAACCTGGCTCTTCATATTAGCACCTGGGGACCTCACATCTACACACTAGGCGTGGGTGGTGAACTGCGCTCCCTTCGTGGAGTTTGCAGAGTTTCCGCACTCCGCAAAGAGCAGAGTTTTTTCCTTGCTCGCCAACGTTATTTTGGTAAATGTGAGAGAGAAAAATCCAACGCTAGACCATCTCCCAGCGAGATTTCTTTACGCGGGCGGTTACGGATGGTCGCAACTGCTCGCGTTGAGAAACCAACCATTCGCGCGGATAAAGCTTCCGCTTGAGTAGAAAATCTACTCGAGCGACCGAAAGAAGCAGCGCCTTCTTGCGCTGCGCATTGTCATTCACGCTGATTTTCCAGCACGGGACAAATACCCGGCACTACAAATCAGCACGCCCTAATGCACTCCACCACTTGTGGAACTCCACATAGCTTGGCAGAGTTTTTTGGTCACCTAACGGAGTTCCCCATAGCGGAACTCTGAGATCTCAGCCCAGGCCTACTACTCACCTGCCCAAGCGCCTGGATGCCCTCTCAGGCGATTAGTGCACTATATGAATCAACATAACACACACCTATATAAATATCTTGCGCCAAAGGTATATATATGTGGAGTTAGGTATACAAAATCTACACTTATTTACTAGATATATTATATTTTCGATATTATATCCTCGATATGGTGTGACATCACTATTCGGGTGTCGATATTCAGGAACACCGATAAAAAAGGATTGTATGTGTTTCTGACAAAATACATATTTAAAGCGGTTCTGACTGATTTTTCTCTCCGATAATGCTTTGACACTTTTTTCATTATTAAGGTTTTTTCCCCAGATTGACGAAATCAAGCTGGAGAAACCCATTTTTGAAGAAATATTTGTTTCTTCATTTTTTTTTATTGTTTAGAGAGTGATTCTCCTTTATCCTTCTCTTCCCCTTTTTTAATGCCCATACATCTTTTACCCACCAGATTTACTTCTCATTTTTTTTTACCTTTAATATTTCTCCCTACCCATGCATGTTTCCCCATCCTATAGACTCTCCCCCTGTTAACTTTCCCACTTTTACTCCCTTCCATTCTTTTATCTCCCCTTCCCTCTCACTGACTGACTGACTCACTGACTGAATGACTGACTCTCACTCTCTCTCACTGACTCTCTCTCTCACTGACTGACTGACTCTCTCACTCTCTCTCTCACTGACTGACTGACTGACTCTCTCACTCTCTCACTGACTGACTCTCTCAATCTCACTGACTGACTCTCTCTGACTCTGACTGACTCTCACTCTCTCTCTCACTGACTGACTCTCACTCTCTCTCTCACTGACTGACTCTCAATCTCTCTCTCACTGACTCTCACTCTCTCACTGACAGACTGACTCTCTCACTGACTGAATGACTGACTCTCACTCTCTCTCACTGACTCTCTCTCTCACTGACTGACTGACTCTCTCACTCTCTCTCTCACTGACTGACTGACTGACTCTCTCACTCTCTCACTGACTGACTGACTCTCTCAATCTCACTGACTGACTCTCTCTGACTCTGACTGACTCTCTCACTCTCTCTCTCACACTGACTGACTCAATCTCTCACTGACTGACACTCTCACTCTCTCATTGACTGACTCTCACTGACTCTGACTGACTGACTCTCTCTCTCACTGACTGACTCTCTCTCTCTCTCTCACTGACTGACTGACTCTCTCACTGACTGACTCTCAATCTCTCTCTCACTGACTGACTCTCAATCTCTCTCTCACTGACTGACTCTCACTGACTGACTGATTCTCACTCTATCTCACTGACTGACTGACTCTCACTGACTGACTCTCTCACTGACTGACTCTCTCACTCTCACTGACTGATTCTCTCACTGACTCTCTCACTGACTGACTCTCACTGACTCACCCTCTCACTGACTGACTGACTATCTGACTCTCTCTATCTCTCACTGACTGACTCTCTCTCTCACTGACTGACTCTCTCAATTTCTCTCTCACTGACTGACTATCTGACTCTCTCACTGACTGACTCACTCTCTCACTGACTGACTGACTATCTGACTCTCTCTATCTCTCACTGACTCTCTCTCACTGACTGACTCTCTCAATTTCTCTCTCACTGACTGACTATCTGACTCTCTCACTGACTGACTCACTCTCTCACTGACTGACTGACTATCTGACTCTCTATCTCTCACTGACTGACTCTCTCACTGACTAACTCTCTCTCACTAACTGGCTGACTCTCTCACTGACTGACTCTCTCTCACTGACTGACTCTCTCTCACTGACTGACTCTCTCTCACTGACTGACTCTCTCTCACTGACTGACTCTCTCTCACTGACTCTCTCTCACTGACTGACTCTCTCACTGACTGACTCTCTCTCACTGACTGACTCTCTCACTCTGTCTCACTAACTGACTGACTCTCACTGACTGACTGACTCCATGACTGACTCTCTCAATCTCTCTCTCACTGACTGACTGACTCTCACTGACTGACTGACTGACTCTCTCACTGACTGACTCTCTCACTGACTGACTAAATGACTGACTGACTCTCTCACTCTCTGACTGACTCTCACTCTCTCACTGACTGACTCTCTCTCTCTCTCACTGACTGACTCTCTCTCTCACTGACTGACTCTCTCTCTCTCACTGACTGACTCTCTCTCTCTCTCTCACTGACTGACTCTCTCTCTCTCACTGACTGACTCTCTCTCTCTCACTGACTGACTCTCTCTCTCTCACTGACTGACTCTCTCTCACACTGACTGACTCACTCTCTCTCACTGACTGACTCTCTCACTCTCTCTCACTGACTGACTGACTCACTGACTGACTGACTCTCTCACTGACTGACTCTCAATCTCTCACTGACTCTCTCACTCTCTCACTGACTGACTCTCTGACTCTCTCACTGACTAACTCTCTCTCTCACTGACTGACTCTCTCACTCTCTCTCACTGACTGAATCTCACTGACTCAATCAATCAATCAGGGGTTTGTAAAAGCGCGACTACTCACCCGTAAGGGTCTCAAGGCGCTAGTGGGGGGGGGGGGGTGCAGGTTCCATTCCATCAAGGAGGGGGTCTGTCGAAGAGCCAGGTTTTGAGGTTTCTTGCGAAGATGGGGAGCGATGTTGTCTGTCTGAGGTGGAGCGGAAGGGCGTTCCATGCTTTGGCCGCGAGGAAGGAGAAGGAGCGGCCTCCCGATCTGGTCTTTCTGGTGCGGGGGACCACGGCGTAGGAGAGCTGGGCTGATCGTAGGGTCCTTTGGGGTGCGTGGAATTTGAGTCGGCTGTTCAGGTATGCTGGTCCGGTGCCGTGGAGGGCCTTGTGTGCGTGGGTGAGCATCTTGAAGGTGATTCTCGCCTCGACGGGGAGCCAGTGGAGTGTGCGCAGGTGCTGGGAGATGTGGCAGTGTTTTGGCAGGTTGAGGACCAGTCTTGCGGCGGCGTTCTGGATGTTCTGTAGCTTGCAGGTGAGGTTTTTGTTTATTCCGGCGTAGAGTGCGTTGCCGTAGTCGAGTCTGCTGGTGACCAGGGCGTGAGTGACGGTCTTTCGGTGTTCGAGGGGGATCCATTTGAAGGTCTTACGAAGGAGGCGGAGGGTGTGGAAGCAGGAAGACGAGACAGAGTTGATCTGGCGGTCCATTTTGAGCTCGGAGTCCAGGATGATTCCCAGGTTGCGTGCGTGGTCTGTGGGGGTTGGCGGGTTTCCGAGGGCGGGGGCCACCAGGTGTCGCTCCAGGCGTTGGGGTTTGGGCCCATGATGAGTACTTCTGTTTTTTTGGTGTTTAGTTGTAGGCAGCTGTTTTTCATCCATTTGGCGACGGCTTCCATGCCTTCTCGAAAGTTGCGTCTGGCGGTGTTGGGCTCGTTGGATAGGGAGAGGATGAGCTGGGTGTTGTCTGCGTATGACACGATGTTGAGTCCGTAGGTTCTGACGATGGGGGCAAGTGGAGCCATGTAGACGTTGAAGAGCGTCGGGCTGAGCGAGGAGCCCTGGGGGACTCCGCAGGTGGTAGGTGTGGGGTCCGAGAGGAAAGGGGGGAGTCTGACCCGCTGCGTCCTGCCGGAGAGGAAGGAGCGGATCCAGTCGAGGGCCTTGTCCTGGATTCCTGCGTTGTAGAGTCTGCGTATTAGGGTGCGGTGGGAGACTGTGTCGAACGCCGCTGATAGGTTGAGGAGGATGAGGGCTACTGTTTCTCCTTTGTCCAGTAGGGTGCGGATGTCGTCTGTTGCGGCGAGGAGGGCGGTTTCCGTACTGTGGTTTTTTCTGAAGCCGGATTGGGAGGAGTCGAGGATGTTGTGTTCTTCAATGAATGTGGCGAGTTGGCTGTTGATGGCTTTCTCGATGACTTTCGCTGGGAACGGGAGCAGGGAGATGGGTCTGTAGTTTTTGAGATCGGTGGGGTCCGCTGAGGGTTTCTTTAGGAGGGGGTTGACCTCGGCGTGTTTCCAGTCGTCGGGGAACCAGGCGGTCGCCAGGGAGCGGTTGATGGTGTGGCGGAGCATGGGTGCGATGGTGTCGGCGGCTCTGTTGAAGATGTGGTGGGGGCAGGGGTCCGTGGGGGCCCCTGAGTGGATTGACTTCATTGTCTTCAGTGTGTCTTCGGTGGTGAGGGCTGTCCAGTCGTCAATCGCTGGTTTCCGGGTGTCGGGGGTGGTTGGTGAGGGTTCAGTGTGTTGG
Organism: Calotriton arnoldi; assembly: GCA_963921515.1. NCBI lineage: Eukaryota > Metazoa > Chordata > Amphibia > Caudata > Salamandridae > Calotriton > Calotriton arnoldi. Next base: position 153,171 of record CAWUFW010013864.1, read on the forward strand.
TTGTCTTCGTCGAAGTTGTAGTAGATGCTCTTGATTTTGTGGTGGAAAAAGGTGCTGAGTTTGTCGCAGAGGTCTTGTGAGGGAGGGATGTCGGTAGACTCGCTGGTGGGTTGGGCGAACTCCTTGATGATGCTGAAGAGTTCCTTGCTGTAGTGCGCGTGGGTGGAGATTCTGTCTTCAATCGCTTTTTTCCTTGTTTCTCTGATGAGTTGATGGTGGGCGTTGGTGGCGGCTCTGAAGTTGTTGTGGGCTTCTGTGGATTTGGTGTTCCTCCAGGCCTTTTCGAGGCGGCGGCATGAGCGTCTGGACTCTCGAAGTTCGGTAGTAAACCATCTGGCTTTCTTGGCGCGGGTATTGTTGTTTTTCTTGAGGGGGGCTATGGTGTTGGTGCTGTCCGAGATCCATCTATGCAGGGTTTGGGCTGCGGTGTTGGGGTCGTCGTTTTCCGCGATGGTTGGGGTGGAGTTGTTGAGTGAAGAGGTGAGCTGCTCGTCGGTGATTTTGGTCCAGTTTCTTCGTGGAAGCAGGTGCTGGTGTCTGTGGATGGTGGGTGTTCTGAAGGTGAAGTGGACGCAACGATGGTCGGTCCATGGGAGTTCGGTGGTGTGGCTGAAGGTGATGGAGTTTCCTGTAGTGAAGAGGGGGTAGAGGGTGTGTCCTGCTGAGTGCGTGGGCTCGGTCACGATCTGGCGGAGTCCAATGTTGTGGAGGTTGTCCAGGAGGGATGTGGTGTTGGGGTCCAGTTGGTTGTCGAGGTGGAAGTTGAGGTCTCCCAGCAGGGTGTAGTTGGTGGATGCGATGGCCTGCGGGGAGATAATGTCCGTGAAGAGTTGGCGATGGGTCCGCGGGGTCCAGGGGGTCGGTAGATGAGGGTTCCTCGGAGGGTGGCGGTGGGGCTGGCCAGTATCTTGAAGTGAAGGTGTTCCATCAGTTCTGTGGGTTCGTCGGGGAGTGTGCTCAGGCGGAGGCTGGATTTGTGGACGATGGCGATTCCTCCTCCTGGGCGGGTGGGGCGGTCCTTCCTGGAGATCTTGTATCCTTGGGGGATGGCGATGGCGATGTCCGGTCCCGAGGTGGTGTTGGTCCAGGTTTCGGTGAAGAACGCTACGTCCGGGGTGGTGCTGTCGAGGAGGTCCCAGATTTCTGTGCCGTGTTTGTGGGGGATCGGACGTTGAGGAGGATGCATTGCAGGGTCTTCGGTTCGGTTGTGTTCTTGTGGGCGGGTTGTGCTGGATCCGTGTTCTTGGCGGTGGTGCAGGTGTGCCGGCAGCGGTGACAGCTGAAGGGTCCGTGGGTGTCGGCTGGTGATGCTAGCTTGCAGTTGTTGTTGCGGCCTGGGTTGAGTGCGTGGAGTGCTGCTGGGTCGTAGCGTTGGCGGGGCGGAGGTCCAGGGTTCCTGGCGCTGGTCGCGGACGGGTCGCAGACGGGCTTGCCTTTGACGCGCCTTCGGTGCACCAGCGGCGCGCCCGTTGCCGCCATTAAGTAGGGGTCGTCGGGGAGGGCTGGACAGCTGGGAGGCGGGAGCGGGGAGGGGAGCTGGATTGGGCCGGTCGGCTGGGGGGGGAGGGGCCGCGGGGGCAGCAGCGGCGGGGAAAGGTAAAGGGAGGAAATAAGGGATAAAGAAAAAAGGGAAAATAAGCAGAAATAAGGCACAAAAGAGCAGAGATGCAGAAAAGTCCTGAAAGGTGAAAGATAAAAGAGGGTAGAAAAACGAGTGAAATCGAGTGAAAGAGCAGAGCGAGAGAAAGGGAAAATGAGCAGAAATAAGGCACAAAAGAGCAGAGATGCAGAAAAGTGCAGAAAGGTGAAAGATAAAAGGGTACAAAAACGAGTGCAAACGAGTGAAAGAGCAGAGTGAGAGGAAGGAGACAGAGGTCCACTGGACCACCAGGGATGAGGCGCAGGAAACCTGCGGGTGGAGGAGGGCCTCGATCACCAACACTCAAGAGTGCAGGGGCAGGCCTCACTTAATGGTGGAGCTGCGAGGGTGGGAGAGCAATTTCACTGACAATGAGTCAGTGGTCTTGCTCGCCTGTCCCCGCAGTGGCCGCCATTAAGTAGGGGTCGGGAGGGCTGGACAGCTGGGAGGCGGGAGCGGGGAGGGAGCTGGATTGGGCCGGTCGCGCGGGGGGAGGGGCCGCGGGGGCAGCAGCGGCGGGGAAAGGTAAAGGGAGGAAATAAGGGATAAAGAAAAAAGGGAAAATAAGCAGAAATAAAGGCACAAAAGAGCAGAGATGCAGAGAAGTGCAGAAAGGTGAAAGATAAAAGAGGGTAGAAAAACGAGTGAAATCGAGTGAAAGAGCAGAGCGAGAGAAAGGGAAAATGAGCAGAAATAAGGCACGAAAGAGCAGAGATGCAGAAAAGTGCAGAAAGGTGAAAGATAAAAAGAGTAGAAAAACTAGTGAAAACGAGTGAAAGAGCAGAGTGAGAGGAAGGAGACAGAGGTCCACTGGACCACCAGGGATGAGGCGCAGGGAAACCTGCGGGTGGAGGAGGGCCTCGATCACCAACACTCAAGAGTGCAGGGGCAGGGGCAGGCCTCACTTAATGGTGGAGCTGCGAGGGTGGGAGAGCAATTTCACTGACAATGAGTGACTGACTCACTCTCACTGACTAACTGACTCTCACTCTCTCTCTGACTGACTGACTGACTCACTGACTCACTGACTCACTAAGTGACTGACTCTCTCACTCTCACTGACTCACTGACTCTCACTGACTGACTGACTCTCACTGACTGACTCTCTCACTGACTCACTGACTCTCTCACTGACTGACTCACTCTCTCACTGACTGACTCACTCTCTCTCACTGACTGAATCTCTCACTGTCTGACTCTCTCTCTCTCACTGACTCTCTCTCACTGACTGACTCTCTCTCACTGACTGACTCTCACTCTCTCTCACTGACTGACTCTCTCACTCTCTCACTGACTGACTTTCACTCTCTCTCTCACTGGCTGACTTTCACTCTCTCTCTCACTGGCTGACTCACTCTCTCATTGACAGACTAACTAACTAACTGACTCTCTCACTCACTGACTGACTGACTCTCTCACTGACTGTTATACAGGTACTATTTCCCAACCTTCACCCTCCTGTTATTTATGCCCCCCCCATAACAAAAAGAACCATAACAAGCAACCATTGGGACAGGCAGATAGAAGTTGCCAGCATTGAAAGGACAAAAGAAACCTCAAGACATTATTCATTGTTAATATTTTTTTTAATATGGTCGTTCAGTTGTACATAATGCTTTTTTGGTCATATATAAGGTAACAAAAATGCTTCTGACACTTCTTTATTATAACTTTTCAGCATGCTGCAGACTTCTGTACAGCACAGCTTAAAGACATAGGCAAAGTCAATATCTCTGGCTAAACACTTATAAGGTCCCAAAGGCGAGACCTATTGGCTATGCCAATGCTTGTTTTCCTTACCATACATGCCTTAATGTGTGCTGACTGCAAGCGCTGGCCTCCTCTTTCCTCCACATCCTATGTACCACGCCTAAACCCCTCACTGAACCCTGCTCCACCTCATGAGTCCTTCCCCATGTCCCCCCTGAGAGCCCACCCCTCCATCTGGCTGCCCCCAGCTTACCCCTCTGCATTCAGGACACTGTTTGCAGTAAAACAGTAGCATAAATAAGAAACGCCGAAGTCCAATTCTCAATGGAAACTGCCCCCACAGGCCAGCCTCTTCAAGTTCTCCTTCTGACATGTTCTTGGCCTCACGTCTCTGTGTAATGCTGTAAAAACATATATAAACTCCATTTTCCATTTCCTTTCTTTTGTTGCCACCATCAGATGCGCCATCACTGTCTTAGTAATAGCCCTGTATGGCAAATTTGTCATTTTCCGTGATCCCTCCCAAGCCTGCTGTCATTCCTCAGCCTTGCAGTCTGTTTGTCCGGTCGTCCGTTTACCTTCGCTTTCTCCCCATCTGTGCTTCATCCACTTTTTCCCCCCATTCTGGAATGCCCATTTTCTTATGATCTTCCTTTGCAGTCTTCTGCTCCCGTCTTTGCTATGTGCCAAGTTCCTTTATCCTGTATCTCACCATCCCCCAGTATCTCTGAACTTGTTTGTTTTTAAGTCATACACTTACCGTTGCCAGCTGCTGTCCCTTCTGCTGTTGCTGTTGCCAAGATTCCCACTCCGTGCTTTGCAGGGATCACCCTTTACTCCGATCATCCCCACCATTGTCCTCCTCTTAATCTAGTTCCACTTAAACCTTTTCCCTCCAACGTATGTCCCTTACATAACCAAAAATTATCCACACCGTCACTTGTACCAGGTGCCTCGCGGTCGCCAACATCACGACCAGAGAGATCCAGGTTTCCTCGTCTTGTTGCTAACATCAGATGGGCTTCATAGAACGAATCCCTTTCTTTGTTCCTGGGTCAATGAGTTATGCCTAACTCTGCCGGCTTCTGGAACCTCTTGCTGATTTCTGGCCCTAGCATTGATCAACATTTAACTGCCTGGCCACCAAAACCAGACAGGCCTGCGCAGCTGAGGCTCCCAGCGGCCACCAGAGTCTCTTCCTTTCTACCACTCTGCCCTTTCTCTGCCCCTTCCTCCACTCACATCAGACTGACTAACCTCCTCCTACTGCATGTCCTGCCTAACCCTTTTTCGGGACCACTTCACTACACCTCTTAACCCCAACAATCGTTCATGTAATTTCTGTCCTCCTCAACAGAGAGCCTCTCATCCACTTTCTAGCCTTTTCCTAACACACTCCTTCCAAATTATCGTATTCTTCTGCATTCATCACCCAAAAAACATCTGTGGTATGTCCCTGTACCCTCCCACCCCTCGCTTTCACCAGTGACTGACCCTTTCCTGCCCAAAACCTCCTTTCTCTTGTTCAGGCTCCACGGAGGCAGCACCACCTGCTTGGCTATGCTCACCAAAGCAATGCACCCATACACATGGTACACCCCCTGCAATTCCCTCTGCCTCTTAAAGCAGTTAGTCTTACGCTGCATCCGTGGCCCGGTGTATCCTGCTTTTTGGACACCCCTCGCCTGGTCAACTTCCTTCTCACTACCTTTCTGTGTACTTAGATCCCCCAGTCCTGTCCCCAGGGTCCGTAATCCATTCAGCTGTGAGCCCAACATCCTCCACACCCTTGTTTTCCATCCTGCCAACCCGCCTGCATCTCTAAATTTACAGTCTGGTCCACCTTCAATCTATGAGGGCCCTCTGCATGATGAGGCAGCTCTGCCCTGACTCGGTGCCCATATCCTCTTGATCTGCCCTCCTCCAGCCATTTCTTTTGGACTCTGTACTGTTGTACCTCATTGCAACTACTAGCCTGCACTCTTTTTTTCCTTCCTCCCACCAACAGTCCGCCTGTAAACAGGCCATTATTGCCCCTGCTACGCCAGCTGATCTCTGCACTGGCCCAGTCTCCATTGCTACTCAGACCTCGTCTAGCAGTCCAGGCATGAGAACCTGCTTCCGTCCTGCATCCAGAATCACCCTGAGGGACTCGGTCACCTCCAGCAACCTATTACCTATCGTTCCGATGCACTAAATACTCTGACAATTAACTCCCAAACCATCACAATCCTGTTGCTGTTCCCTACTTTACCTTGCCTTCCTTACAGCAAAACATTATGGCCACCCAGATGAGCAGGGAAAAAGACAGAGAACGCCTTCTCCAGTGCACTGACCCTGTAGAATCTCACTCCTGCTGGTGTACCTATTCAGTCCCCTGCGGGTATGTGTCAGGCTCAACATCTACCCGAAAGGCTTGAGACCTTGGCCGCCATCTCTCTGCCATACCTCCCCTTGTTTGCAGCCAGGGCAGCGTTAACAGTGAGATGAAGGTCCCTCATGGGAGTACAGCTGACATGGGTTAGGTGCAGCTTCTGATACACTGGGTTTGGGCTCATGATTCTGAAATCTGCCTCTGTGATTGTGGACTATACTTTTGATTGCGGGCTGCTGATTTTGCCAATAAGGCTATAATTTCTTTCATGTTTCTTTCCAAGCGTGAACTTGTGTGTAAAAAAACCTTTTACTCTACCTCGTCCTCCCTCTCAAGAAAAGAAGCAAAGGAATTGTCCTGGCCACCTGCGACAATACAATTCCAGTGATATATCCAATTAGGGAACTGTTGAGGCATTGGGTAGCTGGTGAGAGATCAGTTTCTGCTAGTTGCTGCAAACTCTCTTCCATTAAATTCTGTTTTCTATCAGAGATGGTTTTCTCTTTTTAGGTCGAGCCTGGGCAGCGCATGCTGTATTCGAGTATGTACTTGAAGCCCCGCCCACTCTCTGCCCATATTTGTCATTGGCTTGTGTCATTGTCCTTCGTAAATGTAGGCTTCTGATTCATTAATAGGCTTGTTAGTCCCTCCTTAGTACCGCCTTGTCTTCATTTGTAACCTCCCATGAGGACTGGCTCTTTTACTTCTATTGTTCTACGGTATGTCTGATTTAGTCTGTAAGCACTATTTTCTTTAATGAGTTTCTCCTACTGCAGGCACGACATGCTTTCCTACAACATTCAGCACGCCATGCACGCTTTCACTTTCCAAGCAGCCCGGGACAATGGCAGCTGCTTCTATGAAATGCAATGGGTCTCGCATTTACAAGAGTTTGAGCTATTGGCATTGTAAATGCAATGCCTTTTATTTATGTGTTAATTATCAAAACAGATAAATAAAAGGCATTGTCATTTACAATGCCAATAGCTTAAACTCTCGCAAATGCGAGACTTATTGCATTGCAAATGCTTGTTTAAATTTTACTCTTATTACTCCCCCCACCCATTACCTTCCCTCTTACTCTCTCACGTTCTTACCTTTCTCTTGATGGGATATGCCTTTTCCTCAAAAACATACTATTTTCATGCAAAAGATATTTTGTTACTTTAGCATTTCTCTGATATGTAGTTTTGTCAACTTGTTTCCTAAGGCTGAGTCTTCTCATATTGGAAAATCGTCAAAAGGGCAATATACGGGTAAAAAGAGTAGCTTAACTAATTTTTCTTCAGACTGTTTTACTACAACACAAAGCCATTTTCACCTCACATTAAACCGATTTGTTTGTTTCAATTTGGGCATTTTTGATGTCTAACAAAATGAATAAGTCAACTTATTTTGATGCCACACTTGGAGAATTGTGCATATTTTGGTGGCGATACCATTTCTCTTAAATTTACCATTTTTTGTTTTGTAATGCTACTGCTGCTCTTCACTCTTTTTGTGACTAACTATGTAGCTGCTAAAGCTCCTAGACCACTCTTGTTTTGGGGACGTGCACAGATAATAGATTGAGAACTGAGAAGGATATTGGGGGGGGGGGCAAAAAGCAATCATAATTGTTGTTAATATGAAAAGCTACTCCTCATGAAATGCATGTTTACAGAACTGTATACACATGGAAACATGTCAGTTGAGATAATAAGCAACACTGTTCACTCAGTAAATGGCAAAAGAATACCTAACCATTTAAAAGCTATAAATAGTTGAAGTCAACCAGAAATATCAAAAAGAAAGTGTGAATATCCAAGATCTTTTAGCTCTTCTTTTACTCACAAATGTACATTTTGTTCAACATTGGTTAGATATTAGTAACATCTAGTTAAGCGATTTAGTGCTTTCATCAATCAAGCGAGTAAATATGAGCCAAAGTTAAAACCTTAAAGGGATTAAGAAAATTCACACTCAATCTACAGATGAGTTGAAGCTAAGTTTATGTTGAGTGTTGATTGTAACAATGTAGATTGCTCAATGGTGTTTAACAAATACTCTGTGATCTACTTATCTTGTTGAAGCCTATTTTTCTTTAAACAGTTATAGCTCTGCTAAGATACCAACCTCCCTTTAATTTTCAGTTTGTTTAATAGTAAATTTTAATGATGGTCCATTAATTAAAATATATGACATTGCATTGTATGACAGCTTATTCAATCTTCCTTTTAGTGAGTTCAATGTGGATAAGGGTATTAAAAAAGACAAAGCATGGTTTTGCCATAAATCTTTCCATGAGTATCTGCTCTACATAAGGATTTGGGGGGTTGATGAACATTTGAATCCGCGGAAGAAATATATTTACTGTTAAATATCCTTTTCTTTGTGGTAGTGTCTCAAGTCTATGCTGTGTTGTAGATTGGAACTCCCCGATGTTCACTGATTTCTTTTTTTTTCGTTTAAAAGGGCCAGTACATCCTGACTCTCTCAGAGGACATAGTGGAGGGTCATGAAAGGGCCATGCTCAAAAGGATTCTTCGGATTGATTCCAAGTGTCTACATTTCACCCCTAAGGACTGGAGTAAAAGAGGAAAGTGGTAGCAGGGAGAGTGAATCTATTTCTTGTGACACTGGCAGACAATTCACATCTTGCTTATTAGCACAGCAGGTGATTTAGTCCACTCATCTGCCCGGACACCCAGATGTAAGAGATGTTGCCAAAGCTTAGGGTTATCAAACTTTTTACTGGATTCCCTTAGTGGCAGCTGCCTCAATACTCTTCTTCGGGGTAGAATGCGTGAAGGAGACCGTGATGAAGGCACATTGTGGATATTGGATTTTCTGTTTTAACAATCCCCCTTCGTACTTGGCATATTGTTTCAGTGAGAGTGCTACAAAGTTTATTAGTGCCTCAGATGAAGTGACATTTTGCCACCACCTCCCCAGGCAGTAGAGCCATTGATGGTAATCTGGTGCATTCTGGCATTGCGGGCCCTGGGCGACAGCCGACGCAGACCAGCCATGATTCCAACACTGCTTCATATCCGATATTGACTGTCTGCCTTTGCCCTTTGTCGCTGTAAAGTTTTAAGAATCTCAGATCTGCACAACAATATAAAGCTGTTAAATCTAGGGACTAAAAGCCATGACCAGTGTGGTTACGAAAGAAGACATGGAGTTTCAAGAAGTTACTAAATGCCTCCTTGCACACACACTGAGGCACGTCATTTGTGAATGCAATTGGCAATGTGTGTTTATTGATAAAGTTCATTTGAAGTTGTAATTGTGTCTGTCTTAAGTTGGCAGTGCCACCAAAAATCTTGACAATAATAAAACAGCTCTCTTCTTCCCTAGAATTTTAGCTGAAAACCATCTCTACTGCGTAAATGTTGCACATTGTATTTGGAATAAAAAGTGCATATTTTCTTTGGCCATACTCACCGTTTAATATAAATAAGGGATTGCTCAAGTGTGTTTATAAGTAACTATCTGTCAAACCAAACAGCTCACTGTTATCCATTGATAAGTATATCTGAAATCTCAAAGGCCACTCTACAAAATGTTAAATGTCCTTCATTGATTCTTCATATTTTATTCTCTTTTATTGACTCATGTGTGCCTCATTTACCACTAATTCAAGAAGTTTCCTATTTATTAAGTTTTCTTTTGTTTGTTCATTTTATAAATCTCTCTCTTTGGTTTTAAAGTTCTGAGATTGTCTGTTCCACAGTCCTCATTTTTCTTACATTTCTACTGGTTTCTGATATATTTTCCTTTGTTTCAGTTGCTCCTTGCCCTTTTCTCTTAAGAATATGCTTTAGTGGGAGGGAAAAAGAGAAAACATCACGAGATCCCTTATTTTTTCCTCAACCACGAACACATCATACAACACCTGAGTAATAAACACTGCACCAAAATGATTGTTTGCATATAGCTTGGCAGTAAAGGTGTGTTAGGTTACGCTTACAGATATACATACTCCTGTGTGTGTGTGTGTATATATTTGCCCAGTTCAAAAATGCTTTCTACATTGTGAAAAAAGTGACACTTGATGTGATAAAAAAATTACCTCTGAATTCCTAATTAAATATGGCATTCGTGAAAAATGCTATTTATATAAGAAAAGAGCATTTGTAGTGCAGTTCGAGTGGTAAATATCACTTTTTCTTCATTATTTCAAGGTCATCAATAGCACATATGAAAAATATGACCAATCTTACAAATTTAAGTTAGTTCAGCATTCTACCCCTTGTATCCTAAATTAAGTATCTTCTTGAAAAGTAACAAGCAGTCCTAAAGTGTCTTGAAACTGCAATTGGTCTGCTTCGTAACTTGCAAAGTATGACTGATTATAATGCAATGCAGCAGGGCCTCATATTAGCAAGAAGCAGTTTGAAGATTTTTTTAAATCCCAAAATTAATTGTGAGTCGGGCCACTGACAGACAGACAATCCTAAAGGAGCAGTGTTGGATTTGTTGTGGTGGATCTTGGCCAAGCAGAAGAAGCTCAATAGATTGAAAAAATATCTTGTTTATCTTTCTGAGTTTTGAGAAAACCTTCCTCCTAAAATCAACAGTGAAAGGCAGTTCACCAACATACACACCAAATCAAACTTTCTGCGTCACATTATCTTGTTCAGTTATGCACTTGTTGCTTATTCTCTATCTGAAAAGCTTATCCAGTATGAATTAAAATGTGAATATTGTATTAAAGTTATGAGGTCTGAGATTTGCTAATTTACCTAACTATTTATGAAAGACAGGTAGTGAAATCATCCTTGAGAATAAATATCCCTAGATGAGTAGACCATTATACCCATATGTTAGTTAAATGATTTGTGTCCCTTACTGCTGCTGAGTAATGTGTTTTGATATTGGATGTCATGAAGAAGCAGTCCACCATCCTTTCACAGTTAAAAGTGAGGCCACTCTGTTATTAAATGGAATCACATATGAATGTATCTTCAGGAATTTTCTGTCTTTGAAACCCCTGAACTTGTTAACACCCAGAAAATACAAGTGAATCTTTGTTCTTAAATTGACTTTCTCACTCATTCATTTTTCTCACTTTTGTGGGAACTCAAGCTTTCATTTCAGAGCTTTATCTGAAAATACTGTGCATGCGGATGTGGGTTCTGTGCAGCATGCCACACCCTACTTGACCTCATGCACTTGCTAGTTCCCTTTTTCTGAAGGGTGTGTATAGCAGAATCTTCTTTTATCACACACAGCAATTTCCTAATGTGAGCCTTGGTCATATCTTTTGGGTTTTTATTATCTTTTGTACTAGTTTTTCATATTTTCTTCCTTCATCTTGTGTAGTTAATGACTCCGCCCTCCATCTTCAAGAAATATGTATCACAACTTACTAATTATGTTTGGTTAAAAGTTATCAAGTGCACACCTGTGCAGCGTGTTACCATTTCAAGGTCTCGCCTAGGCAGCCCTGTCGTCATCATCTTCTCCACTGCTGCACAGCTCTTCTGTCCTTCGTCTCCTTAGGTCGTCGAATCTGAGGAACACGATTCAGGGGAGCCCTTAAATACTAAATTTAAGGGCGTTACTGAGATCGGGGGCAGTAGCCAATGGCTACTGTACCCTAGGGTGGCTACACCCTTTGGGTGCCCCCTCCCTTTGGGGAGAGGGGCACACACTTGTTCCTGTCGGGCGTAATTCTTTATTTCAAGATGTAGAATTTCTAAGAGAGGGCTGTTCACTTCAGCTCCTGGTGACGCTAGGGGTGTGCCAGGCTAGGGTGGACACTCCTACTCTGCTTACTAATTTTCCCGCCTGTCCTGCCGCCAAAAGTGGGGCTTGGACTGGGGGGGGGGGGGGCAGGCATCTCCACTAGTTGGAGCTGCCCAAATCAGCACATCATAAGGTGGGAGCCTTTTAGGCTCACCACCAAGTGTTGATGTTCCTGCCATGGGGAGGTGTGAAGCACCTCCACCCAGAGCAGGCTTTGTTTCCGACTTCCGAGAGCACAAAGACTCTCACCCCATGAGGTCAGAAACCTGAATGGTGGTGGCTGTCTGGTGGTGACCAGTCAGCCAATACACTAAAAGTTGGTCGTTTTTCAGGGGGCATTTCTAAGGTTCTCTCTGAGTGCATTTTATAATAAATCCAACATTGGCATCATTGTGGGTTTAATATAATGAGAAGTTTGGTACCAAACTTCCCAGTTTTCAGTAAAGCCATCATGGAGCTGTGGTGTTCGTGTTGACAAACTCCCAGCCCATATACTCAAAATAGCTTCACTGCACTTACAATGTCTGTGAATGGCACAGACACTATATGGACATATTGCTCATGCAGCTATGCCCTCACCTGTGGTATGGGCACCCTGTCTTAGGGTTGTAAGCCTGCTAAAGGGGTGACTTATCCATGCCACGTGCATTGTTGGTAGGCACGGCACACAGGGATGTGTGCCATGTCGACTCTTCAGTTTGGTCTTCACCAAAACAGGCAGCCTGCAATGGCAGTGTGTGGGTGTTGAGGTGAGGGGTCGATGCGGGTGGCATAATGCATGCTGCAGCCTTCAGAGGCTTTCTCTGGTCACAAGGCCCTTGGTAATAAGGGTACCTTTCACAAGGGAATTACATGTGGCTTAGAGGTGTTCCAATTGTGGAAACAAAGGTACAATTTTGGGAAAGAACACAGGGCCTGGGAACTTGATTTGCAGGGACCCAGGGCACGCTCAGTCAAGTTGGCATCAGGTATCTGGCAAAAAGTTAGGTGGTAGCCATGCAAAAAGGGGCATTTTCGTACAACAAGGCACCCTACCAAATATCCTCCAGTGTGTAAGTCACTCATCATTCCTAAGCGGGGGGCACTGTACTTTACATTCAAGCCAGCCTCTCCTCCTGGGAGCACTTCTTCAGGCATGTTGCACTGATCGGTCGAATGGGTCAAGAGATTGGGTCTTATTTTCTGCTAATTTAAAAAAATAGACTTGGGGAGTAGAGTGCCGCTTTTCCTGCAGGTCTTTTATGCCCTGTTTCAGCCTCCTTAAGCATATACCTCCTTAAGCAACTCCACCTCTGTAGTTCAGCACACTTTATGCACTGTGCACTCCACCTCAAGCACAAGACATACAAAAAGAAGAGAAGGTTCCAGACCCTGCTAAGTTCACTCCTAAATACACCCAAATGCAAGGTGATCTTGAGTGGATGTCTTGCCAACAGTGAAGGCTTAATGCCCAGGAGCAAGTGACCTCCCCATTCTCCCTACTGATCCAGATCTTAGAGGAATAGAAGGCCATCTTTTCTGGAAGCAGTCCCTTGATTCTCTACTTATCAGGTAATTCTGACACCATGGCATATAAGCCTGATTAGTATGACCGGACAGTTCTGGAAACCCTCTTGGTCATTCGAAAGGGCAGACTGCCCCCCTCCATCATGGTGGCTCTGACTGTTCTGACCCTAAGGCCTCCCAGCTCCCTGCCTCCACAGGCATTGGCCTTTGTTCCTCTTAAAGACGTCAAGCACCACAGCGGCATTCCCCTCAATCAGACACCGTTCAGAATGTCACCGGTCGGAGCCATTATCAACGCCATTCCCTAATTGACGGAAATTATCTTGGGTGACACAAGTGAAATCCAGAGCTTACTTGATGGACATCTTCTCCCTAGGGTACACAAATTCACATGGATGGAGGAGTTTTTTGGATCTGATTCCAAAGCCATAACCATGCATGATATATATAATGGTTACACAGTGGATGATGACGCCAAGAACAATAATTTAGGTCCTCCCTCTTACTCCAATACTGGTCTTTATCTTTTTTATAAAATGCCAGTGGGGTGAATACCTCTTTTGAAGTGATATTCCTTACCCCTCCAGGGCCTTGACAGAGAAAGTCTCTTCCTTTACCACTGTGATGCGTAAAGCTGTAGTAACACTGCAGCAGATTTTGCCCTCGTAAACACCAATGTCTAACATTTTGACAGAGATCTTGAAACCAACTTTCTCAGTTGCAGAACCCATGCTTCCATTTATTGAGTCTCTGTGTTAACCTGTAGCTGCCTGTAAAGAAATGCCTCTTTTTGTATGGCCACTCCCAAGTTTTTCGACTGATGCTGCTGGTTTGTAGATTCTGAGTGCACTGAGGCCTGCTAACCAGACCTCAGTGCCAGTGCCCTGACCCTAAAGTGTATGTCGATTTGGCTATACCCAATTGGAAATAGCTAACTTGCGTGCAAATCCCTAGTAAATGGTGCCTGGTACCCAGGGGTTGTAAGTTAGAAGGATACCCCAGGGCTTGCAACACTGATTGTGCCACCCTGGAGATTCCCCAAGTAAAACAAGCCTTTAGTCTGCCACTGCAGACTGGTAGAGCAGTCGTGCACTGCTAGCCCAACTTTGCCATTGAGAGCAATGGCAAAGCCACCACTTCCCCTGGGCGTGTGTTAGTCACCCCTCCGGCAGTCCTACCGAGCCCTAAAGGCAGAGTGCAACTAATGACACAGGCAGGACATGAACTTTACATGTCCTGGCAGTAAAACAAGCGAAACAACTGTTTTTACTGTGGAAAGACCTGCTTACCCAATTGGCGAATACAGGGTTACACACTGACCCCTCTGCTGTGCTAATTCCTGAACGGTGCGACCAAAGTGGGCACTCCAATGTATCAAACAAATCTTTACATTAGGCCCGACTTGCATCTCAAGTCTAAATTAATGTAACTTGTTGCTGAGTGCAACTGTAGCAAAGCTGCCACTTTGTTGCCTTCAATACTCCTGTGCATTGCAGGCCAGGGAGGCCCCAGAGCACACAACTTGGCTGGCTCCGAACACAGCCCAAGATCCATACAGGAGAGCATAGCACCTGGACTTGGAGGAGAGGGCCATAGCTCTGGTTGAAAGAAGGTTGGCCCTAGAGGAAAAGAGGGCCAGGCTGGGCTTGGAGCCCAAAGAAGATGGTGGCAGTAGATTTGGATTTGCAAATTGTCGTGCCCCGGTGTAAGGTTGCCCAAAGGAGTCGTCCTTAGCTATGTTCCAGGGGATGACATGGACAAACGGCTGGCCTCATATGAGAGAGCTCTCAAGATGAGACTTGGGAACACGTCTGTGGGAGTTAGTACCAGGGGTTAGTAGAGATAGGCTACTCACACTAGAGGTAGCTGAATCGTACATCCACATGAAGGCAGCCCTTTTTGAGCTTTGTGGGTTAACTCCTGAAGAGTAGTCTGGAGCTTAGATCCCTTCAAAAAGGTAACACAGAGACATGGGTAGACTTCATTAACACCTTAGTTAAGGCACTAGATGGGTGGACTAAAGCCAACAAAGTGGATACATTTGAAGGGCTCTACAATCTGTTGGTTAAGGAGCACATTTTAACAAATTGTTATTCAGAAAAGTTGTACCAGCATCTGGTGGACTCTAAGCTGTCTAGTCTTAGGGAACTTGGCAAGATAGCTGATGAATGGGTAAGAACCACGGTCCCTAAAAAGACCCTTGGTGGTGACCAGAAGAAAAATGGTCGGCCCCCCCTATCAGGGGAAGAGGGGGGAAAAGGATAAAAAGCAGGATAGCCCCAAAGAGTCCCCAAAAGAAGCCCAAGGGGGAAGTGGGTGGGGGAGTCCCGAGCCACATCCTATTCAAAGGGGAGGGGGTTTCAGGACAAGACGTTTGACCCCTGGAAGGCAGGAGTGTGCTTTAACTGTACGCAGTCATGGCTCAAAAGAGGGGATGCAATGTGCACCAAAAAGGCACCCACTGGAGATCAGTCCAAAGGGTTAGCTAGTGTAGGGATTGGATGGGAAGTTGCCCTAGAGATCCCAAAGGATACACAGAGGCCACCTTAGTGTCCCTATGTTGGGGGAACATTGAGCCTTTGGCCCACTGGCCTCCTAGCATGGAGAAGAAGTATAGGCAGTGGCTAAAAATCAATGGGGTGAGAGTGTCACAAAGTCACACTCTATGGCTGGTTGACTTTGAGTGAGGAGGAGTTACTGGCCCAAAGAAGGAAGTTGTGTCCTCTGCTATCACAGTAGAGTGCTTGCTGGGCAATGACTGAGAGACTTCTGCTTGGGCAGAAGTAGAGAGCAGGACCCATGCAGCCATACTGGGTCTACCTGAGTGGGTGTGTATCACAACCAGAGCATAGAAGGCCTGGAAAGAGTCAAGGGATCCTGGAGCAATGGACCAGATCCCTAAAGCTAAAAGAAGGGGCAGGAAGGCTGGCAGCCCAGCCTCCAGGGGTCCACAGGTCCACAAGTAGCCCAGCCCTCAGAGTGAAGGCCTGGTGCCTGAAGAAGGAAAACCGCAAGGAGCAGGGGGTCCCTCCAGGGAGGATCTGAGTAATGGACAAAGGTCCTGTCCCACTCCAGAAGACCTGCAACAGTTAGCCGTTAAACCGGCACAAGGGGATATCAGTGGTACCCATAATACTGGGAGGAGGGGCTCTTGTACAGTGAGCCAAGGGACCCCAAACCATGGACATCCAGGAGACTAATGGTCCCTCAACAGTACAGGCTGTTTCTCTTTAACCTGGCCCACAATATCCCCTTGGCTGGGCACCTGGAGCAGACCAAGACCTGTGAGAGGCTGGTCAACCACTTCTACTGGCCCCAGATGTCTGAGAAGGTCAAGGAGTTTTTTTGCTCCTGTGCACCTGCCAAGCCAGTAGCAAGGCAGGAGGCAAGCAGCAGGTTCCCCTTATAACACTACCTGTGGTGGGGACAACCTTTGAGAGTATGGGGATAGATATTGTTGGTCCCCTGGACCCACCCACAGTTTCAGGGAACTGGTTCATCCTAGTGGTAGTGGACCATGCCACTAGGTGTCCTGACGCTATTCCCCTTAGGGCAACCACTGTCCCTGCAGTTGCTAGAGGCCTCTTTGGAATCTTCACCAGGGTTGGGTTCCCCAGGAAGGTTATTTCAGATAGGGGCACAAATTTTACGTCTGTCTTTCTGAAGGCAATGTGGGAAGATTGTGGGGTGACTTACAATTTTACCACTAAATATCACCACCAAGGTAGTGGTTTAGTTGAGAGATTCAACAAACCATAAAAGGCGTGATCATGGGTTTACCTAAAAAGCTCAGGAGGAGGTGGGACATTCTCCTCCCATGCCTATTGTTTGCATACAGGGAGGGCCCTCAAAAAGGAGTTGGCTTCAGTCCCTTTGAGCCGCTCTTTAGACACCCTGTGAGAGGTCCACTCAGCTTGGTTAAGGAAGGATGGAAGAGACCCCTGAAAGAACCTAAGCAGGATATAATGGACTATTTGCTTGGCCTTCGCTCTAGAATGACCGAGTACATGAAGAAGGCAAACAATAATTTTGTGGCCAGCCAGGAGCTCCATGGTAGAATACCAGCCAGGACAATAGGTGTGGGTCTGAGAACCTGTAGCACTCAAGGCCTTACAGGACAAGTAGACTGGGCCCTACCCCATCTTAGAGAAGAAGGGGGAAGTCACCTACTTGGCAGACTTGGGTACTCCCAGGACCCCTCACAGAGGGATCCATGTGAACAGGCTATAGCTACACCAGGAGAGGGCAGACATCACCCTGTTGATGGTAACAGATGGAGGCGAGGAAGAAGAGAGTGACCCTCGCGCAGACTTATCTATGAATGCACACGATGGAACTATGGAGAGAGTTGTTCTCTTCCCCACACTAACAGACCAGCAACAGAGGTACTGCTAATACTTTCTGAAGCAGTTTGCTAGGCTGTTTTCTCTGACCCCAGGTCTGACAACAGGATGTGCCGATGATATAGGCACCTGTGACAGCTTGCCTGTCAGGAATAAAATGTATAGGTTGTCTGACCAGGTCAAGGCCAGCATCAAGGCTGAGGTTGCCAAGATGCTGGAGCTGGGGGTGATTGAGCCCTCCAGTAGTCCATGGGCCAGCCCAGTGGTATGGTTCCAAATCTAAAGGAGGAAAACCTGAGATGAGGTTCTGTGTGGACTACAGGTGCCTCAACACAGTCGATAATACTGATGCCCACCCCATTCCAAGAGCTGATGAACTCATTGATAAGTTGGGGGCAGCTAAGTATCTGAGCACCTTTGACCTTACATCAGGCGGGACAAACCGTGGAGGATCTTTGGGTTCGCTGGCCCACACAGCTCAAGAGCACACCAGGGGACTTCATCCCCCAAGTTAACCCTCGCCAGGAGGCGCGCCTGCAGAATTTCCCCAGTGGGGGCGGGGCCAGTCACTGTGCTGAAAATGACAGGCAGCAATCCCGCAGCATGGGACAAAGCATGGAGGAACTTTGGGGTCGCTGGCCCTCACATCTCAAGAGCACACCAGGGGACTTCATCCCCCAAGTTAACCTGCAACAGTAGGCGCGCCTGCAGAGGTGCCACTTGAGGGGCGGGCCATTCACCAACGTGTTGAAAAGCACAGGCAGCAATCCCGCAGCACGGGACAAAGCGTGGAGGAACTTTGGGGTCGTTGGCCCCCACAGCTCAAGAGCACACCAGGGGACTTCATCACCCAAGTTAACCCGTGCCAGGAGTCGCGCCTGCAGAGGTTCCACAGGAGGGGGTGGGGCCAATCACAGACATGCTGAAAAACGCAGGCACCAATCCTGCGGCCTACCCTCTTGTCTCCGGATCTCTTTAGCCCTACTGCCATATCTGTATTTAGGCCCACTTATCTGAAGATTCGGACATCACCCAAGTGAGGGTTCTCCAACAACATAGTAAGTGGAACATCTTCTACACGTTACATAACGCCCAGTTTTTTCCTCTTTTTTTCTATTGAGGCTTATTTGTTGTATAATTTGGGTGTTTTACTGTTTACGGTCCTAAGGGCTTAACATCCAGCTAAACTTTTAAGTTATCTTGGATTCATTGGCCAACATGGGCAAAAGAAAGATTGGGAATACAAAGCCAGCGACGGATATGAACTGTACCACTATTGACTCATTTCTTGTGCACGCTGTGGGTGTGATTTTGAAGGAGACTGACTTAGCGGGAAGACGGCTGCCCATGGATATGGAGGGGCTAATAGGGCCAAAGGCTGGAGTAATGGTTAATACGAATAAGGAGCAGGAAGTGCTCGAAAATCACAGTATTAGGCCCTGGGCGACTCCACTTATCTGCGCCCCTCACCCTCTATGTTAGTGGCAGCCCCTTCTTCTGTTACGGCCCCTCCCTTCTTAATTTGCTCCCCAGCAATGATGCGTAAAAGGAAGAGCTGAAGGGCTGTACTTACTAGTCCAAGTCCTTCTGGCCTGGGAAGTAATGGGGCCGGTAACCACTCTGCTCCTTTGGATGATGCCCTGTGTACCCCTATCCTGTGTAAATTGGTGGATTCTGTCAAAAAATTATCACCACTTCGGGAGAAACTAGATATGTTGGAAAGGAAAATTGAGAAGTTAACTTCCCTTTGCCACAATACACTGGGTGTCAACATAGTGGAGCCCCCTTTCCACACCGGGGATGAATAAATCTACTGTCCAGTCGGGTCCTGCTCAATCACTTACGAGGGTTACCCCTAGGGCCTGTGTAGTTCCAAGGGACCAGCTGACAGGAAGTGTGTATTGGACTGATTTGGGATCTTTTACAAGTGTTCCACCATCCATGGTAACATTAACTGTGGACAATCTCCAATCAAACAAACCATCTCTTTTAGCCAACCAGACACAGATCCCAGTGAATAGTCGTGATTTTTTTAATGGCGGAGAGTCTGCTTGTGATTTAAGTGACCCAGCGACGACTGATTTACCACCAGCTTGTTGCCCTTATGTGGCTGTTCCGGTTAATGTTCCTCCCCACCCGAGTCCTGGATCAAGAGAATCTTCAGAAATCTTGAAGAATAACGTTGTGCATTGGCTCAATATGCACCATATATTCCTATCTAGTAGAGCACATCGCGTTCTGTTAAACCAGAAGGGTGGGATGAATTGGGCTGCTAAAGAAAAACTTTAAGGGGGACTACATTATTATTAACTTTCAACAACCGAGCTTTGCGGGGAAACTCTTGCAAGGTCAAAATCTCCTTTTGCTAGGAACATGTCTCTTCCCCTCAGGTTTTTTTCTATCTTACTTTACGTCACTCTGAGTCTGGGTTTAATGATGAGTCTAACCAGCGAGGGGAGACTGGGTGTGATCTTCCTTTTTATCCCCCCTTGGTTATGTCCAATAGGTTCCAGGCACTGAACTCGCTAAAAGATATTGATTGACTTAATTATAAGGGGCTCGAATTATCGATGTGTCATGATGAATGCACTGGAGGTAACTTGGTGGCTTCTGTTCTAGATCCACTTAATCAAGATCCATTGGGTATTACTGAGTTGGAGACTGGTGGTGTAAGTGTTAATTCTAGGCCCATTACTACCGACAATGAAGATCGCTTCAGCCTAAATCATCTGCCTATTAATTCACCAGGCCTTAATGTTATAAATCAAGAATTAGACAGGTGTTATAATCTAGCTACAGAATAAATTGGGAATTCCTGATTGGGCAAAAACTATTTCTGGTTTTGATATTATTTGTATCCAAGAAACTTGGTGTGTGAACCCGATACTTGTAGAAGGTTTCTCCTCACATTTTTTAAGCGCAATACCTTCCCAAGCTGGGTGGGCTAAAGGAGGGCTTCAGATAATATTATCCAAAAGCTCCCGGTAACGGTGAAAAAGCTGTCCTCTGTTGGACCACACAGCCAGTTGATGTGGGTCACTATTAATGGGGGTCCCGATTTGGTATTAGTCAATTTTTATAATAACGTCTTTTACTCCTCCCTTAATAAGGTGGGCCATGCACTGGATACAGGCCTGGAAACCTTTCTACGTCCTATTCATAGCAATCCTGTATTAATATGGGCAGATGGTTTTAACAGTCCGGCATGCCCCCTTCCAGCGAAGTATGTATGTGGTATTAGTAATTTGGATGGGGTGGAGCTAGTACACTTAAGTCACAATGAGTATGGGGAAGCGCTGAATTCAATCATTTTTAAATACGATCTTCATATGTTGAAGTGTAACCGTGATGCTAGGGGGGAACAAATTCTGTCTTTTAACTGGCAGAAATGCCTCTACTGTCATTGACCCCGTACTGGTGTCTGCCTTCGTTAGTTGTATGATTGGTACAACTAGAATTGTACAACTGTACTAAGTGACCATTACCTCCTTGTGCTATACTTTTTTTATGGGTAAGAGAAGAGAAGTCTTCCCTTTAGCTATTAATATTATCCCAGCTAGGTTCTCTAGTGTACGAATTAAATGTTCGGGAATTAATCCCAATTATATTCTACAGGAAATAGTGACCATCAATTTTAAGGAAATTAGCTATTGTTTAAATGAAGACGTGACTCCTAATGAGTTACTATCTAAAATTAACCATATCATCTGTTCCATAAATTCCCTTCTGACCCGGAATTCGAACCCTGCCTGAGCTACAAATAGGGGATGGTTTGATCAGGCATGTACCCAGGCTTCACAGCACCTGAAAGTGGCCCTCCATAGTTACCCTCGGGCTAAGCTGATTATTAAGAGCCTTTGCTTTGATTACAGATGGACACTTGCAGTAAGGAAGAAGGCGCTCCAGGAAGAGGCATGGCTAAAACTGACCATGCAGCAGAAACAATCAATAATAAATTGTTCTGGGATACAGTTAGTTTTCTTTTCCTTAAAAATGACACCATTCCTGAGTTCAATTTGTTCGTTTCCTGTGAAACGTGGGTGACACATTTTACAGAAATTTGTAAACAGAATCAGGAGGTCAGTGGGCAAGAAGTATGTAAGGTGACTTGGAGGGGTAATATTCTCCCTCTGGATATCTCTATTGATGAGGTCACCCTTGGTTTATAGGATAGCGTAGGGGGAAGGGCCCCAGGCCCAGATGGGGTACCTGTGATGCCTTTAAAGCAGTCAAGGAATTATGGAGCCCCATCCTGGCCAGGGTTTTCAATGCAGCTGTAGTATGAACGATTCCTACCTCTTGGGCTAGTTCAACAATTGTACCCTTCTACAAGATGGAGGAGAATACAAATCCCAAAAACTATCGCCCTATATTGCTCTTAGACTCCTCTGTAAAACTAACTGATGAGTAGGATCTTGCTGAGGAGACTATGGGAGTCCTCTATTTTGTCACCAGCCCAGTACGGATTTAGAAAGGGCCTAGGGACTCTAGAGCAATATGTTAATTTAGATCCTCTGATTGGGAACTACACAAGGGCAAAATCGGGATTTCTTTCTCTGCTGATTTAAGCAGTGCATTTGACCTAGTTGACTACTCCATTCTCAACAACAGTGCTCTCCCATGGTGCTCCTAGGGCGATTATTGGGTTCCTTGCAGGTCTATATGAGAATATGTCAAGCAAAATACGATATGGCTCCCAAGGGGAATGTTCGCCCTCCTTTAGTGTGGGAGAGGAATAAGGCAGGGCTGTGTGTTTTAGCCCCTTTGTTCTCACTTTGTATCAATGGGGTCGATAATGTATTACAGGCTGATGCCCCCTGTGTCACTAGGTGTTCAATACCTGTATTATCATACGCTGACTCTGCGATATTGCTATCCAGGTCTCCTGTAGGTTTACAGAAATTGATGAACGCTATTGGGATTCATTGTAACCAAAATAAATGGTGATTAATAAGTCTAAAACTTTTACTATGGTATGCAGAAATAACTAAAAAAAATGCAGATCCTTTTTTATTAGTGATACCCCAATCACCAGAGTAAACTCCTTTTGTTACCTAGGATTTCTATTTGCAAGTAATGGCTCCTGCATACAACAGATTTTAAATGCCAAAGCCATATTGAACAGGAACTCACATGGGTTTTTAAGGTTTTGATCAAAATTGGGTAGTCGGCCGATCAAGGAAATGGTTGAAATATATAGGGCCATATGGGTATCAACAGCTACCTATGGAGCAGGTTGGTGAGGTTTTACCCCCAGCATCTCTTTACAAGTTGACGAAAATAGTTTTTTTTTAAAGTTTGCTCTGTTTACCTGCTTCTGCTTTATCTTGGATTGTCCATCAGGAGGCTGGGCTTCAATATTTGGTGGACCTGCTTATGGTAAGACCCCTGTTACTATGGTTCTCGATATGGTCTAAAGAAGAAACTAATTTTACTAAATCAATAATTTTAGATTATTTAACTCTAGATAATGCTTCTTGTATTCCTTGGTTAGCCTATATAAATTCATCTTTTAGCACTTTATTTCATTTGTCAGTGTGGTCAGATCCACTCCAGGTGTTAACACTTACCAAGACATCCATTAATGACACCTTTTATCAATATAGATCTGAACTTCGAACGGGCATGAAAAGGAAGAAGTCGACAGTTGCTTTTTGTATGGCCTTGCCCCTTGAGGAGAGTTGTCAATACTATTTATCCTGTATTAAAAATATTCAACATCGATATGTTCTGAGACTATTTAGATTTGATACCGTGCATCACCTGGTTGCCTTCTCCACCATGAGATCCTGTCCCTAAGACACAACTCCTTGCCCTTGTGATGGCCTGAGTAAACAAAACACGTGGCACTTTATGCTGCTGTGCAATTTAAATACGAGCGTAAGGCACTACTATCTTAGACCCATTCTTGTTGCACAGAACATTAGGCCTCATAAGGATGCTTTGAAAGTCCTTCTTGTATGTATTAGATACCATTATGATGTGGTATGTTTTATTGACTGGAAGGTGATTATGACTTGTTTACTATGTGTTTTACTGCATTTGTTTTTAACACAGTGTATTTTATACTATTCTGTGTACTTTTATGGCTGTTTGTAACTTGCCGAATAAAGTTTTTCAATCAAAATTGAATCGACCTGACAGGTTATTGGCAGATTGCCCTCACTCCAGGAGCCAAGGAGAGGTCTGGTTTCTCCACACCTGAAGGCCACTTTCAATTCAAAGTGATGCCTTTTGGTTGAAGAATGCTCCTGCCACCTTCCAGAGGTTGGTGAATCGAGTACTGTCAGGATTGGAGAGTTTGAGTGCAGCTTATCTTGACGATATAGCTGTTTTTCGCTCCACCTGGGAGGTTCACCTGGTCCACCTCAAGGAAGTGCTTCAGGCCTTGCAGCAGGCAGGCCTGACTATCAAGGCAAGTAAGTGCCAGATAGGACAGGGCTCCGTTGTGTTCCTGGGCTACCAGGTTGGTGGAGGCCATGTACAACCTCTCAAGCCCAAGATCCAGACCATCCTGTCTTGGGAGCCTCCTAAGACCCAGACCCAGGTCAGAGCCTTCTTAGGCCTGACTGGATACTATAGGAGATTTGTGAAGGGTTATGGTACCATAATGGCTCCATTTATTGACCTGAACTCCAAAAAGCAGCCCAGAAAGGTTATCTGGACTGAGCAGTGTCAGAAGGCTTTTGACACTCTTCAAGGAAGCACTGTGCTCCGCACCTGTCGCGAAGGCCCCTGACTTCCGGCAAGAATTTATTGTGCAGACAGATGCCTCTGAACATAGGATAGGGGCAGTGTTGGCACAAGTAAATGATTTTTGCCAGGATCAGTCAGTTACCTTCATCAACAGGTGACTCCTTCCTAGGGAGTAGCGTTGGAGTGCCATTGAGAGGAAAGCCTTTGCTGTGGTTTAGTCCCTGAAGAAGCTACCTGTTTGGGACTCACTTCAAAGTTCACACCGACTACAGACCCCTCAAATGGCTAATGCAGACAAGAGGAGAGATCCCCAAGTTAAGGTGGTCGATTTCATTACAGGGGATGGACTTCATAGGGGAATGCAGACCTGGGACTGACTTGCCAATGCAGAAGGCCATTCCAGGTTCTTCCACTTAGATGAAGAGAATCACCAGGAAAAAGGTTAGTTGTTCACCACCTTTCAACTGGAAAAGCAGGGGGGGGGCATGTAAAGAAATGCCTTTCTTTGTATGGTCACCACTAAGTTTTTCAACTGATGCTGCTGTTTTTTCGACTCAGAGTGCACTGAGGCCTGCTAACCACAACTTATTGCCAGTGCCCTGATCCTAAAGTATAAGTCCAATTGACTAAACCCAATTGAAAATAGCTAACTTACCTGTAAGTCCCTAGTATATGGTACCCTGGTACCCAGGGCATGTAAGTTAGAGGGGTTACCCAAGGGCTTGCTGCGCTGATTGTGCTACCCTGGAGGTCTCCCAAGTAAAACAAGTCCCCCAGTCTGCCACTTCAGACTGGTAGAGCAGTCGTGCACTGCTGGGCCCGACTTTGCCATTGATTGCAATGGAAATGTGTGTAAGTCACTCCTCCGGCAGGCATATCGGGCCCTAAAGGCAGGGTGTAACATATGATACAGGCAGGATATGTTCTTTACATGTCCTGGCAGTAAAACAAGCCAAACAACCATTTTTACTGTGCAAAGATTTGGTCGCCCAATTGGCGAGTACAGTGTTACACGCTGACCTTTCAGCTGTGCTAACTACCGAACCGTGCTACTAAAGTCGGCACTCCAAGGCAGCAAACAACTTGTTACATTAAGCCCAACTTTTTCTCAACTCGAAGTTAATGTAATTTGTTGCAGTGTGCAGTTCTAGCAATGCTGCCACTTTGTTGCTTTTAAAACCCCTATGCCTTCCTGGGCACACATGGAACCTGCTCCATGAGACGGCTTCTGCCCTCCTGGAGAGATGTGTTAATGACTCTCAGGAAGGAGAGCAATGAGGTATTGCAGGCCAGGGAGGTGTCACCTACCTCCTTCAGGAAGCCTCTTGGGTGTTAGTCTCAAAAGGCAGGCTTCAAAGGTAAGCTGCCTTTGAAGGGCAGATGTGTAGCACCAGGGGAGTGGGGGGGGAGTGTGGGGGGGTGTCATCCTTCATCCCTTGCATCAGGACCATAGGAATCCATTGCAATGCAGATAAAGTGCCTGGAACTGCTGAAGGACTGCTTCTTCAGGGAAGGGAACTGTTCTTCAAGATCTTGCTGGTCACCCTGACTAGCTCCAATCTGAAGTTGGTCCCACAAGTACTTAGAACCAATTGCATTGACACTTAACCTAAGTTTTCCTTGAAAACGTTTTCAAGTGTCCAATTCGTTGACTTTGCCAAGGCTGGTTTGCAGTTAACTGAAATTGCTTTCATTTATTATTGCTTGTACAATCTATATCTCTGGAGCCCTCCAGTGATTCTTTTTTGTTCTAGTGTCTAAATTTTCTCTTTTTTTATAAATTGGTGTCGAATTTCTTGAGTGTCGTGTCAATTTCTTCTTCAATTGTTTTGGTGCTGTTTAAATGCTTAACACTCTGTGTAAGCCATGCTGCTCAATGCCACAGCTACCCAGAATTGAGCTGAGGGTTTGAGAAATGAAGCCCAAGGGTCCTTAAGGGGGTGGTAAGTGTATTAAATGGTGAGGTTGCACAACCACACCATATAATACATCCCATTTCCTCACACTGCCTGTTGAAAGCCGTCCTTAGGCCCAGCGGTACATGGACAAATTGCCAGACAACATGAACTAGACCTACTCTGGGTGACCCAAAGATCTTGGCTTCTCATTTGTCTTCAGAGCACCAGGTGGTGTAGTCTTTATCCCTAAAGCTGAACCTGAATACCTTTCCTATAGCTTCTCTGAACAAAGAGTCAAAATGATTGTTGGGTGCCATGGGCTGGAAGGTTTTTATGTCTGTTTCATGTGGCAAATGCCACATGCCCTCTAATCTGATATGGCCGTACCTTATGGGAAGTGACCCAACTAGCTGTTGGCAAAGACTACTGAATCCCATGAAGAATCCATTTTCAAATTTGATCAGTGATGGCTTGGATGCTTTAAAGTGTGTTTTGTTTCCAGATACTGCTGTTACACTGCACAGCCATTCTTGGATGCATTCTACAGGCTTTTCGGGACATGTCCAGCCCACCTTACCAGAAAATCTCTCTTATGCTGAACACTATTTTGAGAAGAAAGCCGACTCCTCCCTGCAACGGTTCAATAATTGCAAGTAATAACTCACTCACTGTAGCTGGCTTCAACAGTGAGGCAATTTAATCAGCAATACAGAAAAACCAGGGGCTGTTCCAGAGCTCAGCAGTCCCACAATTGAGAACCTTTTCAAGTGGTCTAGACACCTCAGTATAGTTTGCACTCTTTTTATAGAAGACATGAATCTAAGGGTTGCTGACAGCAGCAGATGCAGTCCACCTCGTCCTATGCCTCCTCAAACCTCACTGAAATCCCCCCTCTTATGTCGTCATTTTCCGTTGAGGGTCTCCCGATTTTCCACCCAATTAGAGACAATCACAATGTATCTCTGGGTCATCCAGCTGATCTGCATGGGCTATATCCTACTGTTACTCCATCTCTCCAGACCAACCTCCTGCCACTACATCTGTTCTCCGAAACAAGTCTCAATTCTACAGACAGAGGTACTTGCCCTGTTGGGCAAAGGAGCCATAAAGGTGATAACTTTAAAAAAGGGTAATCAGATAGCACTCTCCTAATTTCTTGGTTCCCATAAAGGACTAAGACACATCCTGGATCTTCCCTTTTTAAATTTGTTCATTCTGCAGAATAAGTTCAAGCTGCTGTCATAGAGCCAAGTCTTTCTGGCTTTTTCTTGTCCCTAGAGCTTCAGGATACCTATTTCCAACTGCCAGTTCCCCCTGCTTACTGGCGTTTCCTAAAGTTCCCCGTGGGGTCCCAGCGCTGTCCGCTGACAACCACGTCCCTCATGTTTTCACAGAAGTGCCTGCTTGTGGTGGCTTCACGGAGACATTCAGGATTCCATATATTTCCATACTTCGTCAACAGGCTAGTGAAGGCAGAGCCCCCAATGCCAGTAAAGAAACATTTTTGGCACACAATGATTCTTCTCCACGATTTGGGCTATTCGATCAATGCCCAAAAGTCCCACATCACTCCAATGCAGAGTTTGGCCTTCATAGAAGTGGTGCTGGACATGAAACATATGAAGACTTCCTCTTTGAAAAAGGATCATAAATATTCCAAAAATTATTATTTCGGACTCGAACACATCTCCAAGTCGTACTGTTGTACATTAGGGCTCGCTTTCAGTCTCCATTTTAGTTACACGTTTTAGCCTGACATCCTTTTCTAATGGTGACTTTTTACATATTTTACACCTGCACAATAATTTAGTGCGAAGCTATTTTACATGCAGTTCATTTCTTAGTAAGTATTATTATCATCTTGTTCGCACAATCTGTCCAAGACTAGGCACGTAGAACGCGATGCCCTTGTATTTGGTTTTCCAATTGGACACAGTTCTAAGGCTCCAGATAAATCATCACATCAGCTCTGCACCTTTGACACAGTAACAGTGATTTTATTATATAAACAGCCTCTGTGCTACATTCAGCAGAGGAGCACTTCTGCTAAGATTATCTTGGAGTGCGGTGCACTGTGACTGTGATGCAGCCCTGCTAACTTTAACGTTTATCCTGTAAAGGACGATAGATAGCCTCTTCTACCCAGACCTGCTTCCTGGCACATCATACTTGGGTATGGGGGTTAGGCTATCCCAATGGATCTTGCAGAGGGTACTCCTTCTATGCTATTGATAGTATAGGTAGCATTAGATAGGAGTATAATAATTCTAGTAATGATGGTTACAATGCTTTGTTTCATCTGCTGAATAATTGCACCTGACACTTTCTATACAAGAATACATGAAATATAAGGTAAACGTTGTATGTGGAATATGCTATGGTATCTTGCGCTTATTGCACAGGATTTTCAACTGGATATCTATTCAGTATCTGATTGTGTGAACTGAGTCTCCATATACTGAAGTTTATGTTATCCAGATACACAGTCCTACTTAATACGTAGGAATGGTATAACAATACAGGTTTTGCGTCTGTTTTGCTCATGGCCTTATGCATCCTATTGGTTTCACGTGCCAGATGGCGGTGAGGACCCTTCACCATAGTCTTCGATGGCAGAGGCTCCAACAACCAAGGAACCTCTTGACTCGGCTACAGATCTTCCAGTCAGTCTACTTGGACCTGAGCTGGGGAGTGGACCTCTTCAATCGAAAGGTGGATTGTCAGTCCAGGCATCCGCAAGCGCAGTCTACCTTGGGTAAAGGTTGCCTCCTCGCTGGTCTTTGGAACCCACCTGGACAACAAGTCATACAGGGACTTTGGTCCATATCAGAGGAGTGTCTGCACATGTTAGGGCTGCAGGCAGTTCACACAGTCATGCAGGCATTTTCCCTTCAATTTAAGGAAACACCATTGAAATCCTGTTTGGACAGTAGCACCACAGTCCAATATATCAACGGAAAGGGGTTGTGTGGAGGTGAGCTCCATTGGGACGTGAATCGCCTGTCATAGGTGACACAGGGTCAGGGAATATTCCTGGTGGCAGTCCACTTAGCAGTGCCCTACAGCATACGAGCAGATGATCTCAATTGCCTTTTACTGAAGAACCACATGTAGAACTACAACTGAAATAAAAAGTGACCTTTTCAGATGGGAGGGTTTCCATCCGTCGATCAGTTTGCAATGGAATAGAACAAGCATTGTCCTCAATTTTGTACCATGCACTTCTCTCTGAATGGGTCCCCTGGGGGATGATTACAGGTTTATTTGGTCTCTTAGATTGCTGTACGTGTTTCCACCAATTCTGCTTCTGCCAAGAGTCCTGCAGAAAGTGCCAGAGGATCTGACAGAGATGATTCTGGCCACCTCAGATTGGGCAAAGAGAATCTAGTAAAGCAATCTTGCCCTACACTTTCGGCCATGTCTTCTGGACAGGATGAACCTGCTCTCGCGGGTTCACACACGCAGGTTCAGTGGAGCAGTTATTATTTTTTGTCCTCCTTATAAAGTGGCAGAGTTCATCTTGGCCTCCAAAAAACACGCTATGAAATCTGGGTAGTGTATGCATTATGCTGGAAATAAATTTGTGCAATGGTGTAAGTCTGAAGGCCTTTAAATTATCCATTTCCGATATCCTACATTTCGCACTCTTGCACAGCCAGGACTGGCACTGGTTATATCATGGGTTACTTGGCAGCCGCTCTGCTTTGCTGGCATGTATGACGGAACAACGCATGCCATTACCACGCATGCAATTACAACGCAGTTTTTACAACACATCTACCACTATCAAGCATGTCTTTACCATGCATGTCACTACCACAAACATACATTGAGGTACATTAAAAGTACCATTAACATGCATACCATTATCACACATACCACTACAACGCTAACATTTACAAAACAATTTGTTTAATATATAGGAAACATTAGTTATGTAGTAAAAAATAAAACTACTAGAAAACGACAACACACCGAATTTAACTGCTGGCCTGACGGGTGATCGCGAGCCGCACTACCACTGTCCTTTTCCCCAGGAGGGGAGCCTGCTGGAACCCGGAACACACTGCTGGGGGGACTACAACCCACAGCATTCCTTGCGCCTTGAAATAGGGAACAAAGGAGAGCAAAACCTTGACTCCAGATGTACGAGGATAGGACCATTGTTTCTGTTTATATAGTATGTACCCTGGTTCCGTGTGAATAGGGTGTCCCTTGTCTCTCATACACTAATTTAGTAGGCTGGGCTGCATACAGGAAAGCTACTCACAGGTAGCTGGAGAGCTACCAGTAGCTCATGAGCTGCTGGTTAGAGAAGCCTGATTTTAAAAGATGATGGGTTCCACCTCTCTGTGCAGGATAATTCCCAAGTATTTGACCGAATCCGTGACCCGCCTAACCGGGTATTCCTGAGGGCAGGGTGTTGTGTTGTTGGTCAGTGGGAATATATCTGTTTGGTCCCAGTTAATTATGATGCCAGAATGCCTAGCAAATCTAATAATTTATCTAATCAATGGATATACATTAATGGCTTGGATGCCTGACAAAAAGCAGAATATCATCTGCATTCATTGATAGTACGAGCTTACCAGAGCGAAAGTACAGCACCTTGTGCCGGTGTCGCTCCTGGGAGTGACGGGCCAAGGGATCCATAGCTAACATGAATACTAGACGGAATAGAGGACATCCCTGCCGGGTGCTCCTGTGTATTTGAAATGGTGCAGCTAAGAGACCATTCACTGAGACCCTGGCGGTGGAGTTAATATAAAGCAGCCGGATTAGGGCCTAAAATACTTTTGGGATACCGAAACGCCTGAGCACCTCCACAAGGAACAGCCATTCCAGGGAGTCAAATGCCTTCTCGGCATCTAATAGTAGTGCTGTTACCTAGTTGTTAGGTTTAAGCTGATGCAGCACAGTAAACGCAGTGCTGAGATTATTAGAAGTGGATCAGTGTGGTACAAAGCCGGCCTGCACCAGGGAGACTATCTTGTTTAGCAATAGGGACGGTTGGGTTGCAACTACTTTGGCAAGGATTTTATTATCGCAATTCAGTAATGAGAGGGGTCTGTAAGAGGTACTATATGTGGTGTCTCTGCCAGGTTTGGGGAGTACTGAGATTACTGCTTCACGGAGTATTGAATGGAGGACACCATCTGTAAGTGCCTTTGCAAATGCATATAAAAGATAGGGTGCTAATATGTTTAAACGCTTTATAAAAGTCGATCAACAGGCCACCAGAACCCAGGGCCTAACCCTCTGCTAAGGCCTCTATGGCACCCACTATTCCATCCACCGATATCAGGTGACCCAGAAACTGTTGATGGCCATTATTCAGCCAAACAAAGGCCACCTTGTCTAGGTGATGGCCATTATTCAGCCAAACCAAGGCCACCTTGTCTAGGTGATGGCCAGTATTCAGCCAAACCAAGGCCACCTTGTGTAGGTGATGGCCAGTATTCAGCCAAACCAAGGCCACCTTGTCTAGATGATGGCCAGTATTCAGCCAAACCAAGGCCACCTTGTCTAGATGATGGCCAGTATTCAGCCAAACCAAGGCCACCTTGTCTAGGTGATGGCCAGTATTCAGCCAAACCAAGGCCACCTTGTCTAGGTAGGCAGATGTGCGGCAGAGTCTGTGATTCGGGACTCATAAAGGTGCTTATGATATGTCACTAATTCTGCTAGGGTGTCATCGTTGTCCACCAGCAGCATGCCCGTTTGGGACGTAATACTGCAG
The DNA here is from genome assembly GCA_963921515.1 of Calotriton arnoldi. NCBI lineage: Eukaryota > Metazoa > Chordata > Amphibia > Caudata > Salamandridae > Calotriton > Calotriton arnoldi. Next base: position 184,813 of record CAWUFW010013864.1, read on the forward strand.
ACTTTCCCCTGCTGCGGTTTTCATGGAATTAAAAATTGCTCATATTTGTATTTTTTTTTAAAAGAAATCAGCACCTTAGACCACAATAACAGAGACATCTACAGGCTGATATCAAACTTACCATTCACAGCAAAAAATACAGGAACACTCAATATACTTGCAACTTCAGAGATTCTGGAGTTGAAACAACGTATTTGATGATGCCACAAGAATCTAACCCTAACATCACCTTTATTAAATATTTATCTCAGCCTGTTAGCTGATCTCATCCCCCCATTCAGTAATGCATACTACATCTAAGCTTGCTTCTAATACTTAAGAATCATTTAAAGAATCACCCCACTCTCCTCTTTCCCCCGAGGAACATGGCAATACAAGTCATACTAACGTCAACACCAGATACCATCAACGGCTTGGATCAAGACTTCCTGCTGATCAAAACCAAGGGCTTCAAAGAGTGCAAAATGTGGGAGTCAGACTCTGACTCCGACTTTTCTTCACTTGCATAACGGGATTAATTAGAGTATGATCTTCATTCCCTTTGTATCGCCCAAAAAGCAATAAATAAAATGGGTCTGAATTCCTTCAAAGAAAATGTATGATACACCAAATAAATCATCTTTTAAGATCCTCCTCAGAATTACATCTCGCCAAACCCCATTCCTCAAGGAATGAGTGTAAGAAAACAACTTCTCAAAAGCTACCAAACTATGGATGCATTTCCAAAGCATATTCTGCCTATTCGCAAACACTTAATTCAAGAAATTGCTCAAATTTAGGCACTTCACCAAAGCACATTACTAGCACCAATGCAAAAAAAGAAGCTATTTTTATATTCTTCAACCTAATCTTGGTCTCATGGCCATAAGGAAGTTAAGGCACTGAGATGACGAGATGGATTTGCCTCCAGTGGTTCTGGAAGCTCAAACCTATGAGGATATGATCAGTATTTGGTAGTCACTGTGCACACGACAGTACGTTGCACTAGGCAACAATAGACAACATCCAACACAACACATTAGATGTACCAATGACACGTGCAAAACAGGTCCGATATTCTACACAGTTGGGTATGGCCAAGCTCACAAAAGTACCACTATAATAACAAAGAATCACAACCTCCAACGACACAACAGTCAAAGGACCTGGCTGGCCAGTTCGGGCTGGAATGTTCCCACTGGAGCAGGGTCAAGGCTGAGTTGCATATGGCAGGGTCCAAACTGAGGTGGCATGTTGGGTAAAAAGTGATAGATTGGGATGCCGCACAGATCGATCGCCAGTGGCTGATATTAATTCAAGTATTCCATCCATCACTTTGTTTTTTATGCCCTAAATGTAACGGGTATGCCCGGAGGAGAGTCTCATGCTCACTGTGCTATACCCGGCTGCTGAACCCATAACAACAGCAAAACCAATCCTGGGTTGCTTGTTTTCTGATTCAGAGAGCACCTGGCCTATTGGAGCAGGGTCAAGGCAGATTTGTATATGGCTGAGTCCAAGGCAAGGGTCCCTACGTCGGCGCTACGCAGCACACAGTGTGCCAGTGCTGAGAGAGAACAGGAATGCACTATATCTTAGTAAATATGGTGCATTCCTACTCTCTCCATTTGACACAGCGCAGCAAGTTCTCTTGCAGCATTTCGTTGTGCCAAATATTAGTAAATCTGGGCAGGGTGTCCATTTTCCAAGTCCTGTTGGTTCCGCATCTGCTTTAGCAGCAGAATTCCATTAGAAAATGGTGGCAGTAGTGATGGAACACTTGGAACTCGTTTTCAGTCATGCCATCCAAGCAGTCCACTGGCTCTCATAGCTCTGCCTACACGGTAAAATCTCGCTAGCCACGGCAATTAAAAAAAAAAAAAAAAAAAAAAACTTCATTACGCTCTGTCTGGTGGATACTCTATCTACCTGCAGATTCCTCACCTCCTGAATACCTCAGGTGCCAGTTTAGATCTGGTAACTCTTCAAAGGCTCTCCCATGCCGGTATGGGGCGCAGGACCCGCTTCCATTTCATATGTGACATCCTTGTATCATCACTGAAACCATAAACTGCCCTCATTGGCGTGCTGATGTCAGTTTCCATCTATTTTTTATGTGCCTTAAAAACAGATTAACAAGACTAACATCAGGAAGTCAGGTGCAGGGTTTTGTAATATGATGGGACCATATTAAGAGGACGTGGGATAAACGGCCATGAATAGGGGAGGATGGTGGACTGGTGAGGTATCAGAGGGTAGATAGCTTATCAACGAAAAAGAACGTTACCGAATGTAAGTAACTTTTTCTTCTGTTGGATACTTCTACCTGCAGATTCCTCCCCTTCTGAACTGATTCCCCAAGCAGTCACAAATAAGGGGGGGGGGGGGTGCATTGCTGATTACACAAAACAATTCTTGAAGGACTGAGCATGCAAAGTGACCTTCCCTCCTCACTTCTGTGTCAAAACAGTAATGCTTCACGAAAGTGTGTCGGGAAGCCCAGGTTGCAGCTTTACAAATTCCCGCTACTGGCACTCCTCTTGATAGCACAGAAGTAGTTTTTACTCTCATTGGCCAATGACATCCCCCTAGCTGGGCATCTTGGCCAGAGCAAGACTTGAAGTAGTCTAATCGTCCAGTTCTACTGTCCAGACATGTTTCAGAAGGTAAAGGAGTTTTGTAGCTCCTGTGTTATCTGCCAAGCCGGTGGCAAAACAGGTAACTACACAAAGGCCCCCTTAATTCCACTTCCAATGGTTGGGGTTCCTTTTGAAAGGGTAGGGGTTGATGTTTTTGGACCCCTGGACCCTCCAACAGCATCAAGGAACAGATTCATACTAGTGGTAGTGGATCATGCCACCAGGTACTCTGAAGCTATACCCCTTAGGACTGTCACTGCTCCTGCAGTTGACAGAGCCCTCAAGTATTTTTTTTTTTTTACAAGAGTGGGTTTTCCTAAGGAGGTGGCGTCAGACAGAGGTAGTAACTTCATGTCAGGTTACCTAAAGGCCATATAGAATCTATCTGGTGTGACTTACAAATATCATCCACAAACCAATGGTTTAGTTGAGATATTCAACAAACCCATCAAAGGTATGATCATGAGACTCCCTGAAAACCTCAGCAGGAGATGGGATGTCCTTTTGCCATGCCTGCTTTTCGCTTACAGAGAAGTATCTCAGAAGAGAGTAGGGTTTAGTCCCTTTGAACTTCTGTTTGAGCATCCTGTAAGGGACCACTGTGTCTAGTAAGAAAGGCTGGGAGAGACCTCTCAAAGAGCCGAAACAAGACATTATGGACTATGTTTGGACTAAGTTCAAAGATGGCGGAGTACATGGGTAAAGCATGCAAAAACCTTGAGGCCAGCCAAGAGCTCCAGAAGCTTTGGTATGACCAAAATGCTGTACTGTTGGAGTTCCAACCAGGGCAGAAGGTATGGGTTTTGAAGCCTGTCACATGTAGTGCCCTCTAGGACAAGTGGAGTGTTCCCTACCCTATCGTTGAGAGGAAAAGTGAGGTCACCTATCTGGTAGACCTGGGCCCTTGCAGGAGCCCTCACAGGGTCATCCATGTCAACCACCTGAAGCCCTTCTATGACAGAGCTGATGTGACCATGCTCAAGGTCACTGATGAGGATCAGGAAGCAGAAAGTGAACCTCTCCCTGACCTCACCTCCCACAGCCCAAAAGATGGGTCAGTGAATAGTGTTGTCTTCCCAGACACCCTCTCTGCCCAACAGCAAGCTGACTGCAGGCAAGTCCTGGAGCAGTATGCTGAGCTCTTCTCCCTAACCCCCTGGTCAGACAACCTGGTGTACCCATGATGTGGACACTGGGGACAACATATCTGTCAAAAACGATATAGTCTGACCAAGTTAAGGAGAGCATCAGAGCCGAAGTCAGGAAGATGCTGGAATTGGCAGTTTCTGAATTCTTGGGCCAGCCCAGTTATGTTAGTCCAAAACCTCATTCCAAGAGTGGGAAACCAGAGCTGAGGTTTACGGAGGTGGACTATAGGGGCCTCAATGCAGTAACCAAGACAGATGCACACCCAATTTCTAGAGCTGATGAGTTAATTGACAGGATGGAGGCAGTCACATTTGTCAGTACTTTTGATTTGACATCAGGGTACTGGCAGATTGGTCTGACCCCACGAGCAAAAGAGAAGTTAGCATTCTAAACCCCAGATAGGCATTATCAATTCACTGTTATGCCCTTTGGACAGAATTGGAATGCCCCGGCCACCTTCCTTCCAAAGGTTGGTGAATAAAGTCCTTGCTAGGTTGGAGACTTTTAGTGCAGCATATTTGGAGGATAATGCTGTCTTATAGTTCCACTTGGCAGGATCACCCAATCCACTTTGGGGAGGCCCTGAAGGCTCTGCAAGCTGCAGGCCTTACTTTCAAGGTAAGCAAGTTCCAGATAGGGCAGGGCAAGGTTGTATAAGTGGGCCACCTTGAAGGTGGAGGCCAAGTTCAACCTTAACAGCCCAAGATCCAGACAATTCTGGACCGGATACCTCCAACAACCCAGACTTCAGTCGGGGCCTTCCTTGGCTTGACTGGGTACTACAGGAGGTTTGTGAAGGGGTATGGCACCATTGTGGCACCCTCAACTAACTTACCTCCAAGAAGATGCCATCCTGGACAGTGAGCTGTGAAAAGGCTTTTGACACCCTGAAAGAAGTGTGCTCAGCACCCATTCTTAAAGCTCCAGATTATTCAAAGCAGTTCACATTGCAGACAGATGCCTCTGAACATGCGATAGGAGCGGTCCAATCCCAGACCAACGATGATGGCCATTACCAGCCTGTTGCTTTCATTAGCAGAAGGTTACTCCCCATAGAGCAGCGCTGGAGTGCAATTGAGAGGGAAGCCTTTGCTGTGGGGTTTGGTCCCTGAAGAAGTTGAGATCATACTTGTTTGGCACTCACTTCCTTGTCCAAACCGACCACAGGATGCTCAGATGGCTGATACAAATGAAAGGTGAAAACCCCAAACTGTTGAGGTGATCTATCTCCCTACAGGGTATGCACTTTACAGTGGAGCATAGATCTGGGACTGACCATGCCAATGCAGAGGGCTTTTCCAAGTTGTTCTACTTAGATGTTGAGGACACTCTTGGGAAAGGTTAGTCTCATTCTCTTTGGTTTGGGTGTGTGGGTTTGTGTAAGAAAGTGCCCTTTTTGGCATGGCCACCCCCACGTTTTGCCTAGTATTTAATGCAATTTAGACAGAACTACACTGGGTTCCTGCTATCAAGGTCCCCAGAGCCAGATGTTTTTCCCTAAAACTGTACAATCACTACCCCAACATGCAATACCTTTAGCACCCCTGTAAGTCCCTAGTAAGTGGTACCCCAGGTACCTAGGGCATGGGGTACTAAGGAGGATCCCTAAGGGCTGCAGCATGTATTGTGCCACACCAAGGACACTCATGCAAACTGCCATTGCAGACTGTATGACATGGTGCAGAGAAAAGTGAAGTGAAGACACGACATGGCACACCTCCAGTGTGTCATGCCTGCAGACACTACATGCAGTATAGGTAAGTTACCCCAACGGAAGGCCTTACAGCCCTAAGGCTGGGTGCACTGTACTACATGTGTGGACATATCTGCATGAACAGATATACCCCTGTGATGTCGAAGTCAATTCTTAGATATTACAAGTGAACAGAGAAGCCATTTTAAGTACATTTGCTGACCACTGGTAATTACAAGTTTCCCAGCAATATGATGGCTTCACTGAAACCAAAGATGTTTAGCATCAAACATCTCGTATTAATAAGCCCACACTGATTCCAGTGATTGATTAATTGATACATGCACCCAGAGGGCACCTGAGAGGTGCCCCTAAAAAAACCTACCGACTAGTAGTGTACTGGCTGACTGGTGTAGACCAGCCTGCCACCACAGACAGTTTTCTGACCTACAGGTGAGAGCCTGTGCTCTCTGAGGGCAGAACATTGCCTGCTCCTGCCAGAGGCGTTGTCACCTCCTCCAAGTAGGATGGCTACGTGATCAGCATATCAAGGCTTCAAAGGCCTCTGCAGCCTTTGATATGCGACACAGGCTTCCCCCAGACTGGGGAAATGTCATCTCCTACCCCATGCCCATTTGGCACCAGGACAGGAAGAACAATTAGCTAGTCAGGAGGCGTGTTCCCTATCAGGCTAGTTACACCACTAAGGTGGGCTGCCTGATGTGAACACGAACACTAGAATTCCACCATCTTGGTTTTTGGTGGACTTAAACTCACTGGGTCAGGGTTATGCCCACTTTCCACAGGAAGTGGTCATATAGGGGGTGTAGTTACCCTAGAGGTAAATAGCCCATTGGCTACTGCCTCTCACTCCCCTTAATGCCACTAAATTGAGTATTTAGGAGCCACCCTTATGCCAGGAACTCAGATTCAATGGATCCAGAAGAAGGGGACAAAGGAGAACTACGTGAAAACGAGAACTGAAGACTTGCTGTGGACTTTTGGCACCAAACCCTGCCTGCACCAGTCTCGACAATCGTGACCAATTGACTCGTCCTGCAGCTGGCCAACTGCCAAGAACCCCGGTAGACTGCCAGCCCTTCACAAATTGCCAGCAATCTCCCTTGGATTAAAGGAGCTACTCCCCTGCAGTCTGGAGGCACCAAAAAGGCAGTCTGGCTTACCGTGTTGCCACTCCCCGGCCGGCCCACCCGATGCAGCAGCCACCCAGAAAGAAGTACCAGTGCTCCTGAAGGTCAGATCCATCCCCACACCAAGTGAGAGGACACCAGGACCAAGCAGAGCTGCAAAGCACCAATACATGTGGTACCAGATCCCTTGCAACAAACAAAGCCCGTGAGAGTCCATTCCGGACTCTAACAGCACCGAGACCGAGCAGCTGTTGAGGGACGTCAGCATCACAGAGATCCACTTCGTGTGTCCCAGCTGTCCCAATTTCCGCACCCTCAACCAGCGAGATCGACAACCGCAAAGGCTTTGGACGCACGGACCCTAGCTGACCTATCAACTCAGCATCCAAGCGCCCCAAACCGGGTACCCGAAATACAGCTCTGCCCCCTTGCTCCCAGGACCCCCGTGACCCAAGCCCCCTGTTGGGTGCTCCCGGACCTGTCCCCAAGTGCCCCTCTGCAGCCTGTTTTTAGGTGGCCCCTCTTCTTTCCACTGACGTAGAAGGCAAAGCTATTACCCCGACCAGCACCTCTGCACCCAGACGCCCCAGGGCAGTTAATGAGTAACTGCTGGTGGTACTTTGGACCTTTGCCCCCTACATCCCCAACTCCTGAAGGAGACCCCCAGAAACCGACCATAAATAATTGTATGCAACATATGCCTTTTTTCCCCATTGGAAAGCATTGATGCGTAAAGTTGCATTTAAGTGAACATTTTACTTACCTGTAAAAAGAAAGAAAAAAAAATATATATATATATATATATATATATATCTCCTCCTAGTTTCAGTGAGTTTCCTTCCGGCGTCCTAATTGCTGGTGGTGCCGAGTTGCCAGCGCTTTGCCGCGCGCTGATGTTAAATTCCACAAGCACTTCCTGTCACTATCAACAAAAAACCTCAGCACTCCAGAGAAAGTTGCCAATTCCTTTTAATCTCGTTGCAGAGTCAAATACACGGAGTGCTGAGGTTTTCTGTTGATCGTGACGGGAAGCGTTTGTGGAATATATATATATATATATATATATATATATATATATATATATATATATACTGCCACAACGGTGAACAATCCCAGTCAATCCGAAAGAAGGACAGCACTCACGGGAATTCTTTTCAGTGATTTATTTGTGCGAAACCTACACCGCACCAACAGACGCGTTTCGGCGTTGCCGCCTTCCTCGATGTCGGTAAGAAGCTATTCAAGCCACCATTTTAAAGTGCACAGTGCTTACTTTAAAACCAAAATTCATTAACAGCGAAGACGGCCCAAATCAACTCTTTCCACCGTGATGTCTATCAGAGCGGCCATCTTTTAGCGTGTCTCTGACAATGATGTATATATACAAATCCATCTACAAAACAATTGCTGTATGAACGACGGGCAGGTATTTAAAAAATAAATAAATAAGCCAGCAGGAATGCACATATTATATAGAGGATATACAAATAAATATCGTGTTTTTTTAACTATGCTTATTGTCTCCTCTAATTAATGAAAATACCAAGCCTGTTCGAATGTTCAAATCAAACAATCAAGCCCTGAATGGGCAAATAATACACCTCGTAGGAGGGACAACAGGGGCTGCAGAAAAAAGTGATGAGAAGTGGGTCCCCTTTAGTTCATCAGTCGGAAGATTCCTATTTGTAAATACACCTAGGGAACCAATCTCAATTTTGAACAGTTTCATTTTAACATAGAGAACGTCCCCGTGCCTAGCTTAAGTTAGATGATAAGCAAAACACAGACAGGAAATACAAAGGGACAATCCTAAAAGCAGCATTTGATACTGGAGATGTTAATCTAGGTGGGTCCAGAGTTCTTCTGTGACATTTAAACCTGTCGGTACCATGGTATCAAGGTCAATGATGTATTTAGACTCCCTTCTCCGGAGAATCCTGACCCTGTCCCCCCCTCTTTCTTGTTTGGGGGCCTGATCTATACAGAAGAACGTTAACAGATCGCGATTACTGTTGTGTGTTAACTCAAAGTAGCGAGCCACTGGGTATGTGGGGTCTTTCTTCGCAATTGCGCGCATATGCTCTAAGACGCACTTTTTTGCCGGATGGATGGTACTGCCCACATACCGTTTACGGCATGGATGGGCACTCTAAGCAGTATATCGTGAAGTCTGAGTTGCAATTCAACAGACACGTGATTTTTCTCTTTGCTGCAGGTCCCTTCATAGTACTGTAACTATTGACTTTCTGGCTATATTTGCAAGCCTTGCATTGCATACACGGATAAAATCCGGTAATGTTGACTTTCTTGTGTGTAGATGCATGGTAATGGCTCGAGACCAAATAATCATTAATGGATTTGCAACGTTTGTAAGTGATCAAGGGTTGGACTGGAATGACATCTTTCATGATGGAATCTGTTTTAAGAATATGCCAATTCTTTTTAAAGATACTCACTAGTTGCGAAGATCTGGAGTTGTAGCGGGTGATCATTCTAGCGGGTTGAGTTTTACTGCTTGGTGTTAGTGCATGTGATGTCTTGGGTAGAAGTAGTTCTGCTCTCGTGACTGTGTCTACTCTTTTGTCTGCTGCACTTAGAATCTGATGTGAGTAGCCCCTAGTCTTGAAACGCCTAAAAGCTTCATTTTTAGCTATTTGGTATTCCTGAGATGTTGTACAGTTGCGTTTCAATCGCAGTAGTTCCCCATAAGGGATGTTGCTGATCATGCTCTTAGGGTGGAAACTCTGGGCATGTAGGACAGAGTTGCCCGCTTTCGATAGAGCCGGGTCAAAATCTGTCTATCAGCTACATATACCTCTAAGTCTAGATACACCACACTGGTATAGCTAATCTGTCCGCTAAATTTTAGGTTTAAATCGTTGGAATTGAGAAAGGTTATATACTCCTCTGCCGCGGACAGACTGCCCCGCCACACGATGAAAAGATCATCAATGTAGCGGGCCCATAGTGTCACATTTTCAAGCCAATTATTGGGTGTGTCCCTCCAGGCCACGTGCTTCTCCCACCAGCCCACGAACAAGTTCGCGTAGCTGGGGGCGAAGCACGTGCCCATCGCGGTCCTCCGCTGTTGCCTATAGAGCTGACCTGCGAAAATAAAGATGTTATTTTCTAGACAAAATTGCACCATTTCCAAAAGCATTTTGTTATGCGAACCAAATTTCAAGGGGCATTTGTCTAAGAACCATTGTACCGCTTTTATACCTTGTTGGTGCTTGATACAGGTGTACAAACTAGTAATATCAAGGGTTATGAGCAGCATGTCTTCCTCCCACATTATGCCCTCAATCTGTCTCAGGAAGTCCTGCGTGTCTTTAATGTACGAGCTTAAGCTCTTCACCCAGGGAGCAAGGAAGGAGTCTATGTAGATAGTAGCATCAATCAACCGCTTATTGGAAAATTGCTCTATCGGCCTCCCAGGTGGATTCAACTCGTCCTTATGCACCTTGGGGAGGTGGTAAAAGGACCGGAGGACTGGATACTCACAGAGTAGAAACTTGTATTCGTCTAAATCTAGCATCCCATTTTCTCTCCAAAATGTTAGATGTTGATGAAAGCTGGAGATACAGTTCACATAGTCTACTCTGTTCACTGGTAGATAACATTCCTTATCCTGTCGTTGATTCATCGCTTCCTTTACGTAGTGTTCCCTAGAAAACAAGACAATGTTTCCCCCCTTGTCAGAAGGTTTTACGATTATTGAGTCATCACTTTTGAGGGACTGTATAGCTTGCCATTGGACCAGGGGGATATTGTACTGCGTCTTAGTGGTGTTTTTATTACTCTCCAGACGTTTCAAATCCATTATCACTGCGTCATTGAAAACATCTATGGCATCAAAAGGTGTCTGAGGAATAGTTCTTGATTTATTTTTTAGACCACTCCTTCCACTAGATTGGGTTATTCCTGCTTCTTCTAGAACAGTGTCATAGTCTCGGTTTTCTGAAGCTTCAAGGGAATGTAAGGTTGCCAGTGTTTCCAGGTCATTCCCGGTGAGTGATTCCGTGTCTCTGGCGTGGATGTTATCATCAATGCTTCTGGTTGGAGTAGGATGTTGTAGATGTACTTTCTGTAGTTTTAATTTACGCGTATACTTGAAAGGGTCTACTCTGGCTTCAGTATAGTCGAACTCAGCTGTTGGGCAGAATGTCAATCCTAGTTGTAATACCTTGACTTCATCCTCGGTAAGTACCCTTTCTGACAGATTAATGATGGTTTTAGTATCTACCATCTGCTTCGGTTGCCCTTGCTGCAAGTGACCCTGGGTGATGGCATTTCTCCTCCTTCCTTTCGTGCCCTGTCTTGTTTTTCATTTCTTTTTTGTTGCTCCGGTGGATGTGTTCTGGGTGTTGGTCTTTGACGATTTTTCCGAATGAGCCGATATTCCTGAAAAAAAGTTGGCTCAGAACTTTTTTCTCTGTCTTCGGTGCCTGTCGATTGTTTCCCCTCTGATGTTTCTACCTCAGATTCTGAGGTGTCTCTAGTCAAGGGCGCACCAGGTTTATGCTGGCTCAATTTTTTTCTTGGATTATCGTATTTGCGGGCAAATGTTAGTACCCGACCTGCGGCATAATCGTTCTCATCTCGTTGAAATTTGGTTTGCTTCCTTCGCCGTATCACGCTCTCATATTCTTTTAACCTCTTCATCATTCCAGTTTTCAACTCCTCACTTTGTTTCGTGTCTTTGTCCGTTTTAATCATTTCTTCCAATTTCCTGATTTCTTCTAGGAGCTTAGTTCTATCGCTCCAGGTGTATTTTATAAGAATCCTTACCATTCCTTTTTCCGATTCTACTGTATGATCCTGCCAGTCCTTCAATAATTGCGGATCCGGGTTTTCATACGATGGGACTGTGAAGATTCGGAGTCCTCTGGGAATGCGACTGACCTCCAGGTATTTCTCTAAGGACGTCGCCTCCCACCACTTACGAATTTCCTTTTCATAAGTTCTCGAGGGTATGGTACAGGATTTTCAGGTTACTGGGAGGGTTATTACTGTTGCTTGCTGTGGCCACACTCACTAGTGTACGGCCCGTTCCCCGTTTAAAAATATCTGCTGCAGCCTCTTGTCGCTCCGTTATGGAGGACATGGTATTCTATGCCAGAGATATGCAAATGCTGCATGGGGAGGTTCGCGATGAATTTAGCAATTTGTTAAAGAATCCCTCGGGGCTGACGCTGCACGGGAAATCACATGCCAGGTCAAAGAGATCAAGAAGTACTCACCGGCGGTGCAGTTCGGAACTCGCGGGTCTCACAAACCGCTCTCCTCCGGTGCACCCTCTACCTCAGACCCGGCTTCTCCAATAGTTTTTAGTTCGTCGCTGAATCACGACGGACGGCAGTCTTCAGCGTCGGGGCTGGCGGTCAAGACAGAAGTCGACTCCACAGTTTCACCGCCACCGCTCCACTCGTCCCGGGTGCTCGTTTCAGCGGTGGTCAGCCGCTATTTTTGCTGCCACAACGGTGAACAATCCCAGTCAATCCAAAAGGTCAGCCCTCACGGGAATTCTTTTCAGTGATTTGTTTGTGCAAAACCTCCCCCGCACCAACAGACGCGTTTCGGCGTTGCCGCCTTCCTCGATGTCGGTAAGAAGCTATTCAAGCCACCATTTTAAAGTGCAAAGTGCTTACGTTAAAACCAAAATTAATTAACAGCGAAGACGGCCCAAATCAACTCTTTCCACCATGATGTGATGTCTATCAGAGCGGCCATCTTTTAGCATGTCTCTGGCAATGATGTATAGATACAAATCCATTTACAAAGCAATTGCTGTATGAACGATGGGCAGGTATTTAAAAAATAAATAAGCCAGCAGGAATGCACATATTATATAGAAGATATACAAATAAATATTGTGTTTTTTGAACTATGCTTATTGTCTCCTCTAATTAATGAAAATACCAAGCCTGTTCGAATGTTCAAATCAAACAATCAAGCCCTGAATGGGCAAATAATACACCTCGTAGGAGGGACAACAGGGGCTGAATAAAAAAGTGATGAGAAGTGGGTCCCCTTTAGTTCATCAGTCGGAAGATTCCTATTTGTAAATACACCTAGGGAACCAATCTCAATTTTGAACAGTTTCATTTTAACATAGAGAACGTCCCCGTGCCTAGCTTCAGTTAGATGATAAGCAAAACACAGACAGGAAAGACAAAGCGACAATCCTAAAAGCAGCATTTGATACTAGAGATGTTAATCTAGGTGGGTCCAGAGTTCTTCTGTGACATTTAAACCTGTCAGTACCATGGTATCAAGGTCAATGATGTATTTAGACTCCATTCTCCGGAGAATCCTGACCCTGTCTCCCCCTCTTTCTTGTTTGGGGGCCTGATCTATACAGAAGAACGTTAACAGATCGCGATTACTGTTGTGTGTTAACTCAAAGTGGCGAGCCACTGGGTATGTGGGGTCTTTCTTCGTAATTGCGCGCATATGCTCTAAGACGCACTTTTTTGCCGGATGGATGGTACTGCCCACATACCGTTTACGGCATGGGCACTCTAAGCAGTATATTGTGAAGTCTGAGTTGCAATTCAACAGACACGTGAATTTTCTCTTTGCTGCAGGTCCCTTCATAGTACTGTAACTATTGACTTTCTGGCTATATTTGCAAGCCTTGCATTGCATACACAGATAAAATCCGGTAATGTTGTCTTTCTTGTGTGTAGGTGCACGGTAATGGCTAGAGACCAAATAATCATTAATAGATTTGCAACGTTTGTAAGTGATCAAGGGTTGGACTGGAATGACATCTTTCATGATGGAATCTGTTTTAAGAATATGCCAATTCTTTTTAAAGATACTCACTAGTTGCGAAGATCTGGAGTTGTAGCGGGTGATCATTCTAGCGGGTTGAGTTTTACTGCTTGGTGTTAGTGCATGTGATGTCTTGGGTATAAGTAGTTCTGCTCTCGTGACTGTGTCTACTCTTTTGTCTGCTGCACTTAGAATCTGATGTGAGTAGCCCCTAGTCTTGAAACGCCTAAAAGCTTCATTTTTAGCTATTTGGTATTCCTGAGATGTTGTACAGTTGCGTTTCAATCGCAGTAGTTCCCCATAAGGGATGTTGTTGATCATGCTCTTAGGGTGGAAACTACGCACATGTAGGACAGAGTTGCCCGCTGTTGGCTTTCGATAGAGCCGGGTCAAAATCTGTCTATCAGCTACATATACCTCTAGATACACCACACTGGTATAGCTAATCTGTCCGCTAAATTTTAGGTTTAAATCGTTGGAATTGAGAAAGGTTATATACTCCTCTGCCGCGGACCGACTGCCCGGCACACGATGAAAAGATCATCAATGTAGCGGGCCCATAGTGTCACATTTTCAAGCCAATTATTGGGTGTGTCCCTCCAGGCCACATGCTTCTCCCACCAGCCCACGAACAAGGTCGCGTAGCTGGGGGCGAAACACGTGCCCATCGCGGTCCCCCGCTGTTGCCTATAGAGCTGACCTGCGAAAATAAAGATGTTATTTTCTAGACAAAACTGCACCATTTCCAAAAGCATTTTGTTATGCCAACGAAATTTCAAGGGGCGTTTGTCTAAGAACCATTGACCCGCTTTTATACCTTGTTGGTGCTTGATACAGGTGTACAAACTAGTAATATCAAGGGTTATGAGCAGCATGTCTTCCTCCCACATTATGCCCTCAATCTGTCTCAGGAAGTCCTGCGTGTCTTTAATGTACGAGCTTAAGCTCTTCACCCAGGGAGCAAGGAAGGAGTCTATGTAGATAGAGCAATTTCCCAATAAGCTGTTGATTGATGCTACTATCGGCCTCCCAGGTGGATTCAACTCGTCCTTATGCACCTTGGGGAGGTGGTAAAAGGACGGGATGACTGGATACTCACAGAGTAGAAACTTGTATTCGTCTAAATCTAGCATCCCATTTTCTCTCCAAAATGTTAGATGTTGATGAAAGCTGGAGATTCAGTTCACATAGTCTACTCTGTTCACTGGTAGATAACATTCCTTATCCTGTAGTTGATTCATCGCTTCCTTTACGTAGTGTTCCCTGGAAAACAAGACAATGTTTCCCCCCTTGTCAGAAGGTTTTATGATTGAGTCATCACTTTTGAGGGACTGTATAGCTTGCCATTGGACCAGGGGGATATTGTACTGCGTCTTAGTGGTGTTTTTATTACTCTCAACAACAATAGATATTTTTAAAAGTACTTACTTGATAACGAAGTTCTTGTTATCAAAAATTCCATAAAAATACAACTTATTTTTCTAAATTGGTCTCAGATTTATTCTTGAGTGTGTGTCTCATTTATTGCCTTTGTAAGTACAACAAATGCTTAGCACTACCCTCTGATAAGCGTAAACAGCTTGCCCACACTACCACAAAAGAGAGCATTTAGTGTTATAATTTTTGCATCTGTAAACCAACAAGGGCTGGCTTGAATCTGTAAACAGTGTACCTCGTTTTGGTCCACTATATAAAGAGCCAGCATCCGACAGAAGGGACAACCACCTTTGGTGGTAAGGCAGCCTTGGTTGTTAACACCAACCTACCTGGAAAGAAGTGAAAGGAGGTTTAACACTTAAGGCTTGCAACTTGCTGATATGTTTAGCTGATATAGTAATCACCAAGCCTGTTTAAAACGTGAGCAAACATAAAGGACATTTGTGTAACGGTGAACACATAAGGAATGTAAAAACCAAGTTAAGCTCCCACTGAGGCATTAAAAGGGGAGATGTGGGAAACTTCTTTTAAAGTTCCTTTAAGAACCTCATAAAAATGGGTGACTTAAACAAGGTCGGCTGGTCAGACAAGCAAAAGAAAGCTGACAAGGCCAATAAATAGCCCTTTGCAGTGCACACTGCACACACACTTGCTGAGCTGGCAAAACATAGCATGTCCGGCAGGCTGGATTGAGTAAGGCTATCACATTTTCTACATCCCATTTAACAAACGTATTCCTTATGCTCGAGTACACCGGCTTGGTTGAGTATGTATGGGCACATAATATGACACCCACCACTTCAGGGGGCAAGTAAAAAGAACTGAGGTTGCTACGATCCACCTCCAGGCATGTAGGTGTAGGCTCTGGAGGCTGGGGTGCAGAACATTAACCTGTGACCGCGAGAGGGGGTCGACCCTGTGAGGGTAGACTGAATGGAAGGCACAGGGAGAGGTGAATAAGGTCTTCATACCACACCCTATGCGGGCTATCAGGGGCAATTAAAATTACTCAGGCCTGGTCATGGAAAGATGAAGACTACGGAGACTGTCTGCCCACACCTTGAGCACTCCAGCCAGGCAATTTGGCATCAGGCAGATCTTATGGCCATAAGGCCAGGACCAGAGCTGCAGAGCCTCTCAGCAGAGTAGGTGCAACCCTACTCCCCACTGCTTGTTGATGTGCCACATTGTGGTTGTATTGTTCATCAAGATCTAGACAGATTGGCCGCAAAGGGAAGAGACAAAGGCCTTGAGTGCCAGATGTATTGCCCGTAATTCCAACAGGCTGATTTGCTATATCTGTTCTTCTGAAGGCCAGAGGCCTCTGATCTCCAATTCTTTCAGATGTGCTCCCCACTCTAGAGTGAAGGAGTCTGTCCTTCCTAAAGGGAAAAATGCTGTCCTTACTGCACCACTGTAGGTCCGTTAGCATGTCATTGTAGACTTTGATACAAGCTTGAAGATCTCCACTGTAGTGGAACCACTGCCTGCGGGGACACCACTGGAGAGCCGTCATGTACCTGCATGCATAGGTAACAAACAGAATGCAGAAGACTTGCAGACCGAGCAGGTCTGGACTGGAATGATTTCTCCATTCAGAAACATTGGAATCATACTCTGAACGTTGTGAACCATGTGAGAAGGACGAAATGATGGATTCGCTGTGGTGTACAGTACTGTCACTATGAACAGGATGTGCTAAGAGGGCATCCAGTGAAACCTAAGCTTGTTTATCTTAAAGCCCAAATCAAACAGTAACTTGGCCATTGTGCGCAAATGGCGCAACACAATCTCTAGAGAGCTGGCTTTGAGAAGCCAGTCGTCCAAGTAAGAGAATACTAGGATTCCCACCTGTCTGAGATGGATCACAAACGCTGACATCACCTTTGTGAAGACTCGTGGGGAGGAAGTGAAGTAAAAATGGAAGAACTGCAAACTGGTTAGTGTTCGGATCTGACCAGGTGGAGAAGATACTTCCTGTGTAACCACAGGATAGTGACATTAAAGAAGGCATCCTACAGTCTTCCAATTCCAGGGCGATCAGAACCGGAGTCTTGATCGGATCCCAAGCACTAAAGGCAGATCTCGTGGGGGTCTGTGATGGATATCTACCCATCACAGTCTCTACAAGATTTGAAACCAGACCGCTTGGGCAATGATATTGTGAAGGAAAAACTGCACCTGAAGAGGAGATTTAGTAGAAATTGACAACTAAGTCAACAATTCCAGACACGGTTGAGAGAGCTTTGGACAGCGTCCATGTTGCAGAAACATTGAAATGTCAGCAGATTGACAGGGAAGCTGTATGGCTCTAGTGACCTCACAATGAAGCTATGTATTGTTTCCAAATTGGAACCAGAGCTCCCTAAAGTCATGGGAGAGCTATTGAAGAGTTTTGGGATGCAAGTTGGCGCTTGGGATATTTAGGTGAGGAATCTGCAGGTCAAAGAATCAATGAGGAGTATACCTGTCCAGAAAGCACATTAATTTCAAGGATCTTACAAGCTAAACTAGCCGAAGAGCACATTCTCTTCCCAAAGGCATCAATACGTTTCAATTTTCTCTTGGTCAGAAAAGCCTTAAAAATTACTTTCCTTGTCAATGCCAGAATCACAAAAATTTCAGACATAGGATGTCTGGTCAGAAAATTGGGATCACCAGGCGCTGGCCTAGGGCGCCTGGCAATTGGTCGACTGACCAGAGTGCCTGAGCATGGCTTGAACCAAGTGACCTTAAGGGTGTGCGTAACAGCCCTTTTAAATGGCAAAGTGGCTCAGAAGAAGTTGGACCTGGTTGAAGGATCTGTTAACAAGTTTGCCTTGGTTTTAATAGTAGGTAACTGCAAGTCTGTAACTGGATCTGTTCCTTCCCCGAGGGAAGAACCTAAAGGGTCAGACTGCCACCCTTCACATCAGAGACCAAGAAATTGATATGCAGAGTCCCATAGGGATCGTCCCTCAGCCTCACCATTTTCAACACATACATGACACCGCTTACCAACATCATCCAACATCAGTCATCTCCTACGCTGATGACATCCAACTCATTCTCTCCCTGATGGACAAGACAACCACCACCAGAACCAACTTAACCAACTGGATGACCATTGTAGCAGACTGGATGTGTACCAACTGCCTTCAGCTCAACTCCGACAAGACGGAAGTATAGTTTTTGGCAACAAGACCGCCTCATGGGACTCCACTGTTGGCCATCAGAGCTAGGACCAACACCCACCCCCCACAGACTATGCAAGAAATCTAGGGATGATCCTAAAAGACAAGCTCAACATGAAAACTCGTCAACACAGTGTACACCTTCTACTTCCACATCCTATGCACGCTGAGAAAGATCTTCAAATGGTTGTTTCAGAATGCAAGTACCCATCACCAGCAGGCTGGACTACAGCAACACTATCTAAGCCGGATTCTCCAAACAACTCCTACACCGACTCCAGACCATTCAGAACACTGCTGCAAGACTCATACTCTACTTCCTACGCTGAACCCACATCACACCGCACCTCAGGAAGCTTCACTGGCTCCTCGTTCTCAAGTGCAGCCAATTCAAACTCAGGCACACCTACAAAGCCCTACACAATACAGGATTACAATACCTGAAGAGCGGCATACACCTTCACCAACTCACCAGACACCTACACTCTACCTTACTCTCACATATTCCCCGCATCCAGTAAAGCAAAACTGGAGGTTGCTCATTCTCCTGCATCACACCCGAGACATGGAACAGCCTCCCTCAACACATCAGAGCCTCCTCCTCGCTTCTTGAGTTCTTTAAGAATCTAAAGACCCTGCTCTTTATATGAGCACCTTGGGGACTACCCACCTACACAAGCGCCTGGATACCCTCTTGGGTAATTAGCGCGCTATACAAATCAATTTAACAAAACATAAATCCAGGAGTTCTGTCGTGTTCCGTACAACTACTGCACAAAAAAAGCATGTTCTTTCAAAGGTGGCCCAGGTGGGCAGACTATCTTAGTCTCTTCGTCTTCATTAGTGTCATGTGGAACATGCTACATACTTTGAACCGTATCAGTCGGAACTAAAGATTACTAGCCTCTGAAAGCAATGGCGTTCAGGCAAAGGATTAGAGTTAGTTTGCAAAATGACTGCTTGCACCTTTGTAATTTCATAGCATGACAGGCCTGTAGCGAGCTGACAAAGGTTGTGTCGGAATCCGGTGCCGGGATCGGGTCCTGGGATGGCACCATCAGACTGGTATGGACCATGGCCAAAATGAAATAATACACAGGCATCGGAACAGGCCTGGGAAAGGGTCCCACGAGTTCAGTTGACACTGAGGGAAGGCCCTCCAGCAGCAGTCCAGCTGGAGCCTCTTGCTATTCTGTAGACCCTACAGGGACGCCAAATGGAGTTTGAAGCATATGAAAGAGGGGCAGCATGGTAACCTTGGAGGCCGCAATCTGCAGAGACATCGACAATGTACCAGGGAATTTGGAGCGCACTAAGACCAACTGCCCGACTAGATGGGAGCAAGAAGATGCTAGAGGAGTATAACCCTCTGATTGACACTCTTGATTTCGAGTACTGGGATGGGAGGATGAATCCCACTTTGCCTTCTTGCTCTGCGTTGGCATCCCCTTAGACTTTGAGTGGCAACGGGACTTCACATGAGACGGTCTCCTTGAACGGGATCAAAAATGACACCGCATATTGGAGCTGGAGTGAAATCTATGTTTCAACTGCAACTTCTTTTTTAATGTTTGACCATGTAGAGTTTCACCTCCAGATTACTTTTGGGTGCATGAAGAAACATTTTCCAACAACTTTGAGTAGTGGCTGAGACCTAAGCACCAGAGGCACACGTCTTGAGGGTCCGTCACTGACCTCTGCTTTTGAAGTCATGGACCAGCTTTAATCCTGTCATTTTCAGAGGAGACATCATCCCAGGCTCACTGTTTGATGTAATTCAGATGTTGTGAAAAATGGATAAAGTTGGGAGATGTTAAACCCGGCATCCTTGACGTGGTATTCTCCCTAACGTTTTGCCTTCAACCCTCTTGTTTGCCGATTTCGTTTTTACTGGCTTTAGGATTCTGCACACTTTACCAATGCTAAAGTGCTTGTGCTCTTTCCTTAAAACATGGTAGAATTGGCTTATATCAAACTGATATACTTAATCTACATAAAAGTCCGCAACAAAATGGCACTACCTGTGTTCAAAACTTGCTTTTTGATACATACAACTATCCCTAGGGGAAGCCCTGACCAGCCCACAGGGCAGGGTGCAACGTATTTAAATCGTAGGACACCTACGTTTAAGTTTTACATGTCCTGGTGGTGAAAGATTGTTACTTCGTTTTTCACTATTGCAAAGTGTGCCCCTCGCATAGGATAACATTAGAGTTACATTATTTAAAAAAAAAAAATTGTAGTCCTCATTTATTTTCAATATACTTTAAACTCAAGAAAAGGGGTCTTCCGCCCATCACAAATAGCCAGGATTAGAGTTACATTATTACATTTAATAAGTTGCAATTTCCAAATGGGAGCAGTTAACCAGTACATTTTTGATGTCTTTGGAATTGTAATGAAAATCCTATGTTATAGTGAAGTTGGATATTTAGTTATAATTCTGAAAACGCCACTTTTAGAAAATTTTATTTTCCTGAGTTAGCTATTTAGTGCCGGAGGCCTGTCTCTGGGTCATATGACTGGGTGTAGCTGACAGCTGGGCTTTGTGTAATCCTCCTAGACAGTCGCACACAATAGAGAGCTTAGGTGTGCCTGAATGGGCCATCACTAGCAGGATGGGAAGGCTGAGCTGGGCACAGCCCTACTTACACTTGAATAGACTGTGTCCTGCCTCCACGCAAAGGGCTGCATATTCCCTTTAGTCTGGAGCCGGGGCAGGGATAGCAGAATGCCTGAGGAATTCAAAGAGAAACCCCTAGAAGCTTCTCCCACTTCAAAAGAAGGCACAGGTATAAATATTGGGCCCCAGACACCAACTCTTTGTTACACTTCTGGACTTGTGGATGGCTGCCAGGAAGGACTGCTGTGCTTCTAAAAATACTGCTACTCTGGTGGACTACTACACTACTGTGCTGACCTGCTGCGCTCTTGCCTGGGTGCAGACTGGAGCTGCATTTGTTGAACCCAGGACCCCAGAGTGACTCCAAGGGCTAGCTGACTGGCCTCAGGGACAGAAGGCTCTAAAAACCTCAACCTCAGCACCTGGACTCTGCCCCCTGTGAGTCTACCCTGCTAAATAGTGCCACCCCAGTCCTGGACCCTTGCAAATGGGCCTAAGGTATTCTGCCAGCCTTAGAGGATCGAGTGGAACCGACGCATCTCCTCTGCTGCACGGCACAACCCTGAGCACAACAGACTACTTGCCATTGCTGAGTGAGTCTCCTCCGTTGCAAAGACCTGCATTGCAGCTCGCTGCCTCATCGGAACTGCTGCTGCACAATGCATCCTCATGCAGACCCTCACATCCCTCATTGATGGCAACTTCGACGACGACGGACTCCGCATCGCAGCTCCTCTGAACCAACACATACACGATGCGGGACTTCGTATCGCATGCCCTCATCAACGGGATCCTCGACAACAACGCAGGAACTCGCATCACAGCCGCGACGCATCTCGGAACTGACACATTGCTTCGGCTGGGCGGTGCATCTTTGACACGGACCCTCGCATAGTTCCATAAACCAGGATTTAAGGTACTTTGTTCCGCAGCCTAACTGGGTCCATATAGTTGGCCCGCACTACATCGTGGTCTGCCTTAGCTTGTGACTCTGTCGTGGTCCGGCGCGTCCAGATATCTGCAGTTGGTGCTTTGTGCTTTTTATTGCGATTTTCACTGAAATCTTTAAAGTTCGATATCGCCGTTCTATTTTTTTGTCTTTTTGAACTTGTTTAATTTATTAAAAAGTACTCTTTTTTGTTTTATCTGGTATGGGATCCTTTTTGTGTGGTGTTTTTCACTGTGGTACTGTTTGAAGTGTTGCACAAATACTTCACACATTGCCTCTGAATAAAGCTTGACTGCTCTGTGCCAAGCTACCAGAAGGTTGAGCACAGGTTAATTTAGGGTTGGCTTGTGCCTCACCCTGACCAGGATTGTGGTTGCTGCTTTTTTTTGTCAACAAACATCAATCATTCCATGCACTGGATGAAGACAACCAGCAATACATACACATAGGAGCATAATAAAATATACACTAATGGGTATGCTATCCCCCGGCAGTAAGTAACAAACAAGAGTCAACTGTGAATGCTCAAGTCGGGGTATGCATACAGGGAGCAGCACTCCCCCAACCCCCCCAATGGGTGTAGAAGGTTTACACGAAGACCATCCCTGTAGTGAAAGGATGCGTTTTGTACCAGCTATCGAACATAGACCCACCTAAACCCCTCCCCCCACTTGCGTGGTTTCACACCCACCTCCTGTGGTGTCACAACTCAACACCCCACCAGTCATGCCAGATGAATGATTCAAATATAGGCTAAATAAGCACCAATGTCCTTCTTGTGCTACTCAGGACTTCACCAGCACCGAGGAGCTTCAATGAGACAACGGGGTGGGAGCTAGCATCGTAGCCTTGTAACATCCCTATGTTCTGAGAGAGCGAGGCCCTGGTCAACCAGGTGAGCACAGCGTACAACCCCCTAATCGAAGACAGAATCATCACTCTCAACTGTATCTCCTTGCAGTCCAGTCAGAAGTGATTCCCAGCTGTCGTGGATTCTATAGGTCTTCTTCCCTGGTAAGCAGTAGTGCACTCCACTCAAAGTCTGCCCACCGCAAAAGGTCCGCCCTCCAGCATTCAATCCTAGGGCACGCTGCCTGCTTCCAGTGCATTGTAATTCTGCACTTGGTCAACACTATGGCAAAAACAATTAACCGGCACAGGCGGAATCTGGGCGATGGAATCAGGGACCGGTCCGTAACCTCAGCCAGAAGGTGCACCACCTCCTTCCAGTAAGATGGTAAATGAGCATAACATGTGAAGGAGATCCCCAGTATCAGAATGGCAGTGAGGGGTAGTCGGGGGGGGGGGGGATAGAGGCTAACTTTCTGGGGTGTGAAGTAGGCACAATGCAATATATAATAATGGATAAGTCTGAAATGGGCAGTTCGGGATATCTTGGGTGCCACTTCCCACATTTTAGCCCAGTCCTCATCAGTCCCAGGAGAACCCAGGTCAGTTCAGAATTGAGGTTGCTGCCTGGCCAGGGTTCACACCGCAGTCAACCGACAATCCAGTTTCTTACAGGTGCGAACTTATGGATCCACATTGAAGGGCAAGGAAAGAAAAGAACTACCTCAGCACACGGGTGGTGCTTATAGTAACTTTGCTCTGTCACTTTCGGGGCAGTGCAGAGTCATCGCAGAGCTACATGGCATCTCAAGATTCAGTCTGGCAGCTGGGGATATTCTTAAGGTGAAGAATCTGTGGTTAGAACTATCCGCCAGAAACAGGAAATGAATAATTGAAGAGGTGGCTGGGTTGCAGGAGCAAAAGTGGGCTGTTACTGCACTGCAATGTAATGTTCTTTCAAGAGGTGCCGTTTCTGAAATTGGAGTAGGTTTGGGGCAGATCTGATGGATACAGGGATGTTGTCCCAGATTTCAGGTACAAAGATGAAGAACCCTTGTTGCCATTTAAAAAAATATATTTTTACACTTCTTTGCCTCCAGCCTGATGGCGGCCTGGCTGTCGGTGTGCACGCCAAAGTTGATTTGTTAATTTACAAAAACTGGGGAAGTCGAAGGGTAAGCAGGTTAATTAAAAGAAATCTAACTATACATAACACGCCTCAGAAAGCGGTATACCCACTAATGTGCTTCGAAGACACTGATCCCCAAACCAGTTTTAGAATTTACTAAATCCTGCATGCCCCCAGCCATGTTACAAGATGGCATTTTCAGTGCTACCATTCATATACTCTCTTTATCCCCCTCTGATGCATGTAGTTTTAGCGAGGGGTCTTAATTCCCATCAGGTAATTTGAACTATGGTCCCAGTCTTCCAGCCCTCCCCATTTGTCATTCCTACCACCTATTTTGGCTCATCATGTGCCCCTGCCAGATGCAGTGCCCCAAGCCACAGATGGTGCCTCACTTGAAAGGGGGCAAATTGGGGCACCTTCTTATCTACACCCCTCTGATTCAAGGGGGAAACCCCAAAAGTCTGCTTCAAGAGCCTCCCCAGCCATCACTGCGGATTCTCAAGGCAAATATCTATTATCTAACCTCTCACCCCACCCTCGATTCACTGCTGGATAAAGTCTAGCTCCAATACCAATTCCCACAGCAAGATTCCAAACCCCCCCAAGTTTGTTCTGCTCTCCATCCGTTAACTGCTGGGGGCACTGGCCACCAGACAAGAATCATCCACCAGCCCTCCATGAAGGTGTCTCTTCAAATCAGCTCAATGAGTCCTGCCCTCAACTTCATTTGCCTTCAACATAGCATGATGTGCTTCCTTTTTGGCCACAATTGCTCTTCGACTCAAGTCCAGTTGATTTAATGTTGCCAATTACTCAAATTATTCATGAGAAACATGATGGCATCATGAATTATTTACTTTCCCCAAATGAGCTTTCCAAGTCCAGATCTTAGTATTGTGGTATGAGCCCATCTACTGTTGGGTGCTTAAACATATCGACTTGCTTGCCAGGAATGTGTGGTCGTCATATTTACCTCCTGCCAGGAACTCGGGCTGAACTGAATTCTCTGTGTTGCCCCTTTATTTTGCAATGACACAGTCTTCATCTTCGTGCACAGGACGTAGGAACCCCAATGTTTTCAATATTATTTAAACCTAAAACATTGTGGAACATCAATATGTATTATCAGCTGTCATCCACTTAATCTATTTGTGATCAGAAATTGGAATCTAACTTTGATGCATATTAGCCTTTGGTTTTTCCCCTGAAACTCCAAGCTTCGTCCAATGAGAACAAATAAGCTCTCTTTATTCTGAATCGCATTTCTTATGTGTCTCCATTAACACACATTTGAGAGTGGTTTTAGATATTTTACAGTCAAAGTGGAGTAATTATCATCCATCGCTATACCTGTCAATAACATTAACAAAACCATGTTATAATTCCCTGGTGAGTGCCTTGCAACAAGTATAGTTAGTGGGGCTCCCATCTGAGATACTCGGCGGACTTTGTAGAAGTGGGAAGGTGCCCTGGTTTGTTATTAACTGGAGGACTGAACTTTAATACTCTGTTAAAATAACAAGCATTTCAGACAGGCATTTCTACAAAACTGAAATTTAATAACTTCCCTTTAAAAAAACATTTATCTAGAAAACTTCACATTCGTATGTAACAGTCCATCCAAAGGCCATCTTCGGGTTCCTCAATAATGCAGTTAAAACAGGAAATGTTGATAACTTCTGGCTCGTAAGGAGATCCGCCTGGCACTAGTCCAGGAAAAAAGGGGTGGATAATAAGTACACTTTAAGTGTGCTTGCCAGAACGAAGAGTGCTGCACATTTTCTCTGGAGAACGACAGGATATGTCAGGGGTACCGACTGGCGAGGCCTCAGAATGCTGCCAGAATTTGTGAACAATGAACACTGCTCGTTATGGTTAGAGTGGTCAGTGGGTCAAGTGAATACAGAAAGAACTGCTTTAAGAGTGAGCACACTGCGTGGAGAAGCACACAAGACAAGCCAGAAATATGGAGACGGCAGACATGAGGGACAATGGCAATTGTCTAATTAGTCATTCACAGGAATTAGGAGTAGAGTAAGAAGCAATGAGATTTGATGGTCTGAGACTGTTAGATGTCAAGACTGCTTGTCCAGGAATCTGAGCAGTGAGGTCTAACTTGACGCAGCCTCAACCTGCGTTACAACCCAAGATGTACAGCACGTCCAGCTCAAAAGCTTCCGGTTGATTCTTGGTTGGATATTGCCCATTGGGATAAGCCTGCTTTAAATGGAGGAGGGGAGCAGTCTCACTCTTCATCCACAGGTGCATGAATCTGTAAAAGAAGAAGAATGATAAGTGTAGGCAGAGACCCATTTTTCCTTCTACACAGACAGCACCATTGGTTTTATACAATCAACTTTTTATTTAATATTCTTTGGCAGATCTTGTAACCAACTGCACATAGGGGTAACATTAACATTTCCTCTCTCAGCCATATGAGAGGTATACGAATAGACATCTTCTTGCAAAGGGTCCTTATTATCAAACTCTACCAATGACAAAACATCAACCTCTGAGATTGCAACAGTTCCTGTTTAAGTAGTAGGTCATTCAGAAAGAGAACTGAGTGGGATCAGCGAAACGAAGGCTGAAGACATTTTTAGGTCCCACCTACCAGGCACGATTAGCAGCCTTGTTGTGAAAGATCCTTTGTGAACTTACTGCGAGCGTACCATTGCTTACTACTGGTTGGCTTTGTCACTCTCATTAGCTTGGTTTTTATTTGATAACTTGTGAGGAGTGGCCTTCCACTTCTGTGGTTGTCTCTCCCCTGCAGCAAAGCTTCTTTGTGTTCTGCCACTGTGCATTTTTCCATCATCTCTTTGAGTTTGCTTTGTTCGCCCTAAGTTGGCAGGGTATGCCCAGACGTGGGTCCCTTGCTCACTTTGCCACTGGATTCAAGCTAGCCTGGCTGATGAGGGGTGTTACCCCGAAACCAGTCCAGGGAAGACATGGCTTGGCAATTCGGTCTGGACTGTTCCCATGAGGCACAGGGTCAAGACTGATTTGCATATAGCTATGTCTGAACTGGGGTGGCGCAGTGAGCTAAAGAATGATGGATTCAACCCAGATCTGTGACTGGGGGGAGAGTGTCTAAAAAGTTTCATTGCTCCGCCCATCATCTCCTTGTGTTTGCTGTGTACTTTTGTGAAACTACATGTTTATTTTTGGTTTAGCTCCACTAGAATGCATGAGTTTTCCAACTGTCTCCCTCTTGTACTTCTTTTTACCCATCCGCTGGGCTGTGTTGCTCTCTTTCGCCCGTGTGCTTCTCCCCCTGCCCCCTCTGTGTTGCGCTTGGCAGGGTGTGCTTCTCGTCCCCCAGTGTTGCTTTCTCCCTTGTGTGCTTCTCCCTAGTGTTGCTTTCCCCCTCCCTGCCTGTTGCCCCCCCGCCACCCTCCCACACTTGGTCTTTTATAAAATATGTTATTATTTTTTCTGTGGAGGACTACGCAGCAAATTGCTGCCCGCCAATCACCCTTAAAAGCAGTTTTGTGTTACTTCTACTTTGTTTTTTAATTTACCAACATAGCTGCCACGTTTCCTAGGTATATGCATGACTAGTTAGTCCAGTCCTGTTTTTTCTTGGAATTCTGAGACTTGTACTCCCAAAGACTAATCCTATTGGCTTTGCCAAAGCTTGATTGGAATACTTTCTTCCACTAGCAATGTCTGCTCCTTGGGTCCACATCAGTGCATGCTGCAATGACGTTCCATCAGAGAACACAGTGTGAGTCAACTTTTTATGCTAAGTGGTGACTATATTGCACTAAGCCGCTCAAGTTAAAGGACTTTACCTTTCAAATGTCAGGCCTCCAATAAGTCGATCTACTCAAAGCAATTTCACATTATAGTCTATGCCATAGCTAAATCACAAATTAATACTTTAATATGACTGGTGACACCACATTACATCATCACTGACCTCACTGGTCTCTTCACTAAGCCACCCTTTGTTGCTGCAGCATACAGTCCACTGGAACATTGGCCTTTCCCAGGAGGCTCGGATCGCAGAGACTTGCCTTCAGCCAGAAAGCATTGCAGGATAGAGGGTGCGGAGTCTGTGCACTGCACTCAAATCCTCTACCAAAGGAGCCAATGGACACAGCCTTAGGCTGGGTCAACTGTGCATTGGAGCAGCATGGAGCTCTGCATTCATGGTCGCAGATTGTGCAAGAAACCTCTTTCAGGAGTGGCCAACAGAAACTTGTGATCAGCTCAACCATGCTCCGCATACTATGGGTGCTGAGTCTGACCATCAATAAGTTTCTGGCGCTCATCATCCCTTCTATTAAAGCCCTATGGGTTGGCCCTGGCTATGCACAGACACTGTGGATGCAGTACACTGCCATTGAGCAGCCCTGCACCGAGCACCTGTATTATCACAGACACGCGAGTGAATACACTTTTTAGTGCTAATTAATTAAAATCAATACAATTAAATTACAATAAAACAACTTAGAAAATGTAAAATCAATCTGAGATTAAAGTAATAAAATCATGCACATTGCAGAGCAAATAAAATTACTTTATATTAGCGCTTCGACATTGGCAGTGGCGAAATCAGTCAGGTCCTTCACTCCCGTATGGCAATAAAGATCTTGTTGACAAATTTGCTTAAGCGAGCCAGATGCATAGGTACAGAAGTGGCCATGTAATATTCCAGCACCTCCTTACAGGTGGCAACCCCATTTGCCCTGAACATTAGTTTTAGTAAAGGGTGACATGCAGATTAAATGACCGGACAGCATGCAAGGATTCTTTTTTGTACTTTCAGAATCTACAAGACATGCTCCCTGGCGTACCAGCCCAGTCTGGACGAAATGCATTCATGGAAGAACTAAGAGTCATGCTCGGAGGCCTGGTTTCCTTGGTTAATGCAGACTTTAAATATGGTTGCAGTTTTGTGCACTTGTATGATTTTAAAATAGGAGCAGCATATATGATAGAATGGATGATTAGCAAATCGGCTTTCTTGGAAATAGCTTTTATGTTGGAGTAAGGAATGTTAAGGGCCATCAGTGTTTCCAGATTGACATCAAAGTCAGAAGTTAATATGACGCCCATGGATTGGATGAGGCGGTATAAATCAATGAGAACCTTTTTAGGGAGTCCAGTTTGGTTTGTTGCGTAGAAATACTTAAGGAAGGTAGCCTTGCTTTCAATATCTTGGCCATGCAGGCCAAATTACAAGGAAAGTAGCAAACGTCGATTATGTGTTGGGAAATGAAACAGCCTCCTAAAAGCATGGCAGTGGGCCTTGTCCAGTGTTGAAATACATGTTGACCATACACGAGGTTAGGTAGCAACTTCTGAGGGACTCGCAGTATGGCCCTCTACTGTTGGGGAGCACAGCTGGGGATATACAAGGAATATGTAAGAGTGAGGGCCTTCTTTTTAATAAGCTTAAGGTGGAGAGTTGTTTGCCTGTATCTATAAACCAGACACAAAAGTAATTGTATTTAGATGTTTGGGTAATCCATTGGTTGCCAAGCCCTATCTTAGTTTCCTCTTATTTTTATACCTGCTGAAAACCATCACCTTTGTTTTATCTGGGTTAGCCACCAGTTTGTTCACTGCATTATAAGAACGAAGCTTGTTGAGAGCACGATGCATACCAATTTTTGTTTGATCTAGAGTAAAGATGATCACATGCACCCAGAGGGCACCTTAGAGGTGCCCCCTGAAAACCTACCAACTACTGGTGTGCTGACTGCCTGGTTTTAGCCAGCCTACCACCACAGACTAGATTCTGACCGCCAAGGGTGAGGGCCTCTGCTCTCAGGTCAGGAACAAAACCTGCTCAGGCAGAGGGTGTTTACACCCACTCCCACAGGATGACCTGCGAATTAACATTCCAAGGGAGGAAGTTTCAAAGAGCCCACAGCCTTTGGTATGCAAATCTGGCTACCCTCACAGAAGAGGAAGACAACACCGTCTGTCCAGGGCCCATTTGGTGCCTGGAGAGGTGGTAAAATTAGCAATCAGAGAGGCGTATTTACCTTCAGGCTAGTTCCACCCCAAAGGTAGGCTACCTGAAGTGAAGAAGATATTTTAGAGTCCGCCATCTTTGTGATGGCAAATTTAGGAACTCTGGGACAGGGTTATGCCCACTCCCCCACAGGAATCTGGTGCATAGAGGGCGTAGTCACCCCAGGGGTAAGTAGTCCACTGGCTACTACTCTACACTCCCCTACAGACCTATGAGGACTTCAAACCGGACACCCAATAGCACCACTGCACCGAGCCGCCTAGCACGAGCTGAAGTAAGCCAACGGTGCCAGTGTGGTCCCCTCCAGACCCGAAGGCCTTGGACTTGCCCTCTGTGGACTCACCAATGCCGCCTGCAGCCTATGTGTGCATGCCCCCTCAACCGTGATTGTCTCCAGTGACAAAAACCCGACGCTTCGAAGTATCTCTGCACCCGTCGCCCCCGACCCGTGGAGAAGAGGACCAAAGGTGTCCCCACATCCCCGAGCATCGTGACACCAGAGCCCTCCCTGTGGTTCAGACCGACTGGCCTCCCAGTCCAAACCTGAACCCTTTTTGGGACTGGACTGATCTCCATTGACTAACATTGGGCACCCGAAACTGAATTGCACAACTGCACCCAGCCACCCTAGTGCCGCTAGAGGTGACCTGCTGGTGTTGCCTTGGACCTTGCCCTTTATTCGCCTTAAGTCCAGAGAATTGGTCTCATTAGTAGCTGCCAAGAACTTGTATGCTGTATTCGTTTTTCCTCCCATAGGATAACATTGCAGCCTCTGAAAATTGACGACGTTTTAAAACTAAAAGCATTTCTATCTCGAAACGTACTTACCCGATCATATTAATTCTGGTGCCCAAACACATATAAAGACAGGTTTTATTTTTATAAATGTGTGTGGAACTTCTTGAGTTGTGTGTGCCATTTATTGATTGTGTGTGTGTTTTGCAGATGTCCAACACTCCTCTCTGATAAGCCTAAGGCTGCTCGACCACACTGCCCCCTAGAAGAGCACCTTGAGATTGCTAGAGCAAGCCTCTGTCCACCTATAAGGGAATACCTGAACTCTTTGCACGGTATACCTCTTTTTGGTATACTATATAAGGAACCAGCTTCCTACAAAGCGCTGTGTGCCAGATATGACAGGGCGACTATATTGTCAGTTGTGGAACAATGCTGTCTAACGCAGTTTGATAGAAGAGAATGATGTTAGTTTCACCCACCATTGTCTCAAGCACACAGAGTCGAATTTTAGCATGTGTTTTAGCTTCTACATCCAGCAACGCAATTAACCTGGAGTTCCCTGGGTTGGCATTTGTAGGAAGCAGCGTCATTCTAGTATAAAACATGTTTGCTGCAACAATCATTAGACAGAAACAGATGTATAAGATTACAAGCACCAACAGAGTAAATAAAAGGTAGAATTCCACCATGGTGCTAAAACAGAGAATATATGCAGGCATATAGACATTATGGTAATCAAGCGTACTCCTACTATGCGGACCCCATCTAAATGTACCCAGCATGTAGGTGAGTGTAAAGCCAAGAATCCCCTAGGAAAGAGCCAACCCAATTACCTGATGGGAGAGAATGAAGGACCCCGTCTTGGTCTCGAGTTGGACACCCCGCAAGGGTTGTCAGACCACTGCGTGCTGGAGTTTCTGTGTGCAGGAATCTCAGCGTCTGATGTCAGCATGGAAGCTTCTCCTCTGGTTGCCCAGTGAAGATGTCGTTCTTTTATGCCCAAAAGGTACCCTCAGGGGTTATACCTAGACATGTAATGGTTTGCCATTATGTACAGTGGGCCTGTCGTCCAAGGATGACAATAGCGGTGACTTTTGTACAGAGTTATTATACAGACTATATTAACCCTGCTGTGTACGTCCTGGGCAGGGAATTAAGATATTGTATTGTAATTGCATTTATATAGCGCTTACTACCCCTGACAAGGCGTCGAAGCGCTTTTTCGGCGAGTAGCACGCTACTCCGGGACCCATAAAGGATTAGTGTTGAATTAGTATAGTGAAATATGAAAGTAATTAAAGTGGTGGATAGGTTAGTCAGTTATTTGGATTCGGAAGGATGGAAGAGGAAAAAAGGTTTGTATTTATATAGCACTTGCTACCCCTGATGGGGTGTTGAAGCGCCCTTTTGGGGGGGGGGGGGGGCCCCAGTAGCACGCTACTCCGGAAACCCATAAAGGATTAGTGGTGAATTAGTATGGTGAAATATGAAAGTAATTTGAGTGGTGGATATTAGTCAGTTATTTGGAGTGCGAAGGCTAGCGTAGGGATAGAAGGGGGAGAAAGGTTTGCATTTATATAGCGCTTGTTACCCCTGAAGGGGTGTTGAAGCGCTTTTCTGGCGAGTAGCACACTACTCCAGAACTCATAAAGGATTAGTGTTGAAAATTAGTATAGTGTAATATGAAGTAATTTGAGTGGTGGATATGTTATTCAGTTATTTGGATAGAGAAGGGTAGCGGCAGGATAGAAGAGGGAAAGAGGTTCGTATTTATATAGAGCTTGTTACCCCTGATGGGGTTTGAAGCGCTTTTTTGGTGAGTAGCACGCTACTCTGGAACCCATTAGGATTAGTGTTGAATTAGTATAGTGAAATAGGAAAGTAATTTGAGTGGTGGATATGTTAGTTATTTGGATTGAGAAGGGTTGGCGAGGGGTAGAAAAGGGAAAAGGTTTGCATTTATATAGCGCTTGTAACCCTGATGGGGTGTTGAAGCGCTTTATTGGCGAGTAGCACGCTACTCAGGAACCCATAAAGGATTAGTGTTGAAAATTAGTATAGTGAAATATGAAAGTAGTTTGAGTGGTGGATGTGTTATTCAGTTGGATAGAGAAAGGTAGCGGAGGGATAGAAAAGGGAAAAGGTTTGCATTTATATAGCGCTTGTAACCCTGATGGGGTGTTGAAGCGCTTCTTGGCGAGTAGCACGCTACTCTGGGACCCATAAAGGATTAGTGGTGAATTAGTATAGTGGAATATGAAATTTGAGAAGTGAACAGGTTAGTCTGTTATTTTGATTGAAAATGATAGTGGAGGGATAGGAGAGTGAAGGATTTTGAATTTATTTTTGTTTGGAGGTCATAGCAGTAGGAGGAGGCTTTTGGATGAGTAAAAAGGGGTTGTGGAGAGGAAGAGTCAGAGGGAAGAGTTTAGAAAGGTTTGTTTTGGGGATCGGTATAGTAAAAGAGGTGTCAGATGATGCAAGGCGGGGTAGAGTAAGGGAGAGTCTAGAAAGGGTTATTTTGGGGATCATAGTAGTGGTATGGGGTTTGGGATAAATGAGAGAGTGGGTGTAGAGGATATATTGATAGATGTATAGGGTGAGAAATAGGGTAGTGCATTGGAAAGAGTAGTAGAAAGAAGTTTGAGATGAGTCAGAAAGTTGGGTTAGAAGATATATTGAGAGAAGTATAGGGTGAGAAATAGGGTAGTGCATTGGATATGCTGAATTAGAAGAAAGTGATAAATATATAGATCCATAAGTACATTGAAAGTATATAGATGCATAAAGGAGATAGGTATATGTAGATTAAAGATATTGATAGAGGTACAGGATGAGAAATAGGGTAGTGCATTGGATATGCTTTTCAGGAGGAAAGTAAACAAACACACAGATCCAAGTACATGGAAGGTACATAGATGCACAATGGAAGAAGTACATGTAGACCAAAGATGCACCAGATAAACTCCGGTTTTCAAGTGTTATTGTACTTTAATTTTTTTTAACATAATTATTCTACATGTTTATACAAAGCAATATACAAAGATAGGTACATATCTATAGTAAAAATAAATGAGTATATACAGAGGGATATGCTGTAAATTTCTGTTTGCGTATGGTGCTTATGTGGGGAAGAGCCAATTCTTGAGTAGTTTTCTGAAGATAAGGTGGCTGTCCGTGGATCTTCTGCTGGGGGGTAAAGAGTTCCATAGTTTGGCAGCTTGAACAGAGAAGGATGTGCCACCCATGGTTTTTTTCTTGTATCTTGGGATTTTGAGGCGAGATACCATTTTAGAGCGGAGGTTCCTTTGTTGAATGTGTTTGGTGATTTTATTCCTGATGAAGAGCGGTCCCATTCCATGTATTGCTTTGTGGGTGATACAAAGCAGCTTGAACGCGGATCTTCTGGCAACCGGTAACCAATGCAGGGCTTTCAAGGCAGGTGAGATGTGGTCTCGCGGTTTGATATGCAAGAGTAGTCTGGCAGCAGAGTTCTGAATCCGTCGTAGTCTTTTCATGGTCGTTAAAGGTGATCCGTGGTAGAGGCTATTGGCGTAATCGAGTTTGGACAGAACAAGGGAGATGGCAGCTTGGACCTTGTGTGGAAATCCCAAATGAGGGAAAATTCGTCGCAGCATTTTTATAGAGACAAAGCTTGATCTTGCTAGTTTGTCCACTTGGGCATTCATCGATAGCTCGGAGTCCATGGTCATTCCGAGGTATCTTACTTCCTTCGATACTTTAGGTGCTGATCCCAGTTCATCAGGCCAGGCGGCAAGAGGGTCATTATGTTTCCAATCGCCACACATGAGTATTTCCGTTTTGGAAGCATTCAATTCGAGGTGGCTCCAAGTCATCCACTGATCCATGGCTCTGAGACAACTGAAAATTGGGGAGTTTCCAATGTCTTTGGGGCATTCCAGTTGAAGGAGTATTTGTGTCATCTGCATAGTTATAGCACGTGAGGTGAAATTGATTGATCAGTACCGGTAATGACTTCATGTAGATGTTGAAAAGCATGGGCGAGATGATAGAGCCTTGAGGGACCCCTGCATTTGTGGAGTATGGTTTGGATGAAAAAGGTGGGGTATGGATGACATTAGTTCTGTTTCGAAGGTAGGACGCGATCCAGTCTAGAGCAGTCCCCTCTATCCCGGCTTCATAGATTCTTTGTTTCAGAGTCTCATGGTCAACCGTGTCAAAGGCAGCCGGAAGGTCCAAGAGGAGAAGCGCAGCAACCCCGTTGCGGTCTACTGTGTTCTTCAGGTCATCCCAGACGGCAAGGAGGGCAGATTCTGTGCCTCTTCCCGGACGGAAACCTGTTTGGAAGTCTGAAAGTATGTCATTCTCTTCAATGAATTGTTACATCTGGGCGAACGCTGCTCTTTCTATCAGTTTGCTCAGGAAATGTCCATTTGTAATGGGTCTGTAGTTGTCAGGGTTCAGCGGGTCCAAGTTTGTTTTCTTCAGTAAAGGGCGTATGTATGACTTTTTGAGTTCTTCTGGAAATATTCCGGTAGTTAAGGAATCGTTGATGATTCTTCTTACTGGAGTGGCAGCAGAGGTTGATAAAAGAATTGTCTTGAAAGTTTGTGGTGGACACGGGTCAGAAGGGCTGCCGGCAGGCCTGCTTGCTTTGACCAGGTCCATAAATTCATCGTGTGAGATGTTTTGGAAGGAACAGAGGCTGGGTTAGAGTATTCTTGGATTGTTGTTTTGTCAAAGGGTTAGTGCTGGTGCTTAGTCTCCGTTTTAAGTATGAGTCCAACGTGTCTGCTTTGTCAGTGTAATGATTTGCCAGTTTGTCTGTGAAATCTTGAGTAACCGGATGAGTTCCTTCTAGGCAATTTGGTTTGCGAAATTCATTGAGTATTTTATAGAATTTTTTATTTGCACATTTAGCATTTTGAATTCAGTCTGAATAGTACCTTTTCTTAGCTTTTTTGATAGCTGACTTGTATAATCTGTTAATTTTCTGTAGGTGAAGTTTGTCTTGTTTGGCGTTTGTTTTGAGCCAGGTACGTTGCAGCTTTCTAATTTGTTTTTTAATGTCTTTTATCTCTATGTTTCTCCAAGGCGCTTTTTTCTTTTGTTCTGTTGTGTGGTTTTGAGTGGTATCAGGAGTTCAAAAAGCTTCCTGTAGCCACTCATATAGTTTTTGAACAGAATTTATTGTTCCCAGATTTGTACTGGATGTTAGTTGTGTTTCTAAGTGTTCCAAATTGAGTTTGTTCCACGGTCGATAGGTGGATGGATGTAAGGTAGTTTAAGGTGAGTCGCTTAGTGTTGTTTTATGTTGGAAAGCAAGCAAGTGATGGTCTGACCATGTGACTGGAGTTATAGTTTGAAAGGTAACTAGTTCAGTATTAGCAAAAATGACATCTAGGATATGTCCAGCGATGTGTGTGAGTTTGTGGACAATCTGATGCAGGTTTAGTACGTCTAGGCCAGTGATTATTGTTTTTGGATTGGTCATATTGGGTTTGTCAAACCAAATGTTGAGGTCACCCAGAACGCATAGGTTGGGAGTGTATTGTTATCAAGTTTGAAACGGTGTCTAGAAGTGCGTCTGGGAATGTCACCTTGCTAGGTGGAGGTCTGTAAAGCAGCAGGAAGTTGTAGGAGGAAGGTGGTGTAGGATTGCATCTGGTGAGAAGAGCCTCACAATTCTTTATGGTGATGTCGTCAACTTTAGTGATATGTAATGTTTGCCTAAACACAACTGCTAGACCACCTCCTTTTTTGCCTATACGATTTTGAGTGATCGTTTGATAGCCTAGAGGAACGGCTTCATGCAGGACGGGAGCCATATCATCTCCCAAGATATGATAGTGGGAATCCTCATGCATAATAAATGAGGCTAGTATCCAAGAAACTGATTGACATTTATTTAGCACATAAAACTGGGTAAAAGGTCAGTGCTAGAACCGTTATGCAGAGCAAGGTAGGACAAATGTAGGTAAAAGGTTGTGTAGCTCCCTAGGCCTAGATTGGGGCATTGGGGCTCATAACAAAAGCTTGATGAACTTGGGCAGTCAATCAATTGTACAAGCTGATAAAGTCGTCGAAACTGGTGAGGGATTAATAGTTTTTACTAAGTCCGTGGTGTTGGAAACGGATTAATTTAAATCTCACAAGAGTTCAAAAAATAGAATTACTGCAAGTGTCCCGTAGAGGTTGCTGGCCCCTTAGTCGGCACAAAGTAAGAAAGGGGTAGGGGGACCTCTTTAAGTGCATTCAAGCAGCCAGCAGGATGGGTTGAAGCAGGTGTTGGTGACTTTACAAATGGGAGGCAGTAATGTCTGATAGAAAATAGGATTTCATTAGCATTTGCTTGGGTATTTGATAAGGTGGCCACTTCTGCCCCCTGGAGTAGAAGTCGCCGTGCTTAATGCACCGCGGGGCCGCTGGGCGCTCGCTTGCTCACCTTGGCCTGTGGCTCTTACACGAGCCCATGGGCCACTCTCAATCCTGTGGCCGCTACTGTAGCCACTACTGCTGCCACCCTGACTGAAGGCGGGAGGCAGGGATCACACCCCAGTCGCCAAGTCACCCCCCCATCCCCCAAAAGGAGACTGGGACGGCAAGTGAGCGATGAAAGCATGCGCGAAGGTTACAGGTGGGCTGTGAGAGGGCGTCCTCCTTTGGCCTCCAGTTACTGACTCAGCCAGCTCCGGCTGCTGGCGCCTCCCCGCCCTGTATCTCGAGCGTCTCATGTCTCACGTAACTTAAGTAATGCCACTGATGTTATTGGTAATGTGAAATCACCAGTGATGTCATCTGTAGCAGCATTTGGTGGGCAATGCAGTAATAGAGGGTTGTGAGTCAACGTTGTATGGCCTCTTAACTGGTGAATTTCAAGGCTTTTTAGATTTTGTCTTGTAGAAACTGTCACAACTACTGTTTTTTTGTTACACTGTCCAACTCTTTCTGACACAACTTTATCTCAACTTTAAAGATGTATTCCAAGTTTGTAAAGTGCTAAGCTCTGTCCCCATCGCTTCAGAGCCACCTGTGAATGGACTTTGGCCAAGCATAACATTCACCGAGCCCAAAACGTGGCATTTGACCACGCTCTGCACCCAGTCATTGTGACCCCTGAATCCACTGCACATGGTGTTTAACTGTTCTCAGTGAACAATGGGCAGAATGAATGGTTATGTGTCCAGACTCCCTCCCCTCAGTGATCACTATGCATGGCATTTGGAACAGACACTGGATGCAGGCCTCAAGACTCCAGCTGGTGCTGGGTGAAGAGGGGAGGGCAGAGGCCTACGAGATAGGTCTTCAGCCATATCCTGTGCGCAAGTCCTTCAGCATACAAATTTAATGTGCATAACCTTTGGGCATGTGCGTCTGCGGAACTGGGTACTGCCTTAGATGTAGGCAGAGGTAAATGTAGATAGCACCTTACGCTCCATTTGTGGTAGTGTGGGCGAGCAGTAAGGCTTTATCAGAAGGTAGTGTTAAGCATTTGTTGTACACACTGAAGCAAGACATGATGTCACACACTCAAAGACTGAACTCAGACTAATTTGTATCAAAAATATTATTTAGTTATTTTATTTCTAGAACCAAGCCAAGCCTGGTGCAGGTAAATGAAATAATACTTTGCAAAATTGTATGCAGTGATTTACAGTTGAATGCAGGTTCAAAGCATTTGGTTTAATTACAGGCAAGTCAACAGTTCGAAATTAGGTTTCAGTTACTTTACTGATTACTGTGCACATTTATTTTTAGATTACTTTTGCTAATCCATGTGATATGCCTAGATATCACACTGAGACATTTCCTAGACAAAAAGGTAAGTAATTCAGTTTTTACACATAAGCAGTTTTTCAATGTTTCATACAAACCAACTCCACACTTAGAACAATTTTCAAGAAAAGCAGCCAATGCAATCCTATGGGAGGAAATGAAGTTTTGCAGGTAAGTACTACTTTGTGGGAGTTGGTATTCTGGGGTTAGAGCCAGTGTTCCCCCAGGGTCAAGGATGCACTCTCAAAGCACCCTCAGCGGCCCTAGTTCGGCAGGGTGCAGAGTGCTGAGGCCCAATGTTATCCAATAGGGGATAGGGGGCCTCCGGTTGGTGGCCGCTTACGAGCAGGCCACAAGGTTGTGGGAGCAAAGCTCCTGGTGTTAGGCTCAGAGCAAAGGGGGATTAGAGTTAGCACCCGAAGTACACCCGCAGCGGCGGCTGGGTGCAGGGTGCTGTTTTGGCATCGGGTGCCCTGTTGATTTCAATGGGGATTCTCCGGTTGCAACAAAGACTGCAGGCTCGGGATGAAGATCTTCTGGAGGTGACCACCAGTTGGAGAGATAAGTTGGGATGCCTGGGGATGCTAGGACACCGTCGGTTGGGCCACCCAATGCCGTGGGACGTCGGGTGCAGTGGTGTCTTTAGGCATCGGGTTTTTCTTACCAGCTCCGGTCGCGGTCTGGGGGATCCTCCAGAATGGGGCTGCAGGCTTCGATTGGAGATTCGAGGCAGGTCAGAGATCACCAGATCTCAGGTAAGGATCATCGGGGAGACCTCCTCGGGTGTTGGGACACTCGAACTCGGGCCATGGACGTCAAGTGCAGACTAGCGGATTTGGCCAGAGCCAGCGTCTGTGGGTGAGCAAATCCGGTGCTCACGGGAGACAAAGTCTTGGTTTTGGAAGGCAGGGCAGGTCCTTCAGGTTCTTGAGGCTGCAGGACACACCGGGATTTCGCTGGAGCAGGTTCGAGGTGGGGACAGGCCAGTAGGGCTGGTGCCAAGTCAGTGGGCGTCCTCCTCTTCTTAGTTCAGCACAGCTTCTTCGGTCCATCTTCTTCTGGTTGGTTCTTGTCTGAGGAGGCAAGGTTCAGGGTTGCCCCTAAATACTAGATTTAGGGGCGTTACAGGTAAGTAAAGGTTAGGACCAATGGGTTCCTTCCTTGGGGTGGGTACACCCCCTATTATCCCACCCTCCAGTGGGAGGGGGGCATATGCCTCTCTCTCTGGTTGGCTGGGTCCCCCATCTGCAAGATGGCGGGAACTGAGTTGTGCTTCACCTCGCCTCCCCCATAGCTGCCAAGGTTTCAGATTGTTATGTGTGACATTTTCATAATTTCAGTTTAATTATGAGTGACATTTCAACGACTATGAGTGACATTTTATCGCAAGCAAAAATCAAGCAATGAAACATATAAATATTAGAAATTACACCCATTTGAGCAACAAGAAACTCTAAGAAGTAATTGAACTAAAGTGCGCTAACAGGGGCCTGCGAAGAGCGCCAGCGAGATACTCTGTCAATCAATGCGCCCCGTGCTGAGTGGTGGCCTGAGTACAAGCAACCACGAAAACTAAAAAAAAAAAAACAAACATAAGCAAACGCTCGACTTAAGATGTGTAGAGGTAAGATCCAGTGTGGAAACCAGCATATTCACACCATGTGCCAATGTTGGCAGCTTAACCTCCCATTACACCATTCCTAAAAAAAACAAAGTTATCCTCCAAGCAAACTGAAAGTAAACTTGTCGTAAACAATACAGGTGGAAACAATCCTTTTAAACAAGTGGCGGAGTTAATCTAGAAACATGTGACCGCAAGTTGTGCCAAGAAATATAGGAAATACGTGACCCTCTGCAGTGAATCGTACTGTGTTCACTAACCATGCTTTCTACGTGAAAATGATACCAAGCACTCCTCAGTCAATGCAAATGAATAGTGATAATCACAATTGTAAAAAGCACAAAATGCGGTGTTTGCTGTCTAAATTAAAAATAAACTATGACCTTAAACCCGATGATGCAGTTCAGACACAAATGTTTACATGCACACTGTCATTGAAAACAAAACGAAAAAGAAAAGTGAAACAATGCTCCATGAATAATTATGCGCCATTTGCTGTTGTATAAAGAGGACTCCTGCCGATGCAGTTACAACTCGATTTTTCCAGGAGGCCTTTGATGTAATGTAATGTAATATGTAACTACGATTTCAAACTCTCGGGGTGCAGCATAACCAGGAAGGACAGAATAACAATATCTGAATGAATGATGGCCCAATGCACTCCATTATTTTCAAAAACTTTTTTTAGATGCTCGAAGGCAAGAATTTCAGGAGCGGAACCACAGCGTGACCGGCCGACATGACTGGATAAGTGTGCCCCGGTCCCCCTCCCTTGAGCCTTCAACAAATGAGCAGATGATGTTCATGAACCCGGCGGGGGCAGACAAAGTTGCCCCTCTGCACCAACATGTGAAGGTCTGGGCAGATAAATGTTGAGTGTGGGGGAGCCAAACACAACTTAAAAATTAAAACTAAAACCCTCCTCCCACCTCATTGTCTTGTCCAACAAGTCTGAGTGCGACTCCAGCTCCAAAGTGGAGAAAAAGCATCGCTCTGCCAGAGACGGGCGTGCACGGAATAACAAAGCTGCCACCCGCCTCCTGAATGGCCTGCCTTGCAGCCTAGGAGGCCAATCACCCTGCATGTGATCACAGGGAAGTGCACCTTAATAGAAAATAACAACGACTATGAGCTGCAAAAGACATCTTGGATGTGGTGTTGATTAGTGATTCGCCAGGCTGTGCTACGCTCTCGAGTTGACCATGTATCAATCTATTTAATTTTCTGACGCAGTCACATGCACGCTTTCAATAGCACAATAAGCTTGCTGCTGCAGCTCCTGGTTATAGCACGCCTGGGGGGTGGTCGGGGTGTCCTTAATTATGCGTGACTAATGCATTTAGTGCGGTGATGCGAACACCAGCACTGCAATGAGTTAGTGTGACGCCTACTGCGTGATACTTGGCAGGGCTGGTCACCACCTGAGGGAGTGTGGTTGGCAAAAGTGGGCACACCTCCCTTCCTCACTAGGTTATCCTGCCGATTCTCCTGCCCAAAGTGGGGGTCAAAACCTGTGGGATCCAGTTGCTGGAAGCAGCAATGGGCTGGGGTAGCTCACAAAGGCGGCAAGCCTTTGAAGCTTCCCCTTCTTGGACCCTGCCCATCCTGGGTGAGGAGGCTTGGCACCTCGTCCCAGGATGTGCATTGTTTCAGACCCCCGAGAGAAGCAGGCTCTCGACCCAGGGGTCCAGAAACATGTCTGGTGGCGGCAGCTGGTGAGCAGCCACTCAGCCAGGTCACTAGAGTTAAGTGGTTTTTCAGGGGGCATCTCTAAGATGCCCTCTGAGTGCATTTTTCATTAAATCCCACACTGGCATCAGTGT
This sequence comes from Calotriton arnoldi, assembly GCA_963921515.1. Taxonomy (NCBI): domain Eukaryota; kingdom Metazoa; phylum Chordata; class Amphibia; order Caudata; family Salamandridae; genus Calotriton; species Calotriton arnoldi. The sequence continues at coordinate 226,299 of CAWUFW010013864.1, forward strand.
GGGTTTAATGTGCTGAGAAGTGTGATGCCAAACCTCCCAGTTTTCAGTAAAGCCATTATGGTGCTGTGGAGTTCGTACTGACAAACTTCCAGCACCAAATACTCTTAATGGCATTACTGCATTTACAATGTCGAAAAAATGGTTTAGACACTGTAGGGGTACAGGGCTCCTACACCTGACCCTCAACACTGGTATCGTGCACCCACCTAGAGGGGTGGCTGACTTATGCCAGGGCAGTGGATTGTAGGCATGGCACACAGGGATGTGTGCCATGTTGACTCTTCACTTTGTTCTGCACCAAAATACGCAGCCTGCAATGGGGGGGGGGGGGGTGTGTGTGTGTATATATATATATATATATATATATATATATATATATATATATATATTATCTACTGGCGGTCGCCAGTAGATAGTTATAGTTACAACCTATTATCCATAGGAAATCCGCGACATTCTATTTGAAATAACTCTTGCCGGTTGACGTATCTTCGCAAAATTTTCAAACTTTGTGGCCCACTCCGGTCCGCTCCTACCCTGAAAGTCTCGGGGGATTCGTCAAGCGGGGGCCGAGAAAAAAGGGGGTCCCAAAACGCGTTTTCCCCATGCAATTTTCCATAGGAAACTTTAGACACGGCTACAGCCCGAACTGCTGAACGGAATTACACCAAATTTGGCAAAGAGGTAGTTCTTGGTTCAGAAAGAACCCTTTTTGTTAAATGGTGTAAATCCGTTCAGTAGTTGCTGAGAAAATCAAAAGAAAAAAGATAGGTATATCTAGGGCCGCGGATCCTCCCGAGCACGAGCTTTATGTTAATTGGCTGTCAACACTCCAAATCAGGAAGTGTTGGCAGCCATTTTATCCCTCGGTAGAACCGAGGGACAGAAACAAGTGCGCAAAGCGCACAAAGGGGGCAGGGTAGAAACACCCTGACCCCTAGGTCTGCTCAGGGGGTCCCACAAGGACCCCCTGGGCAAAAAAAAATTAAAAAAAAAAAAAAAAAAAAAAATCGGCAGGATGCGCTCAGGGAGCGCGAACCCTGCTGAAAAAAAAAAAAGAAAAAAAAAAAAAAGAAATCGAAGGGCGGTCTCCCGCGCTTCGATGTTAATTGGCCCCGGGTGGGCCAAGTCCCGGGGGCATGCTGGGGGGGGTTAATTTTATGTGTGGGGGCCTCTAAGGGCCCCCAAACCCCGGGGACCACCACCCCCGGGGCTTTATGGATAATGGTCACCCCCGGAGCTTCTTTTTTATATTTGAAAAACCTGTGTGGGGGGGCTCCAGCCCCCACACGCCCGGAGACCACCACCTCCCCGGGGCACTAAGAAAAATGAAACTGGGGGTCCGTTTTGGACCCCCAAGCCCCGGGGACCACCACCTCCCCGGGGCTTTCTCGATGTAGGGAGGGGGCCGCGCGGCCCCCTCCTGGAGCCTGTGGTGGCCCTGGGGACCGCCACCCCCAGGGCCGGCTCCTGCAGTGTCCCGGGGTGCCTACCCCCGGGACACTGCTGTTTGCAATGACAGGACGGGAGCCTCGCGGCTCCCGTCCTGTCATTGCAAACTAGCTTTGGATATTGGAAGAGAGAGCAGGAAACCTGCTCTCTCTTCCAATATCCAAAGCCGACTGCTTTCCACATGGGGAGCTGCATCTTAGCAGCTCCCCATGTGTCAAAGCATGCCGGCTCCCGTAGGACACGGGGAGCCGGCGGGACTGTGGGGGGATTGGGGACCCCCACAGTCCCCAACCAGAGGCCAGGCCCCGGGGGATGGGGTCCCCGGGGCAAGTAGTGGCCCGGGAGGGGTCCACGCAGCCCCCTCCCCAAAGTAAAAAAAAAAAAAAAAAAAAAGTGCAAGGCCGGCCCCGGGGCCTTAAATGGCCTGAGGAGGGGGGCCACGCAGCCCCCCTCCAAATAAAAACAAAAAAGAGGCCATGCCCCGGGGGATGGGGTCCCCGGGGCCAATACAGGCCCAGGGAAGGGGGGCCACGCGGCACCCTTCCCGTTTTTTTTATTTAATTTTAATTTAAAAAAAAGGGGTAAGGCCCTGGGGGATGGGGTCCCCAGGGCCTAAAAATAGGAAAAAGGAAGGGGGGCCAAACGATCGGGCCCGCAGGCCCCGCCCCCTTCCTTCACCACTCTGCAAACGCGCCCCCTGGCGCGTTTGCAGATGGGAAGTAATTCCCCTTCAATACTGGGGGTCCCTGGGGGCCAAGTAGCCCACCAGGAACCTCCAGTATGCGCCAGGGAGCTGCGTTGCAGAGAGGTGTACAGAGGCCACGCCCCTTTTACACCTCTCTGCAACGCAGCTCTGTGGCGCTTTTTGGATATACCTGTTGGGCTAGTTGGCCCCCAGGGACCCTCAGGATTCAAGGGGAGTTAATCCCCCCGACTTAAAACGCGCCACGGGGCGCGTTTGCACAGTGGTGAAGGGAGGGGGCGGGGCTTCAGGTGACATGTGTGCAAACAGGCCCCGTGGCGCGTTTTAAGATGGGGAATTAAATCCTCTTCAATCCTGAGGGTCCCTGGGGGCCAACTAGCCCAACAGGTACGTCCAGAAAGCGCGACAGAGCTGCGTTGCAGAGAGGTGTAAAAAGGGGTGTGGCCTCTGTACATGTCTCTGCAACGCAGCCCCCTGGCGCATACTGGAGGTTCCTGGTGGGCTAGTTGGCCCGTAGGGACCCTCATGATTCAAGGGGACTTAATCCCCCAACTTAAAACGCGCAACGGGGCGCGTTTGCACAGATGTCACCTCAGGCCCCGCCCCCTCCCTTCACCATTGTGCAAATATTCCTCTAAAATCAGCCGAAATACGAATTCCGATTTACTCACCTGTTATCAGGAGAGACCTCAGTGCTGCATCTTTCAGCCCAGTACTGATCCTCAAAAGTAATTTTAACCGTACTTACCGGTAAGTTGAATTTCCTTCATAGGCTAACATTGACTGGTTTCACTTGGAAATTCTTCTAAGTGTGGAGTTTTGGAACTTTAAAATATTCCTCTAAAATCAGCCGAAATACGAATTCCGATTTACTCACCTGTTATCAGGAGAGAACCCAGTGCTGCATCTTTTAGCCCAGTACTGATCCTCAAAAGTAATTTTAACCGTACTTACCAGTAACTTGCATTTCCTTCCATAGGATATCATTGCCTGCTTTTTGCTGAAAAAGTTTCTAAGTGTTGATTTTTTAAACATACAAATATTCCTCTAAAATCAGCCGAAATCCGAATTCTGATTTACTCACCTGTTATCAGGAGAGACCTCAGTGCTGCATCTTTCAGCCCAGTACTGGTCCTGAAAAGTAATTTTAACCGTACTTACCAGTAACTTGAATTTCCTTCCATAGGCTAACATTGACTGGTTTCACTTGGAAATTCTTCTAAGTGTGGAGTTTTGGAACTTTAAAATAGTCCTCTAAAATCAGCCGAAATACGAATTCCGATTTACTCACCTGTTATCAGGAGAGACCTCAGTGCTGCATCTTTCAGCCCAGTACTGATCCTCAAAAGTAATTTTAACCGTACTTACCAGTAACTTGAATTTCCTTCCATAGGAATCCATTGTCTGGTTTTCAGCAGAAAAGTTTCAAAGTGTCGATTTTCACAAACTACAAATATTCCTAAAAAATCGCCTGTATGACTTAAACGCATTCTTTCAACTGTTTACAGGAGATGCACCAGTGCTGGATCCAGGATCCAACACTGAGTAAGAAAAAGTAACGATAACAGTTTAACTTCTAAGTGAATTTCCTTCCATAGGATAACATTGGTGATTCTATGAGAAAAAGTTTCTAAGTGTGAACTTTTAAAGTACAATAATATTCCTTAAAAATCACGACTGTAACCAAAACGCTTTTACTCAACTGTTTACAGGAGATGTCCCAGGACTGAATCTAGGATCCAGTAATGTGGTTAGAAAAGTAATCCATAAAGTAACTAATTGCATTTAACTAGAAATTCACATTAAGCTGAATGTTGCATTGTGTTTGAAAATGTGTTGCCCATTGCAACAACTGTAACTACTGTACTTAAAAGTCTATTGCCTATGTGCAAAGTAATTAAACTAAAGTAATTCATTCTGAGAAAGTATTTTTTGTAATGTAATGTATAATGTAATTACAATGTAATTTAAAAAATAAAATATGTAAAAAAAAATTGTTTCTAAAAAATTTGGAAATCAGTATGAAAAAAATTTATATAACAATTAATACATTTAAAAATTGTCATTTACAAAACCTTTGAAATTCACTGAAAAAACCATAGGTTTCAGACATGTTATAGTTACAAATTAGCATTTAAAAAACCTTTGAAATTCACTGAAAAAACCATAGGTTTTAGGGACAGTTATAGTTAGTTGGACATTGCACTCGTACAAAACCCGTGAAATTCCCCCGTTATAGTTAGTCCAGCTAACTATAACTCGCGCCCCGCAATGCACTGCTGATGACGTCACATATTACATCACTCATGACATGGTCAGTGACATCACTGATGACATCACTGATGACATCTCAAATGACATCACTGATGACATCATCCACGTGATAATCTGATGCACCTCCTCACACTCTAATATAACCTTTGATACACCCACTCTAAATTACAGACTGCCATTCGCAAAACCATAGACACTCCAACACCAATAACTACATACCCACTCACTGATTCTTAGGTCTACGCACACATCCACTCACTCACCCGTACAGTCACTCATACTTACGGTCACTCAGTACAGGACTATCATATGCACTCATACTCCTATATAGACACTCAAACACCGCCACTCATCCATAGAGGTACTCACACACCTAGTCAGTCATGCAAATAATTAAACACACTACCATTTACTCACCTATACAGTTATACACACACCAGCTCACTTACTCATACAAATAGTAGCACATTCTTACGCTCTTATACAATCACTGATACAAGCACACACTCATCCATACAGCCACTATCACAATCACTCACTCTCGCTTATAGCTATTTATATACTCCAACACACATATATACTGCCTTTCACATATGTAGTTACTCACACATGTACCACTGGGACATACATTCACTCACTAACACACTCTTACACACACTTACCCACCCATACAGTCTATCACAGTTGCACTCTTGAAACCATCCACCCAGTGAATCACCCACTCACACATCTATGCACAGAGTTGCACACACCCCTCCCACACAAACACTCAGGCACCCATACAGATACTCAGACAAGCATTCAATAACTCATATAGACACTCATGTAGCTATTCACAAACACATGCAGCCACTTACACAGCAACAGACAGACGGATACAGACATTCACCCAGTTTAGTCACTAACCCATGCATTCAGTAAGATACGTTAAATCACTCACTTATAGAGTCAGTCACGCACCTACTAAATCATCCATACAGACACTTACACACCCACTCATTCTTCAATACGTCTTTTCCTATATATATTAAAAATATATAAACTTTACAGAAACACACAGTCACTGGATGATGTCATCAGTGATGTCATCAGTGATGTCATTTGAGATGTCATCAGTGATGTCATCAGTGATGTCACTGACCATGTCATGAGTGATGTAATATGTGACGTCATCAGCAGTGCATTGCGGGGGCGCGAGTTATAGTTAGCTGGACTAACTATAACGGGGGAATTTCACGGGTTTTGTACGAGTGCAATGTCCAACTAACTATAACTGTCCCTAAAACCTATGGTTTTTTCAGTGAATTATATATATATATATATATATATATATATATACACACACACACACACACACACACACACACACACACACACACACACACACACACACACACACACACACACACACACACACACACACAGGGCCTCTAAGGGTGGCATAATAAGTGCTGCAGCCCTTAGAGGCCTGGGTACCTGGTTGGCATGAACCCAGGGCACACAGTCAAAGTACATCAACAGTTTGGCAAAACGTGGGGGCAACCATGCGAAAAGAGGGCACTTTCTTACAGCACTGTGCCAGGGCATGAATCAATCAGCCATGCTATTTACCCACCAATGATGCCACTGAACAACTCATGTAAAACTCAATAAAGTTTGATTAAAAAAAAAAAAAGAAAAGAAAATGATGCCACTGAACAAACAGTGCATGGCAAATGTCACGGTTTGCAGGATATGGCCTGCTTACACACCCTAAATCCAATCTTGTGCACCACCACCAATTAACTCATTGGTCTTTGTCCATGCACAGCAAAGAATGTGGCTTCTGGTCTCAACCGCCTTGCGGGTCCCAGGTCCACAAACCACAGCAGACAATAGGTGCCAAGTGTGTCACACAGTTCTAGCACTAGTCCCATTCTCCTGAGTGCCTACTTGGGCACTAAAGTGGTTTTCTATTTTCTTTCCAAAAATATCAGCAATAGAATCCGAATTGCAAGCTACCCCCTATTTTAATATGATAGTGACACTTTAGAATGCTGCAGCACTCAAGCCTTACTCTAGGCCAGGGTTCCCCAATGTTGGTCCTGGAGGGCCGGATCCATGCCAGATTTATAGCATGTCCACATTTAGATAAATGTAGTTATCATGAAAATCTGGCAAGGATTCGGCCCTCCAGGACCGACATTGGAGAATCCTGCTCTTGGACTCACAAGCTGCAATCAAGAAGTTGCTGTAGATTAGTAATTTCAGCCCAGATTCCTGTATTTCTTTTAAATCTCTACCAGCAATCGCAAATACTATGAATAGAAAAAATACACTATTGTGTTTTCCTTTTTCAACAGCTGTCTTAGAGACAGCAAAACCCACAGACTGCTTTTTTGCTTTATCTATGGATATAGAATGCCAATATAAACGTTTCCAATCCTCATAATATCTATCCAGTGTGGGTTAAAATACGTAGAGCTGGAGAAGATGTCATGCCAGAGCAAAAAATTGTTTTTGGAGAAATAAAGAGGTCTGGAGTAGCTAACAGCTGCCCTATTTCCCATTTCTCCTGAGCCACCGACAGCTGTCATGGTGTGCCTAGATCAGAGCTGTCATGTTGCTGTCTTCTTAGGACCTGTTGGTGGAAGAGGGTTCAAAGTGGGTGCTAACTTCTGGTTACTGGTCCTATGGGCAAGTCAGGCGAGTAGGTGTTTCAAGTTCTTTCCAACCCATTGAGCACTGCAAGGGGAGTGACAAGAGGGATCCCACAGGAATATATGGACAAACATATTCTCTCCCACATCTTCTGCAATGATGGGGAAGATTCAAAATTGCTTCTCCGAGTCTTTGAGCACTAGCTTTTTGTGGTATAGATGGAGTCACGCATGCTTATTTTCCAACCTCCCATAAGGTCGGTGAGAGAAGATATACTTTTATTTTTATTTTTTTTAATCTTTATTTTCACTTTGTAGCAAACACTGGGGGAGAGAAGATGTTAAATCCATTCAGAAAATCCAGCAGTAGGGTGGAGTTGGGCCATACATTCCTCTATCGCTCAGGGGCAAAGTTAGGAAATGTTAAGGATTACTTTTTCCCTACTCTTCTGTTAAACTGGGGAAATAAAGGAGGGGCAGGCTGGAGAAGAGCTAACCCTCTTTCTGATTTTTCAATGGCACTCCAGCCCTGGGTAAGGCCAGAATTGAATGCCTCTCCTGTCCAGGGTGGGCTAAGGGTGTAGATTGAAAACCTTTCCTTCCCCTCTCAACAGTGCCCATTGGCATTTCTGTCTGGGGAGTGTTGTGACAAACCATTTGCATTACACGTTGCAGTTTGTCATTCACTGTGCTGCACTTAATTTTTCTTACTTGCTCCAATCTTCACAAAGACTGGTTTTTAAAAGAAAAGATGCTTTCTCCCTCTACCTCTAACAATCTGGATTGTGTATTTTGTTTGAGAAGAAAACATGCCTCTTTACCTGGTTTCCTTTTTTTGACTGACACCTTCATGTTAGCAATCAAAGGCACAGGAATCAGGATAGGTGGCTTCGGAAACGACCAGTCAATAATGAGCTTTATTAGCAAATCATTTTGGTTCCTGTTCATGAACATCAGTAAAATTAAACGAATCGGAACACTTGCTTACCTATTTTGAAATTTTCTGGAATGTAATAACTAGTGTATAGGATATATACAGAAAGGTATGGTTTCTTACCTGTAATCCCAGTTCTCTCCAAGGGGAATCTCCATTGAAGTCATAAGCATTTGAATAGTTCCGCCCATGTGCGGGAATCCCAGAGCACTTTTCCTTAGAATATCTTCTTAAGTGTAGACGTTGGCCTTTCTTCAGCAAAGGCCTGTGGAAACACTTAAGTAAGAACATATTATGCAGCCAATAAGCACAAGCTACCATGGTGAATTTCTTCAGATTGTACTTACACAAGGGTCAAAATACCCATAAATATATATATGTATAATTTTGAAGCAAATATTGTATAAACAGCTTAAATCTGTTTCACAAACCCTTTTTGTAAAAACAGAAGATGAAGGATAGCAGGACAGTGTAGCCCCGTAGGCTGCTATTATGTGAGTTTTAAACAGTGTCTGTGCCTTTAAGGACCCAGAGACCACCAGTATCCCATCATGCCTAGCAGGTGGCAGTTGCTTCGGTTCTTTTTTTTGGCTCTATATTTTGACCTTTTTGTAAGTACAATGTGAAGATTTTACAGCTGTAGCCTGTGCTTATAGGCTGCATAATATGTTCTTTCTTATGTGTTTCTACAGGCCTTGCTGAAGAAAGGCGAACGTCTACACTTAAGAAGATATTCTATGAAAAAGTGCTCCAGGATTCCTGCACGTGGGCGGAACAATTCAAACGCTTATGACTATCAATGGAGATCCCCTAAGAAAGAAACTACAAAATGACAATTTAGTGATTTTCTCAAAAGTGGTTGGACAAAAATGCAACAAATCAATACCGGGTACAAAACTAAGCCCAACAATGTGCTCATCCTAAACATGGTGCTCTTTGTCTTTGTTTTCGTAGAGATTGTTCCCGACAGAGGTTGGGCTGCATAACCCTACATCTTGGCCCCTTTTTGGCTATACTACATACAATTTGTTTGGTCAAATGGGGGCCACAGTTGCAAATGAGGCAAAAAAGTGCTTTTCTTGTGAAACTTGTATATCAAACTCAACTACAGAGCTGCAAACAGCACCTCGGTAATGTAACCAAAAGATGAAGAATATAGTAACCCGTACTTTGTGCCTCTATACATGAATTTCTCCAAATTACAATTTTTGTAACTGCTTGCCTTATTTTTTCAAATTTTACACAACATACATATGACCAGAATGAAATTATTAGAAACACCAACAGTGACTAGGCCAACAGATTCAGGGAAAGGCTTTACTACTTACAGCATCTGCAATCTTCGGCCACATGATTGACATCACGGCGGAATCATCCGAGGAAGGTGGTGTTTCCAAGTTCCAGGACGTGAAAGCTCTGAAAATGGACTTTACCCGGACACACCGGTCCTGAAGAAGTAAAGGGAAGTAAAGTTAATAAGCCATGAAATAGTTCCCAATTCTCTGACCTGATACGAAAACGGCTGCTGTCCTCAAACCAGTTTTTTTTTAACCAAGCCCATGAACTTTGTGGACAAACAAACAGCTCAAGCACAATACCAGCACATCTTCTGCATCCATACATAAATATTCTCCAGTTCATCCTACAGCTGGAAATGAGGCAGAGTGAAATCCCTAAAAAAGCTGTTGTCGGCTTGTTCTCCCAGCTCATTCATTTCCGAAGTAAATAGAAATGTCCCTTCTCTTATTACCGTCTGGAGCATGAATTGCAATACCTTTCCTTGTGCACTCAAGAACTGTGTTTTTCGCGTCAATAGGGTGCAGGGTGCTCCTCAGAGGTGGAATAGCCAAGGAAGCTCTGGGCACATTTATGGTATTCACTTGTTTCGGAGTACATTTGAACAAGGAACCATACCAGAGCGGATTCCAGTATCTGGGGCACCGCCCCATTTCTCCTCTCTTTAATGGAGTTCTGGAAAGAAAAATAGCTATGTAGCATCCCCTTCCTTTAACAAGACGCTAAATATTATTTTTCTTTCCAAAACTGGCAAGTGTTGAGCAGCACAGGCATATATAAAATCTGAAAGTTGTATTTTTTCACCTCCACTGAAATTGCAGTTTAAATACAGAACAGCTAAGAGGAAGAACTGCAGCTAACTTCGAAGACTGGGCCCACCGAAAGGTGGTAGGTAGCCTATAAGCAAGCTATTTGAGACGTCAATTTTCTAAATCTTTGCCAGACCATTTTATTGCTTCTATTGAGGTGTAAGACTTTCTGATTAACAGTTTTCTCATGTCAGGAGACCCCAGTGACAAACATATAAATAGAGGACCCTTCCTTACAAATAATGTTTAGCATAGAGTACAAATAAGATTTTTAATCTAATTTTCTGAATTGCTTCAATGTCGTCCGTATCTCTCCTAGATTGCCTTTACTACATTTAACAATACTCATTTTGTTCTGTACTCTTGTCCGTTTGAGATGTAATCACAAGACTAGCCTAACTTTTTGAACGATTTCATAAATAGAGCATTACTGATTTAGGTTATGAGTTGTTCACTTTACAATGCAACAGTTTTGAACATGTTGTAATAATGTTGCTCTTGAAAGACAACTCTAAAAGAAAGTGTTGCCCTTTGATGTAAACCGTACAATTGGTGAGGAGTGCAAAGAATATGGTCTAGTAGCAAAACTACAGCCTCAGCGACCAGGATACCCTTCGATTGTGTGACACCGAGCAAATTGCTTTACATCAACGTGATCCGTTTTCTGTAAATGTCAAATAAGGGAACAGCTAGAATTGATTCAATTAACTGCTTTTGATATGCAAAAAAAAAGTAAATAAAATACCAATATCGTTTCATAAAAGGGTCAAATCACCCATTAAACTTTGGTTTGCGATGCAAACATCAGAGCCATTTGGAAGAGTCAGTCTTGAATTTCGAAAAGTGCAGCAAACCCCTTAAAATTACAGATCGCACGCTATACAAATGCCACATAGCATTTACAACAATGTTTACAGTCCACATAAACTGAATGTCTTTTAGCTCATTCACAGCAATACTGATTGACCTTTATGCTTAGAACGTATGAAGGTCACTTAACACAGAGGAGCTGATCACCCTCTCACTCCGCCAACATTTCTTGGTAAAATCTGTACAACATCCATTTTCTGCATGTACTTTACTTGCAACTTACATCCTCTTCAGAGCAGGGCTTGTGGTCTTCCTTTAGAACCAGGCCAACATAGCCATCTGGCACTGCCACCTCCTGCCCTCGCAAGCACCTTCCACGGAAGGACACCACCTTTTCTACAGAGGAGGAAAAAAGAGAAATCTTCAACTAAAATAAAGGGATCCTTCCACTTGTTCACTGAGATTTATTAGGTAAAATACTACCAGACAGAACAGTTATCTAGCTGCAAAGCCATATTTTTGACATGCTGAAAGCTCCCTTAGGAATGCAGTATACCCATTGCTTACCACTGGCTTTGTGTTTTGTAACTCACATTTGCTTGCTTAGTATTTGCTGGCTTTGTTTTAGGCTGTCCAGTAAGTCTTTGTCCTTTAAGTGGAGCATAAGACTGGCTACTTGCATTCTTCCACGATTGTGAGCTTCTGGGAAATCTTTTTTTCTTTTTCATGAGAGAACATGTACTTTCAGGTGTGCCCCTTGGAAGCTAGTTCAGGAAGCAGTAAACGTGCTTTATTTCTTGGACGAGATTTCCTGCATCCTATCTTTCTGCTTGACTGATTCTACTCATCTTTGAAACTAATCTTGATCTCCTGTGTGGAACAATGTTCTGTGTATGAGCCTGGTTATTTTGGTCAGTGCTCTCTACTAATAGCATTACTTAAATAATCCTCTTCCTCAATTTCACGCCAATGCCCTAGGCGTTGGAAGTAGGGGAGTGGGGGATGCTGGAGCACCCCCAAAATAACCATGCTGGAGTTCAATAGTGAATGAGCAATAAACATGCCTTTAAAGTTTGTCACATTTGCTGTGCATTTAAAGACAGAGGCCAAGTGTTAGGCTCTGTCTTCTGAGTAAGGTTGGTGTTTACTTTTCTTTCTCCAACTGCGAAGTGAGAGGATTTATGTGAATCTTGCTGGGGAGCGAGGGTGGGAAAGACTGTAGGATTTTCTTTTTTTCTAGCACACAAAAAACGTTAACTGCCAGTAGACGAACTGTACAAATATTACAGAATATATTAGAATTGGTAAAACACAAATTAATTGTGGTGGAAACAAATATTTAAATACGATCAAAACTAATCAGTACACAAGGTGATGCCGATTTCCACATATTGTGAGCTGTATAGTTTTATCAGTAAAACCGTATATCTGTGCAAATGTAATGGTAATTTCATTTGAAAAAGTGTAGTCTGTAATGTCAGTGTACTACCACACCAAACATATGCCACTCTACTGTACGCCACTCCATGCCACTCTACAACACACCACATCATACTACTCCATTCTTTTCTACGCCACTTACTCTAAGCCATACTGAACAGCAGCCATGCTTGTGCACAACATGGCTAAAACACATTGACAAAGGCAATGGCTCTCGCATAGGTGAGACCGGACGGCTTTGGCAATGCTAGTTTTTAACTTTTATGCTGAAGCCTTAAAAGCTTATATTATGGGAATTGACAATGCCATTGGTTTGAGGTTTTGAATTGTGAAAAGGATTTTCTTAAGCTTGATTTTTACACTTAGAAAGGAGCATCAAAGATGGCAGCTCACATTTCTCTCACAAAACGGCTTCATTATGGGCAGCAACCGTGCAGGTCCGGTCACAAAAAGAACAGGAAGTGCAGCAATACAAGATTCCCTTGAACACAGACTAGACAGATTACAGAGAAGTTCTCAATTTGTGAAAGCAGTGGGCAGCTGTACTGATTTTTGAGCATAGCGATTTATTCTTTCATCGGCAGAATCTGACAGTGCAAGGGAGAGAAAGGCAGAAATAGGAAAACGAAGAAGGAAGGGAAAACGGTGACAAAGGAAGAACGCTAAGAGGAAAAAGAACCTGCAAGAGATAAAGAGACGAAGTATAAGGCAGTGGAAGAAAGAGGCATGTGCTAAAATCAGGACCAGGCCGCTTTAGTATACAAGGACTTCTTAGGCTTCTAGAAAATACTTTATACCCCAGCACTCGTATTTGGCTACATATTAACAGGGTCACTGGAATTTTGTGATTCCGCAGCTTTTTATTGACATAATTATGGATTTGATGCAAAATTCAGTTTCTAGCTCAAATTAATCAAAAGTTACTAAAGACATGGCAACGTGGGTTCGTGCAAAGCGAAAGGCCTTTTGCAAAGGTTAACTGGTCACCTTTCGGTTGATTTTTTTCTATATTTGGTTGTTAAACTGGTATTAATGAGGTGAAATCTTTGCCCAGACAGAATTACCATGTGTAATAATGAAATAGTATAAAAAAAATATGCCACATTATGCTGCATAATATGTTCAAACCTGCCGCATAAGTTGGTGCTCTCCTGCCACATAATTCCACTGGCAACACCAAAGAGGAACAGCATAGGGAATAGCAGCATAGCTTCCCTTTTTACCCACATCTCCATTAGCTCACCCTCATCTGGAGTGTGTAAGCCTCTTTTCAATGATATTCACCCACAAAAAACTTCTTATAGACGTCAATAGGTTCATTCTCATTTCAACCCTGCAACACCATTCTAAAAGGTTTTCGCCTTCATTACCTTTAATGAGATCCACCCCTAATGTTGAACCTCACACTCATTCACAAGCCAATGGGCTGACAGGTACATCATGTATAAAATGCTACAGGCACTCCTATGGTTTGAAACCGCGTGATGACCTTAGACTACCATTATTTTAATTGACTTTTGGTGTTTACATTATTTTTTCCTGCATGTGCCTTTCTTGCCTTGAAGATTTATTTCGTATCTCTTGTAGTTTTGAAGTGGGAGCTGTCACAGAGCAGAACAGCCTTGCCAGAAACAGAACGTGTGGGATGTGCATTTGAAAGCATATATAAGAGAGAGAGAGAGAAAGAGAGAAAGCGAGAGAGAAAGCGAGAGAGAAAGCGAGAGAGAAAGCGAGAGAGAAAGCGAGAGAGAAAGAGAGAAAGAGAGAAAGAGAGCCGCAAGGCCGAAATGCATTATGCCCGAGCTGTTCCATTAAAGGTCTTCCAGTGTGTCCCCCGAGTGGCCTATACCTCTTTTTGAATGGAGTGGTGTACTTTGGATATTTTCGCGCTAACCAGAGGCGCGTGAGAGGCCCTGTTCTGATAGGGCCGGAGTGATGCTGGTGTTTGCTGCTGCTGAAGCCTTTCTTCACGTCCAAGTTATTGGAAAAACTCCGGCCCGCCTTGAAGTGCTGGCCAAGCCATGGGCTGCTGCCAGGTGTAGCTCGTTATTAATGAGGGGGCAAGTTCATTGTATTTTGTCTCACGGCCCGGCTGGTGCGTGTACTATAAGGCTGGAACGTCAAAGGGGACTCAAGGAAGCCTTTCAACAGACTCCTTTTCAAGGACTTTGAAATTCGGACACCACGTACCTTTTGCCCAACAGTAGACGCCCACAGGAGCATACAACTAACGGGCTCTCCCCAGGCAACATTCACCAGATACTACTGCATTCTGGGAACTATAGTTTTGCTGAAAGCCACAGTGAAGTTGCGACCATGTGACCAGAGGTCAAGCGGACTACCGCCAATGAGAGAGAGCCAGGACATTCAAAAGGGCGTGGTAGAGCAGTACCTTGTTTTCAGCGGCATCCGATGAAGGCCGCAAGGCCAAAATGCATTATGCCTGAGCTGTTCCATTAAAGGTCTTCCAGTGTGTCCCCCGAGTGGCCTCTACCTCTTTTTGAATGGAGTGGTGTACTTTGGATATATATATATATATATATATATATATATATATATATACATACATACATACATACATACATACACACACACATATATATATATACACACACACATATATATATATATATATATATACACACATATATATATATATATATACACACACACACACACACACACACACACACACAAATATATACACACATATATACATATACATTTGAATGTTGTTCATTTGACATCTGGGAAAGCCTTTCTGTTAGAGTGCATTGCATAAATAAAACCCCAAGCCTTAGTCTGAGAACAGTCTTTGATGTGTTTCATTTTATAAAGTGAAATCCCTTTCCAGGTGGTGTTGTGTTTATTGCTTCGTCGTGTTTGAGCCTCCGTGTGGGAGAGTGGTATTCTGTATTATCTGGGAGCGCGAAGCAATACATCATGTCACCATCAGTGCAAGATCCCGTAGCGCACACACCACAGGTACATTAGAAGTGGAGTGCTACGTTCCATCACAAACAACTGTGGCATCATGTACATGCTCAAACACTTCTCTCACATACAAAGCACTGTACAAGTGCACACTTCACTCTTTAGCAGATGCCCTATGAATTTTATTACTAGACAGGAGGCACACATTATCAAAGAGGGGACAGCGACTGGAGTGGATACAAGGCATTTTGGCGCAAATTTAGCTAGTGATGCTACAGCTTCTACAGCATCGAGGGCTGGGGCTCGGTTAGAGAACATGCTAAAGACGGGAGATTTGTCTAGAGTGTCAACTTTTAAAACGTTCTATTGTAAACCTGTGGATCATGCAGTAATGACTGTTGTTGATATGCTTTGAACATGTGTAATACGAGTCTCCTGTCTTGTAAATACATTGCAGATTCTCCAAGCCAGTAGTTAAGGACAGTCCTGAGTTTATTAAAGACAAAGGAGGCGAATATCATCCCATCTCTAGACAACCTGCCCTGGGATTAGTAATTATTATGTTTTTGATTATTTCTAGTGACAGAGGCTTCTAACCAAACAGGCTACAATGTAGGAATTTAAAAGACATGGAAAAGATTACTTTCCTGGATGGGACAGCCATTGCATGAGGAAATGTGCAAAGGACAGGAGGAACTAACGAGACTTGGGTTTGCTTTTTCTGCTATTTTTGATGTTTTGCTTTACACACAGCTTGTTGTTTTCACATTTGCTTCAAGAAAAGAAGGAGTTATTTGTAACTGTCTCTTTATATGGTGGGGTGATTGTTTCTGCTCAGGTCACTTCCTGCCTGAGACTGCAGGATTGTGAGTATTGCAGTGTGTTAAAAAACTGTATATAATAAACAGTGGGGAACAACGACTGCAGAATACTCACCTCTTTTGGTCTTTATTAAAACGGAGGACTCTCCTTCACTACTGGCTAGGAGAATCTGCAATTCCTCCTCTTTGTAGGACCATAGATGCTTCACCCTAATCACGGTGGACATAGACCGGGAAGAAGATTTGGCGGAGGCGTGTAACTGCTAACCCCAGCCTGATTATGGGCTGGAACACCTTCCTGGCAGGCTGCACTGGAGCCTGCACCGGAAAGTGGCAGCATTCAGAGACTTCCAGCCTTCAAGGACAGCATCAGTTTCAGGTTCTGTAATTATTCGTTGTTTGCATCATGGAAATGGACGATTACCTAAGCTAAGTGTGTCCTCCTTTGAGTTTTTTTTGTTTAGTCATAACAGTTTTTATTAAAGATAGTCATAAGTAAACACGAGTTTGCACTTTATACGCATTCCAATATTTTATATTCTAAAATTTCACAATTTTAATAAGACTGTTGTGTAGCTAATAGGGCCCACGCACAAAAGCTCCCATTTTTACATGCTCTCATTTAAGGTTGACATCTTTTTAGATGAGGACTTTTAGATGATGACTTTTAGCACATTTTGCTTGCTTGTGATAGTTTACTCAGAAAGTGTTTTGCTTATAAATACATTTTTTCGTAGGCACATCATACCATCGTACATTTTGTCCAAGGACCAAGTACACTACGCAAAATTATTGCATTGTTTATATGAATACATATTGTTGTACCCTACTTAGCACTACTTATCATATAGAGCAGAGGGTGAATGCGGTTCTGCCAGAAACCTTGAAGTGGTCTAACTCCCCATTTACCTGTGTACGCGTTTCATTCGGAAGCCAGTCTGGTGTAGAACAAGCCGCCGTCCTTCTCGGGATAGTGATGAGATTCAGCTGGGATAGAATTCTGGCATGAGGCGACCACGACAAACCATGGAAATGCGCCTCTGCCAAACAAAGGCTTGGGGCAGTTTATATTATAAAAACTGGACCCACTCGCAGTATGCCGGAGTTCAGATCCTGCTGTCATTGTTCATTCTACCAATTCAGAGTTGTCTCAGAACAGACAATAATATTGTATTCATATAAACAATGCAATAATTATAACGGTTGATTTATATTTTTCACCATTCTTGTAATGATGGTAACAATGCTTTGTTTCCTTCTACTAATCGTTGCAGTGCACATATTTTACACAAGAATCAAATTGTTTCAATAAAGGTTTGAAATGCCAATTTGTGTATTTCTTGTGTCTCCCTTTGGGCATGCCTGAGATAACAACGATGGGGTAGATCTGTTTCAACGATTTCCTCTGGGGAATTAGGGCTGTCATGTTCTGAGGTTGCAGACACCATCAAGTACCTTTATAGGTTTAGAGGGCCAGATGCCGCACTGTGAGCTAGTCAGGAACCAGGTCAACATATTCTGATGGCTTGAGTGGACATAGTCCCCATGGACAATGTCCCTATGGTTCCGACACTTATGTTGTCCAAATACACAGTCTTACTAAATTAGTAGGAACCGTACAACAAGGCACCACCAACAATATAGGTCAGGTACTTATTTAATGGGTCTCCTGAGAGATTTTCTTATGTGTGCCCAAAGACCCTAGGAACCCTTTAAGGGAGACGTCCATGGTGTTAGGGGAAAAATCCTCCTCAGCTAAAATAGGGAACCCCTATTTCTGTCTGTAGGTTGTTAAATCTTGAACCTTTCAAAGGATCACCCCACAAATAGTTTACCTTCTGTATTGTATGTCTAATGTGACCTCACAATTACGGAGTCGCAGGTTAGTGCTGTCAAAATATCTCCACCTCCTGCATTTCCATCAAGAAGAGTTTCTCGCTGGGTGTACAAGATCATCATCTAAATGTCTCAAGTTCACACAACATTAACACTTTAACCCAGAACTGACAATGTTGCTTTGGGTTCTGACTGAGGATGACATGAAGAACAGTTGCTCAGCAGGAACTTTGCTATCCACACATTCCGCGGTTTGTTCAACACCTATAGCTATGCTAATTGCCTCTTTCATGCCTGTATTCTATGCCAGTGGTATCTCATATATATGTGGGTTATTCATGCATCTGACTAATTGATCTATGATGGAGTTCAGAGGTGTTTAACAGACCCCTAATGCTCGCTCTCTCTTTTCAAGCAGCCGGGACAATGGCGGCCACTTCTTTCCAATGCCTTTACATGTGAGACCTATTGCATTGCAAATATATTTTTTAAGCTTCCTGTTCCCTCGCCAATGCCTGCATCACCTCCACTCCAAATGCTCATGCAGTCAGGCTTCATGACGTCAGTTCCGCTAGTACTTTGGTCCTCTTTGAGAGCACTATGTGGGAATCAAGTAATTGACGCCTAAAGTAGCGGGCGCCTTTTATTTCCTGTAGCCAAAACCAATCATAGGTGAAAGAAGCTTCAGACACCCACTGCAAGCTATGCTTTTCTGCTCCATGCCACACGCCCCTCTCCTGGGCCCCAGGCACCGTAGTAAGAGAGAAAGGGAGAAACAAGGGTGCAGGTCTGTTTTCAGGAAGGGGTGCTTCTGCATGAGTTCACATGAATCTTTGTGTGGAATCAATCTTGAACTGGTTAATGCAAGTATTAGGGATCACACTCTGAGTGGAGAAGTCACTGCAGGTGCAGGAGCTGAGTCGGAACATGCAACTGATCCACCATAAATGCCCTCTTCCACTTGCTCGCTGTGGCTGATAAAGGAGTCTTAAAAACGAGAAAGAAATGCTGCTTATAGCAAGCCTCGTGGCATCTGCGGGAAAATGAGCTTTGCTGCTGAAAGCTGTAGACTGCAACGAGCCGGCTGCGGGGTTTCTCTTCTAGTTACCCAGCGGCTCTTCACCGTCTGAACTCTATCTCTTAACCCTTCCATTTCGCCCACTCCCTGCATTGACCAGAGCGGCCGAAAGCTCTACTTATTAGTAAGGCTGGGCGTAGTTCGCGAAGTGGTGCTTCGCGAAGCTACGCAAAGTGCAGTTCGCACTACGCGAGCTTCGCGTAGCACTACGCGAACTGCGTAGTGCGTGTTCGCAATGATTGCACAGTGCCGGATGCTTGTCCGCACTGTGCAATCATTGAAAACGGCAACTTGCACAGTGCGAGCTGTCTTTTACTGCAGCTCGAGTAGATTTTTACTCGAGCGGCAGCTTTCTCAACGCGGACTGGTAGTTTCTCATCGCGAGCGGTCGCGAGCATACGCGACCACTCGCAATGAGAAACCTGACCTCCCCGCGTTGAGAATCTCGCCGGAGGTTTATTTTCCACGCTCGCGATTGGCAACTTGATGTTGCTGATCGCGAACGAGGAAAAAGTCTCGCCGGGATGTCATTTTGCTTGCTCGCGGTCGCCAACTTGACGTTGAGGACCGCGAGCAAGCAAAAAATGACCGCGGCACTACGCTACGCGTGTTTGCACTGTGCTACGTGCAATTCGCGTTGTGCGAAGTAGCGCAAACTTCGCAAACTACGCGAGCGTAGCACTTCGCCCAGGGTTACTTATTAGGCAAGTAAGACGCAGAGCAGATACAATTTAATATTTTTTCTGAATTTTTTGTTGTTGCAACTTTTCGATTTGTTGTGCTATTGTTTTGGGAGTGTAACACTACACACTTCTAGTATGAATTAATTGCTAAAATCTGTGAAAGACACGTCTGTCATTTAAAGGCCGTGTGCTTTTAAAAAATATATGTTTGTTCTTCTCCTGTGCACACTTTTCCTATTCTAAGCCTCTATTGGCCTTACTTATTATGAGCCTGCTTGACAGAACCATACAACTTAAGTAAAGCGCATTAGAACGTTCTTCAAACCTCCTTGCGCAATTTTTGTAACAAATGGAACACTTTTTATACTTTGGCTACGATAAATTATTCATTACGGCCAGTGAATGGCTCGCTGCCAATGAAATCTGAAAGGTTAGCAATTTTAGGCAGACGGCGTTGTACCCTCGATGCCCCAATTAAACCCCTGGTGTCACAAGCTACATACAAACCAGTTAATGTAAATGGCATATCTGCGTGCCTGTCAACCCAGAGGGTGACACCCTCTTTTATTAATGATATAATAAATAATAATTATTGTGGAGAGGATGTGGCCTAACGGCTAGGGTGGTCAACCTCGAAGCTGCGGAATCAGGCTCGAGCCTCGGCAGGGACGCTCAACAGCCTGGGATTCTGGGCAAACCACTTAATCTCCCCGTACCTCATAAAACAAGCGTTTGCAATGCAATAGGTCTCGCATTTACGCGAGTTTGAGCTATTGGCATTGTAAATGACAATGCCTTTTATTTACGTTTTAAAAACCAAAACATATATTACCTTTGAAATTTTTTAAATCCCTTAATAGCATTTTAAGTAAATTTCTTTGGAATGGTCGGAAAGCTCGTATTTCTTTGGCCCTTCTTTCTGCTCCTAAAGATCGGGGCGGTGTTCAGTTTCCTAACTTTCGACAGTATCATTCCTCTTTTTTAATACGTCAAATGTTACCATATATATCAGCTGTGGAAGAACCTATCACCTCCATATGGCACAGATTAGAGAAATCTTTGATTTCTCCTTTCCCCTTTTAACGGGTTTTACTCATTCTCCTCAATCTTTTAATTGTCCAACGATTTCCAAATTTATTTCAACTTTTCATCCTATTAATTGTAAATCTCAAAGTTCTTTACAGATATTTTTGCATTCACCGCTTTGGCATAACAAAAGTATTAAACTGTCTAATCGTACTATTTTTTGGAAGACATGGGCTGCCAAAGGGATCTTTCAGGTTAAACAATTAATTCGGGATTCTCGATGCCTCTCCTTACAAGAAGTTCAATCCACTTTTGACTTATCTGCGTCCTCTCTATCAAGATATGAATCTTTACGTTTGCTCTCTTAACGGAACAGCTTTCCCTACTTTGTGGATTGTCTCCTCCCTCTCAAGATCCCCTGTTAGAACCTTTACCCACTTCTTCTTTCATTAAAGCTTCCCATATCTACAAATATTTAAATTTTTCTCCCCCTAGCCGTCCTAAAAGTAAAGTCGAGCTCATATGGGAATCTGATTTACAGCGTACTCTTTCTGTTCATACTTTGAATTCCATCTGGACACGCATACATCACACCTCCTGTAATTCTAGTACCACTCAGACCCTTTACTATTTTTACCATACACTATTTTTAACTCCTTTATCAATATCCAAATATAACTCCAATTTATCCCCGAATTGTTGGGTATGCCCCTCTACTCCCGGTTCCTTCATGCACTCCTTTTTTCTTTGCCCTAATATTGCTCGATTTTGGACTAGGGTATGCGAGTCAATTTCCTCTATTTGTACTATTAACTTCCCCTTTGACATATTTTCCATATTTTTGGGAAGTAACTCTGTAGTTTGGTTTGGATCACGCAAGGTGGGCATATTTGTGGATTTGTTAATAGCCATTGCCTTTCAGGTAAATACTTCTAATTGGAAAGACGCCTCCAAGGTTTCCTTCTCTGCCTGGTGGAACATTCTATGTTATCACCACAGACCGGACCGAGCTTCTGCCGGAACCTCTCAGCAACTTATTCGTAAAGAAGCCCTCTGGTCTCCACTTACTAATTACTTATCGGCAGCGGCATTGCGTAATCAAGATACTTCCTTTATCAACCACCATGAGTATTTTACTCCTTTCTTCTTTTAGTTTATTGTCTTTTATTATACTATTTATACAGTCATTATTCTGATTTTGGAAACCAATGTGTTTATTTCAAGATTTATTATTATTATTTTTTTAATATAATGTTGGATAAATTATATTAATATACCTCCAGTTTCTTTTCTCTTTCTTTTTTTCTTTCTTCTCATCTTTCCTATTTTCTTTTTCGTTTCTTTTTACTTAGACTTTTCCTTCCTCTGAAAATTAAAAAACGTAAAATGCTACTTGCTCTTTAGGTACATATTTTTCTTATTGCTTTCCCCTTTTGGCACATCTTTCGTTTATGATAGTTTTATTAGATTAGTTATTCAGCCAAATTATATATTTAGTTCATTATTTAATGCTTCTTGTTTTATATGCATTGATACTTATTGTACCCATGCTTCTAAGTACTTTAATAAAGCTCTTAAACTCTAAAACCAAAACATAAATAACAGGCATTGTCATTTACAATGCCAATAGCTCAAACTCGCGTAAATGCGAGACCTATTGCATTGCAAATGCTTGCTCTTTTTGCCTCAAACCACAGTTTAACCAATAATGGAGAGTACAAGGTAACAATTCCATTCCTCTGACACAAACACCGCTGCAGCTGAATGTTCCTGAGAAAACGTATATTTGAAGTTAGGTGAGTAAAGGTAGTCCCGTTTCTCTGTTTACATGTACTGTTTAAAGAAAAAGACAGGGTATAGAGGTGGAAGACAAGACGGGTAATGAGGCAGGTGGAAAGAAGATTGAAGCCACAGGGAAGCGGTCATGCGGAAACCTCTTGTGTGCTTTGACACCCTCAGCTGACCGACGTGCAGCAGATTACTTTCCGTATGCACGCTTTACAGGTGCTGTGGGAACAGAATCGGTTTGCTGAGCAGTCTGCCATGGAAAAGTTGGCTGCGAGCCGACACAGATCCCCTCAATAGGCTGTACATCCCCAGATGCAACCTGTCATATCCTTTTTGGGGTCAGGCTGGGGCCACTAGGCCTCAACTGTAGGAGTTGAGGTTGCTTGCCGTGATCAAGGGCACATCTTATTAGGACTCTGAATCTGTACAACCCTTTATGCACTTGACTCTCAAGGTAGTGAGGGTGAGCAGTCATGGCGTCTCAGGGAGGTAGTGGGAGAAGTCTAGTTCTAATGCTTGGTTCTCACATGCGCCCCTTACTCCAATTACAAATCCCTCTTCGTTCCTAGTGGACCCTCCACCTGCCAAAAAGAAAAGGGGGCCGACCAAGGTATCCAGGTAAATTAAGGATAATGTAATGGTAACAGACCAAGTTATACAAGTCCAGTCTCAGATTAAAAACATGGAGAACATGGTAAAGCTGGCTCTAGATGGGATAACCCACAAACTAACAGCTCGAAACAGGTGTAGCAAGTTCTCTGAATCTCATAGAGATGCAGATTCGCACCCCCAAGTCCACAAGGGCTTAGACATGAAGCCATTTTGCCCAGAGGTACAAGTAATATGATAAAGGGTGATCTTATAGAAGATTACAGCACAGGAGTGCGACTAGGTCTAGCTCAGAAAGAGAATCACTGATTACCAATACCGGTCTTATGTACAGATGCCATAAAACAGGACGATGTAACTGATAGTAGCAGGGGAAAGCCTTCCCATGAGGAACTTTACCCATCATGGAAACAAAGCCAGCTACCTTCGAAGGACTTATTACATGTTTCACTAGAGGTCACACCCTATGTCTTGATCCTAACGGGTGTTACCTTCTTGAGGTGAACAAGTAGAGAAACCTGGGGAGAACTTAAAAACAAAGCAGTACACTGGCTTTCACAAAGGATACTCAAGGT
This sequence comes from Calotriton arnoldi, assembly GCA_963921515.1. Lineage (NCBI taxonomy): Eukaryota > Metazoa > Chordata > Amphibia > Caudata > Salamandridae > Calotriton > Calotriton arnoldi. Next base: position 250,006 of record CAWUFW010013864.1, read on the forward strand.
AAATTTGCTATTCAATGAAATCTTGATAGTGCAAACAGTTGGCTGGATAGGACATTTTAAAAAACGAGAGGAAAAAAAAAAAACCACACAGGAGGGTGATTATACTATCTTGAATTTCAGAGATCCCTATTTGGTTGAATGTATTCTCAAGACTCTTCAGAATAAGGGACTACAAGGTGCTCACCTGAGGGGTAACAAAATCTGTCTCTTTGGGTTTCTTTTATAGACCTGAATATTTGTCCCCCCTTTAAGGTATAAACCAAGCAAATGTTCCAACAAAATGGTAGGTCAGAGCCATTCAGTCTCAATCTGTAATCGGTTTGCCCCCTTAGAAAGGTTGGATTTTCCCGGTTGACTTGCTTCATTAAATAAGACTAATGTTATATCCGTTAAGGGGGGGATATCAACTTGCAGTATACCAGTCTCAAACACAGCTCATGAAGTTACTGGTCAAGATAGAACTACCAACTATGGGGACAATCTGAATATTTATTGTTTCATGGAATGTACCTGGACTGGCAAACAAATCCACCTCGAAGGATTGGATAAAATATGTGAATGAAGCACAGATAGTATGCATTCAAGAACCTTGGTTAATTAACTCATTTGAGGTTAATGGGTTCATATTATTTTGCCCTGCAGCCACCCAATCTAATATGGGTAGGGCTAAAGGAAGCCTTCTTGTGCTGGTGTCTACCAGAATACCATTAAAAGCATCAAAAACATTTTTACTTTCATCACATTATCAATTTGTGTTTTATCCTCGGATGGCAATCCTGATATTTTGCCAATTAATTTTTATAACAAAATTTTTGATCCCTCACAGGTTGATGTAGTAAAAGCCCTGGAAATCGATTTAGACCGTTTTATCCACCACATTTCAAATGGTGTTTATATGATTTGGGCTGGCAACTTTATTGCTTCTAAATGTCCTCTTTCTTTCAAACAGTTGTGTGGCTTTATTGACACTCAGGGTGAGGATACTGGCAATTTCAGATAGTGTCTGTATGGCTCAGCCTTAAACAACATAGGGCCTGATCACAATGTCGGCTTTCCAACCGACATGGTAGGTTTAAAGTCCGACCACCGTATTATGATGACGGCGGTCGGAGTTTAAACCGGCCGTGGAATCCAATGCAGTTCCGACGGGCTCAAGGGGCCTGTCGGCCAGTCGGAAAGCCCTCATAATCCCTTAAGGACACAGTTTCCACTGTCGGGATTATGATGTCAGTTTCAGACAGCCAATCCATGTGGCCTTTCCGACATGGATTGGCTGTCGGAAACTGACTTTGGGGGCACCTAGCAGGACTCCCTTCCCACCTGGCCCTCTGCATTTAAACATCCCTGCGCCATGAGGTGCCTGCCACACGGTGCAGGCATGTTTAAAAACTTCCCTTTTTCAATGGGAGCTTGTGCTGCAGGCGGTTTCAGTCCGCCGCTCAAGCGCCCATTGAAAAATTGAAGTTTGCGACCGCACCATGTTCGGTCGCATCCTAATTGTGCGGTCGGAACCGCCGACCTATGGTCGGGCGCTTCCTTACACGAAACAGTGTAGGTCGGAGGCAACTCAGACGACATCGTAATGAGGGCCCTAATATTCAAATATCACCTAAATATATGTTCTAAGTGCTATAGTGTTGGGCACAGAGTAGTTTAAGGGGAGTGGACGACAGCCCTCTCCCTCTTCTCTGGCACACTGCTGTTTCTCCTGGATGGGGTGGTATGATGCTGTGGGAATGTTGTTGGAGGGGAGGAGGGGTGTTGGCTGGAAGGGAGGAAGGTTATGGTTCAGTTTTCATTGTTCTTTTCTTGGTCACGTGGGTCAGTTAAGGGCAGAGACTCCAAAGGGTACAAGAAGGCTCTAAGAGTTCTTCGCATACAGGTGACAAACTGAACAACCATACCCCATGGCCATGTCCACCGCAGTAGTGATAGGGGTTTGGTGACACAATACATCAAACGGCTGCACCCAGATACAGTGATGCTCCAGGAGACACATTTGCAAGGCACACATTGCAAATTTTTGGCCGGGCGCATACAGTGTTGGCACATGCAGGCTATTCAACTGGGTCACAAGGTGTGGCCATATTTATTAAAAGATCCCCCCCCTTTCAGGTGACACGTCAATGGTTAGACCCCTTGGGACAGTAAGGTAGGCGAGAGGAAACTCTGATATGCACATATGCACTACCGCGACTACCAGCTCCCATACTGAACAATATTGTAGACATCCTGCTCGAGACACCCTTGTCTCTCCACGCGATAGGGAGTAATTTCAGTGATGTAATGAATCAGTCGCTTGACCGCTCCGGTTATGGTGGGGGTTCGCTGGGCACCACCCCGCTATCACGATTTGCTAGTACTCTTGGGCTTACCGACCTGTGGTGACATTGTCACCCCCAAGATAGGCACTACTCCTTTTACTCTGGTGCACTTAACGTGTACTCTAGGCTAGACTATATATTCGTACCAGGGGGTGAAATCAATGAAGTGGGGCAAGCAGAATATCTGGCGAGGGGTCTCTCCAACCGCTCCCCTCTCCTGGGGAGACTGGGATCATCGCTCAGGATGGCGTCTCAACACCTGGGATCTGCAGGATGGTAAGGTGCTACAGGAATACGGGCAGACACAGAAATCTACTTCCTCTGGGGTAACGGTATGGGAGGCCTTTAAGACTGTGCGATAGAGCACAGAACTGAATTGCGTGGGAAAAGAAAAAAGGGTTGAAATACTAGAACGGCTAGAACAGCAGATATACTACTTGAAAGGCGGGTGACTAATGACAAGGACACCAAGATTACCCGACAACTACCCACACTAAGACAGGAATATAGGGATCTGGCTATGGATAATGCCAGCAACCAAAGTAACAGTGCTACACTGACTCTATGAGGTTGGAGATAAGGCAGGGAAGTTACTGGCCTGGCTCAGTATAAAAGAAATACAGGGCAGATGGGTACAGGACATCGTGGATAATCTAGGCGCAACACACACATCACCTGGCGTTTGTAGATTATTATAGGGAATTTTATGAAGCATGCCTACTTGGTGATAAAGCGGAGATAGGGGAATACCTGGCGGTTGTCTCGACCCCAGTATTGGGAGAAGAGGAAGCGAAAGAACTAGAGGCAGACCGGACACTGACAGAAATACTGAGGGCAGTGGCTAAGTCACTACAAGGGAAAAACCCCTGGCCCCAATGAAATACCAGCAGAACTGTACATAAGGTGCATAGACCTCCAGGGCCCCCACTTACTGCGTCTTTATCAAGATTCACACAAAGATGGCATTCTAACCCCTGATCGGAGGACCGCCACCATAGTAGTTATACATAAAGAAGGTAAACCTCAGAATTTTTTTATTTTTTATTTATTATTATGCAAGTTCTTTTTGACATACATAGCAGTACGCCTACAACCCTGGGGCGTACTGCTCAACGCAACGCTTCCCACATCCCGGGGGCCGGTCAGCGCTTTGCTTACCCTTAACATTGTCGCTCTGGTAACGAAGCATTTGCGCCATGCGTCAAAAATGTTGTATACAGTTCCAAAACACTTTTAACATACAAGAATGAAAATTTAAACAAAAAGAAAAACAAACAAACAGTGAGGTGTCACATCAGCCATTTGCGCCTAAACATCGGAGCTTGTGTTCTGGCCCGACTGTGAGGTACTAACACTGTAACCAATTCCCTCAAGTTCCCTCCTGTTTTCCTCTTTGATCTCCACCTACGTGCGCTTTCCGTTCCGGTCCCCCATCTTAATCTGGACACAGCGAAGTCCTCCGCCCGTGAGGCCCACCCCGCCCCTCAGGGCCTGCATTCACCTCTTATCGCACTAAGGTGCTAGCGCCCACCTCTGCGTCTGTCTCTGCTTCAACTGTCGCGCCCCCTCTCCCGCCCTTCAGATACGTGGTATATAGACCCCAAAAATTCTTAGGTCTGCTCCGCGGCGGTAGCAGGTCGCTATAAGTTTCTGATTGTGTGCAGCAGTAAAGGACGTCTCGCGACCATTGCGGGATCGTGGGTAAAGGTCCCCGCAGCCAGCACATCGCTACTCTACGTTTCGCCATCAACAGTCCCATATCTACCAGTCTGCGAGCAGCTTTCGGCAACTTCCTAGAATAGCCCAGAAGCGCCACCAACGGGTCTGGGGGGATCTCCAGCTCCGTAATGGTACTTATCTCTCGGAATATATTCTCCCAGAATTTAAAAACACCAGGGCAATCCCACGCCAGATGTATAAAGTCCGCCGTAGGGTAGCGACATCTTTCGCATGCTGTATCCTCTCGCAGGCCATACCTATGTAATCTCTCCGGTGTGTAATACACTCTGTTAATATATTTAAAATGTATCAGTCTATGTTTGCCATGTAGAGAGATGCGCTTCGTGTTGGCGGAGCAATATGACCACGTCGTCGTCAATAGCCATGTCCAAGTCTCTCTGCCAGTCTATTCTTGCTTTGGTGTAGTGGTTGGCTCTCTGGGACATAGCCATCTTATATAAATTGGATACTAACTTGCGTGGGGATTTCGTTTTGATGAGATACGATAGTTCTCGGATCTCAGGTGGTTCGTCCATGTCATCCCCTAGTTGCTGTCTCAGTGCGCTGTACACTCTGTGATACTGAAAGCGCTAAAGTGGGGTAGTAGTTACCGCAGTGGCTGCAACTGCATTCCACGGTTTAGCAACTCCTTCCGAGAAGAGATCTCCTATTTTGTGGATGCCCAGCGCACGAAGCGCCTGTACCACCCCTCTGTCCCTGCAGGGTGCCAACCAAGCCGCCCATTCTGTAGGCGTTTCCGGGGAGTACAGTAGTGCCCCCGTCGTTTGCTGCAATATGCAGTGCCATGCGTGCCTTGTCAAGTTAAGGGAGTCTAAAATGCCGGTCCTACGGTCAACGGTTTCAAAGATGACTGCCAGGAGAGGATCTGCGAACAGCTTCTCCAGCTTTAGATGTGGTATATTATCCGCACCATGTATCCAGCTGTGTGCCTGCGCCCCCTGTGCCACCCTATAATATAGTTCTAGGTCGGGTGCTCCCAGCCCCCCCAGATGGTAAGGTAGCGTGAGAGTCCGCCATTGTACACGGACCTGCTTGCCCGCCCACGCCAGCTTCACCAGCGCTTTTTTAAGTCTGGCGAAAAAGGAGCGCGGAAGCACTATCGGTATGTTTGCTAACAGAAATAGGAATCTAGGTAACACTACCATCTTCATTATAGATACCCTGCCTATTAGTGATAGTGGGAGCCCGATCCACATTTCGACATCGTCTTCCAATTTGTCTACTGCTGTCCCGTAATTTTCTCTAAAAACTATTTCCGGTTCTGTGTGCAACCTGATGCCAAGATATCTAACCGAGTCTTCTGACCACTGCAGCGGAAACTCCATCGTGAATGGGGAAGTGGACTGAGTGAGGGGGGAAAGCTATGGACTTAGCCCAATTAACCTTTAACCCTGAAAGTGCCCCAAAGTGTACCACCTCTCGCAAGACCGGGGCTAGATTGTTCTCGGGGTCTCTCACGTATATCAGGGTGTCGTCTGCGTACGTGGAGACAATAATTTCGCAGGTGGAAAATCTGACTCCCCTGTGGCTGTGATATTCCCTGAGTGCGCACGCCAGGGGTTCCGCGATCAATGCGTATAGCGCCGGCGATAAAGGGCAGCCCTGGCGTGTCCCCCTTGTGATGGGGGTTACATCTGTAACCAGATTCCCGAGCCGAATTCGCGCGTTAGGAGCGTTATATAACACCCCGATCATTTGCAGAAAGTCAGGGCCCAGTCCCATTCTGGTCAACACCTGTCGCATAAAGGGCCACTCCACCGAATCAAAAGCTTTCTCCATGTCCAGGAAGATTGCAATTGCTTTTGTGTCCTGCCTGACATGTTGCATTGTACCAAAGATCGTGCGCAAATTATACGTGAGGTTTCTATCTGGGACAAACTTGGCCTGTTCCGGGGCTACTAGTTCAGGGGTCAGAAGGGCCAGCCGCGTAGCTAATATTTTCGCAAACAGTTTATTGTCTACGTTCAGCAAGGAAAGCGGACGGTACGATCCACATTCCTCCGGGTCCTTACCTGGCTTGGGGATAGCCACCAATATGGCTTCTCTCATTGTTTGTGGCATTTGTCCGGTGACACACATATCTTTGAACAGTTCCTTTATATACGGGAGCAGGAGGTCTATAAAAGTCTTATAAAAATTCACTGCAAGTCAGTCGGTCCCTGGGGCACTGTTTACCTTCATTCCTGCCAGGGCCTCTAGTATCTCGTCTTTTTCAATGGGTAGAGAAAGAAACTCCCTATGTGTGTCCGATAAAAAGGGTAACTTAATGTGCTCCAGGTACGTTAGTATTTCCTCATCCATACCTGTCGAGTGCGAAGCATAGAGGCCCGAGTAATATTGTTTAAACCTATTAGCAATGTCTGCCTCCTCAGTAAGCAAGTCACCCTCTTCTGAACGAATCGCGGTCACAGCCGTCCTACCTCGTCTGGCTTTCAGTATGTTAGCTAGCACGGCTCCCGGTCTATCTCCCTCCCCATACGCGCGCGCTGTGGCATATTTTCCCAAGTGCTGCACCTCATTATCCGCTACCTCATGATATTCCTCTATCAAAGTCCTCATTGCCTCTGCGGGTTCCCCATCTGCACCTACTTGCTGGCTGGTCTCCAGATCACCCAGTTTTTGCTCCAGAGTCGATAGTCTCCGTCTGATGTCCCGGAGTGCTTAGACATGGCCACCCCCCTAATATACACCTTAAACGCCTCCCATACAATCTGAAAATCGTCCACTGACCCTATATTTGTATCAAAAAATGTTTCTATCGCCTCTGCGATCGCTCCTTTAAACAATGGGTCCAACAGAGAGTAGGGGGGGGAGCGCCATGTGAACGGGGGAATAGTCTTCCTCGGGGTGGGCAAGATCAACAAGATCGGGGAGTGATCCGACAGAGTACGCGGTAGGACCTGACAAGTGGATATCTGTGACATGAGGGGGGATGAGACTAACCAATAATCGATACGTGTATGTAGGTTGTAGTAAGCGGAGTAGTGTGTAAAACCACCCTCCACAGGGTGAAGTTCTCTCCATACATCTAAAAGGTCCTCGCTGATCATTGCCCTTTCTACTGCTCTTGCTGCCGCTGCCGGCTTTCTTGGCGGCCCTCCCGACCTATCTAAACTCGGGTTCCTGACCAGGTTGAGGTCACCACCCCATAGCATACGTGCCGCCCCGTGTCTGTGCACTGTGGTGACTAGTGTGCTGAAGAACTCAGGGCAGTCATAGTTGGGGCCGTACACATTGACCAATAACAACTCTAGTCCCCTACCCTGACAGCGGGAAATCACAAACCTACCGCCTGTGTCTGCCGTTAGTAGTTGAAGCTTATAGTCGGATCTGGGGTTAGCCCATGTCATAACTCCACGTGCATGAGTCGTGAAACCTGCTGCATTGAGGTTCCCCACAAGGCCTCTGGAACGCATCATTGGGCTCTGTATTGGGAGGTGCGTCTCTTAGAGGAAGGCAATATCTACTTTGTGTCTGGTAAGGTAGTTCAACACCTTGCGCAGCTTGCGGTGGTCATTGAGGCCCCTCACATTCCACGTTAATGCCCTGAGGGATTCCAGTGGTCCCTGTACGGCATCCTCTCTAGTCGTTAACATACTGTCTGTCGCGTGCAACATAATGTTGAATATCCTGCGTGTGAATTGTGTGCAGTGCAATGTCCGACATTACTCCCAACAACAAAAAAAAAGGGGAAACCTGACCCGTTCCATCCCCCCCACCCCCCCCCCACTGCGAACCACCCCCAACTCGGTCGCGTTGCATCCCGTGTAGGGACTTCCCACACCTCCCGCTACCCACCCCCAACTTAGTTACCTGTAGCGGTGGTTATCACTTGCGGGCGGAGGTCGCTCTGTGCACTACTTCCAATTCAATGCAAGTTTGTCCCCTTCTCGACCTCCCGGCACAGCCCCCCAGCATCTCCCCCACCACCGATCCACCGTCCCTTGCAACACGTGTCAGCGTATGATTCCGCAGCCCAGTGTCGCCTATCTGCCAATCTCAAGCCTCCCGGTGGGCGCTCCCCATGCCCCTTGCTTTCGCTATGCGCTAAACTCCCGCATACATTCTAACCACAGTATACCCATTAACAGAATGCTGTTTACAATAAGACCTGCATAGTGGTTTAACTGTGAATGTCCACCTCCGCACAGCCTTATATTCACATTTCCAGCAGTCTACCAGTCTCCTTCCCGCCCCCCCCGGCACCCAGAATACTTATCGAGTGTACGCCACTGCGTCAGTCTCAGTCCTGTTCCTCCAGTGATCCCCCAGTTGCCTCAACCTGAAGCTGCCGCTCCGGGCTTTGTCTCTGCTCCCTATACCAGTCCTTAAGCGCCTTCTGTAGAGCCTTCGGGTCTATGAAGATGTGCGATCTTCCTTGCCTGTTCACCCGTAGCTTGGCCGGGTATAGCATTGCATAGTCTAACCCAAACTCTCGCAACTGCCTCTTCATTGGAACGAATTGTCTACGTGCCTCCTGTACTCTAGCAGTGAAATCCGGGTAGATTGAAATGGACGATCCCTTGTACGGCAGCGATTGTTTTTCCCTCGCCACTTGGAGTGCTGCGTCTCTATCCCGGTAGTGCAATAATTGGGCGTGGCGGGGCGCCCGGCTGGGGTCGAGGACCCAAGGAGCGGTGGGCTCTTTCCACCACAAACATGTTCGAAAACACCTCCGCCCCTAGCAGGTCGGTCAGCAGCTTCTCCACAAACCATTCCATGTTTCCGGTTTGGGTCGTCTCCGGCAGGCCCGTGATGCGCAAGTTGCAGCGTCGCGAGCGGGCTTCGAGGTCCTCCGTTTTATCCTGCAGCACTTGCATGATCCTGCCAAGATTTTTGTGGTCCGTGTCCAACGTCGTCTGCGCTTCTTCTACTTCTGTAAGCCGTCGGTCGGACATGTCGAGCCTCTCCGCATGCTTGTCCAGCAGCTCCCCCATTCTATCCATCCTGTACGATAGGGCATCAATTTTCGCACCCAGTGATGAGATACCGCTCTGCAACCCCTTTTCCATTGATAGTAGCATACTTCGGATATCTTGACCGTCTTCCGTCGGGGGTGTGATTCTAGTTTCCTCCCCCAAAGCAGGGTCGTGGGACTTGGAGCGTTTCTGCTCAAAGGTCAGCTTGGTCTGTGACCGATCCGTTTTGCCCATCGTCTTTTCTGTTGTAGCGCAGTTATGCAGAGGTCGTTTCTCTAGTTCCCCCCCGTGGCCTGCCGGCTCGTGCCGCACCCCAGGGACCCACGTGTGCAGTCTGGCCGTGGAATCCCCTGCACAGAGGCCTTGTGCTAGTGGAGTACTACCTATCCACTCAGCGGTCCGGTCGCGGGGCACAGCGCCTGTAGTTGCCTGTTACTCTGATACGGTTTGTCTCCTCCTGCCCAGTGGCTGCCCAGCTGGGCCACTCCCCTTGCAACTGCTGCTGTGGGCAACCTGTACAGTCCTGCGATTACCTCTATGTCGCTCCGAGCACTGCCTACGAAGCCCCGTGGTGGCCAGGCATACCGATGCTACACCTGCTTGGCGCTGCGCTGTATGTACGGGGGTGCAGTCTCTCACCAAGAGCCCCCGCCGTGCTTCTCGCCGCTTCCTCACTCAGCTTCAATCCATAGGGCCTGCTGCCGGAGTATTGCGATGCTTAGGTGCCCTCACCACGGAGTCCAAGCCATCAGTCCCCCGCCTTAGGCACCAGTCAACTGCTCCCCACCGGATCTTAAGCCATTCACCTTGCTCAGTTCAGGGCGCCAGTATCAGTTGAGCGCTCCTCGACCGTATCGCTACTCAGGGCGCAGCTCCTGCTCTCCCCCACAGAATGTCAGCCTCCGCTGAGACTGTGTCCCTATAGCCTGGGGCCCCCTCTCCTCTGCTCACCACTATCAGGCTTGCCAGCACTCTCGTGGTTCCTGCCCCTCTAGCACGCTCCACCTCTCTTCTCCGACAGTGCGTATTCGTCCTGGGTACTAAGCAGACTCTGTACTCCGTGAATATGTCCCTCAGAGTGGCCGTCTCTTAACTCCCTCCCGGCTGCTTAAAAAATGGCGGGTCCACTCCTTAGTCCATCCACGCCGCCGCCTTCAGCTCGACAATTGGCAACAAGTGCAGCTCAGGTTCCCCGCCGCGGGGCCCCCGCTTTGCTCCGCACCTCCACTGCTGCCTGACCTCCGGGGCCGCGGCCGCTCCCGCCGCTGTGCTCTCGCGGGGGGGGTGGTGGGGGGGGGGAGGAGTGTACACACCAATGCTGGCGGTGATTTGTGCTCAGCACACCCTCTGTGTCCTCAGGCGCTCTTTCTCGCCCTGTCGCTGCCTCTCCTAGACTGTCGTGGGTCCCGGTTATCTGCCGCTCCAGACCGGCTCACAGGTGACGGCCAGTTCCGTCTTTCCGCGGCACTCCGTGCCACACGCACGATGTCGTTTCGCCCCGCGTCTTACTTTAGCGCTGGGATCTGCGGCCTTACTTCCCAGCGTGGACGGCACCCCCTGTTCGGCGCCGGAGAGGGCTACGGGAACCGGAGTTGTTGGCCCGGGATGCACCAGCCTTCCTTTCACAGCTGGGCTGTACGTGACAGCGATTACGGTGTTGTGGGGGAGGATAATTGTAGGATTGTCGCGCTGGGATGTGGAGCTCCGAGCTCAAGCGGCCATTTTCGTCGCGAGCCAAGCTCCGCCCAGGTAAACCTCAGAATAGATGCGACTCATATCACCCCATCTCCTTACTGAATACTGAGGTAAAGATACTGGCAACAGTTCGGAAGACTCTCCCCCTGAAGCATATTACATCCCTCTTTCACGATGACCAGTCCGGATTCATGCTGGGCCGCACCACCAGGCTAAACCTTTGCAGGACCCATAACTGGCTGATGGGGGTTAAGGACAGTGATACACCGCACATATTGCTGTCATTAGACGCAGAAAAAGTGTTTGATGCAGTACACTGGACATTCTTGGACTGCACGCTAGCAATTTGCAATAGGACCTAGATTCAGGAGTTGAGTGGCACTACTATACAACATGCCTATCGCTGCAGTTAGGGTAAATGGAGAGTTGCCTTTGGCCTTCCTCATTGGCCTGGGAACGAGGCAGGGGTGTACTCTTTCTCCACTCCTTTTTGCACTCACACTAGAATCCCTGGCTTGTGCTATCCGGAGTAACCCGGAAATTTGAGGTTTCAATATCACTCCCACTGATGAAGGGGAAGAAAAGATCCCCCTCTATGCTGATGACGTTCTCCTTTGGGTCACAGATCCCGAAACCACTATCCCAGTCTTGTTCAGTACCATAGAAGAATATGGGAGGCATTCTGGGTACAGGATTAACTGGAACAAACCCACATACTGTCCCGGCAAGACCCCGCTGTGGCTACCTCTACCCAGAGACTTGAAGGTGGTTCCCAAAGGCTTTCAATAGCTTGGTATTTTTATCACCTGACATAGAGCTATGTAGACAGCACAATCTTTGCTAGGGAGGACAGCCATTTTTTTTATTATTAATTTGCGGTAACTACTATACGCTCTTCAAAATACTTACCACCCACTCCCTTGGACGGTGTTCATCGGAGTGGAGGGAGATATCCGGTGACTATGGCAGGGAGGCAATCCTAGAACAGCACGAAAAACGCTACAACGCAACCCCTACAAAGGAGGGATTGCACTGCCAGACATAGAGGCTTATTACTGGGCCGCACATCTGATTCCTATTAACAACTTGGCACACAGGGCACGTGATCATCCCACGTATTGGCTAGAGGGGGACTCAACGGAACCTCACACAGTTCCACTACCTCTAAGGTGGCAAGGGAGCTTCCCAGTTACTGCCAGGGCCACGGATGACCTTGGAGGTGTGGCAAAGAGTGTCGAGAGAGATGGATGGACACACCAGATCACCAAGGCAACAGCACTTTGGGAGGGAGGTGGTTCAAACACTTGCGTAAATTAAAAGGTTTTGGGGCCTGGGACCTGGTGGACATCTCGGAGATAGGTGATATTGTGGACAGAGGCGAACTTAAATCTTGGTCCACTCTCAGTGAAAAATACGGACTTCACAGGTCCCAATTTATCAAATATGCACAGCTATGCTACGCATGGCTGGCAGAGGGTATACCATGTGCTGACTTATGGCTGGCAGAGGGAATACCATGTGCTGACTTACCTGAATATGCACCACTGGAGGGAAGGTTGCTAGAGGAGGAACTCACAGAAAAAGCATATAAAACTATAAACAATAACATACCAGATAACCTAGGGAACCTTTGCAAGAGATGGGAGAGGGGACTTGTGTTCCCTTGGAGGACGTGGACTGGGAGGCGGCCCTGATGCACCCTAGAGAAGTAGTCATTAAAGCTAGATTGCGCCTTGTCCACTACAAAATCCTACATAGTATATACTACGATAGAGAGAAACTACACAAGATGGGCAGGGTAGAGACACCATACTGCCTTAGATGTAGGAACGTTAAGGGTGACTTCTTCCACACGATATGGTCCTACCCAGCTATACAAGTCTATTGGAGGGCGATTATTCGAGAGCTGGGTGCGATTATGGGGGTACCACTGCCGGCTGACCCTGGGTTTATCCTCCTGTGAATCCTGAATGATGTTGATGTCAACAGGGATCAGCTGCTCTTTTGCTCTCTTGGTCTGGTGGTGGCCAAACGAGATCTGGCTAGATGGAGGAGTGCAGAGGAGGTCCCCACAAAACAGGAGTGGAGGAGGGGGATGGACCTCTATATGGCCACTGAACGTACTACATACAATAGAAGAGGATGCCCCCGAAAGTTTAGTAAAATATGGGGTCCCTGGAGGCGCCATTCATGGGCTAGACCTGTTGAACGATACACAAGAACCCATGTCATCAACAACTGTATATGCTGATACCACCATACACTGAGGTAATCATTAGATTAGAACCCACTATGATGCCACTGCTTTTAGGCCAGGATATGGAACTGTAATTCCCCCAATTTTTACAATATTTACTGTCTTTAAATGGACACATCGGAACCAATTATACACTGTCCTTGATGATTGTACTCTACGCAACGGAAGTTGTTATGAAGACTGTGTTAATGTTATTTACGGTAGAGGAGGTAATATTAAAATGGATCACATTCTTACATCTGAGAACGAAGGGATAATACTTACTATCAGGTGGGGGAAAATTGCATTTGTGATCATAACCTAATAATTGTAGAGATTCAAATTAGGCTGCAAAGAATAGAACAGTCAGGCAGAATATCAAATATTACCCCTGTTGGTCAGAATGGCATTAAAATGAAATGGACGTGAGAGGCTCCGTCTAGCTTTACAACAGAGGTAATAACTGAATTTAGATCACTTCTTAATTTGCCTGGCCCAGGAGGATGACTATGAGCAGATTATGAAAGCCCATACATCCATCACCAACTAGATTAGCCAACTCTTGACTAGGATACGCAAGGGTAAAGGAACTGGGGGTAAAGGCCAGTTTAACCAGAAATGTACCTATGCCCGCAAGATCTTATTAAACTGCTTCATTTCCATCCTAGGGATTTACCCGCCATCCCAGGCTAGTAGAATTAGATATAAAAAGGGCATTAAATGATAGGAAGAAAGGAGCCTCAAGAGGAGGCCTGAGCAAAATTAATTCAGGCTGCAGAGACCAAGGATAATACGTTAATTTGGAAGACAATAAATGCCCCTTTCTTTAGAAATAATACTGCACCTAATCTTGACTCTTCAATTATGGCGGCAGCTTGGGTAGATCATTTTGCTTCAATTTTCACATCATCTTTAACATCAGATATGGACATAGTGGCCTCCCCAGTACCACCGTTACTCCCGTTGTCTTTACCCTACAGGAGGTAACTAGAGCTCTGAACAAAAATCCAGTGGGAAAGGCTCCCAGCCCTTATGGCATCCTAGTGGACACCTATAAGTATCTTTCTGCCTTATGGGCACCCCTCTTAACTAAAGTCCTAAATGCTGCTGGGGCCGGATTCATACTATCATTCTAGTCAAATTTACTTATAATTCAAATCTTTAAGAGCGGTTCGAGAAGTGATCCAAAGTGCTACAGACCCATCTCCCTGCTTGACTCTTCAGTCAAACTGCTATGAAGGGTTATATTAAAAAGAGTGGAACCTGAAGACAACAGTAGTATAACAAGTGCACAATATGGTTTCAGGAAAGGATATGGGACTGTTGAAAACTCATCAACCTGAACCTCTTGATGGGGGAAGTACACAAAAGCAAAGGAAGGTAGTCTATATGTGTTTCATGGGTCTCTGTTGTGCATTTGATCTGGTAGACCATAACAAGTTATGGAAATGTTTGGACTCACAGGGGGCTCTGAAGGATATAATCTCGCTGCTAGCATAAATGTACAGCAATCTAACATTAAGTGTACGATATGGGCCACTGGAGGAACTAGAACGCAACCATTTAAGATAGGAAGAGAAGGCAGTCGGGGGTTTTTCCTGGCTTCTTTCCTTTTCTCTATATATAATAATGGTGTAGATGGGAAACTGCAATCGCTTGGTCTCGATACTTTTAGAGTTCGTAAGCGGCCCGTACCGATTCTTTTGTATGCCAACGATGCAGTTTCACTGTCCTTAACCCAAAAAAGCCCGCAGAGCCTTATTAAGACCTTTACTGACTACATGGAAAAGACAGAGCTAAGAATTAATCAAGGGAAAATATTCACCATGTGCAGTGGGAGAAATAAATGGAAGATCGGCCACTTTTACATAAATGGGAACTTAGGTCTACAGTTCTCCTCCGATGGAGGCAGGAATCACCACAGTGTAATTAGTTCTACCAGGATCCTAAATAACAACGAAGGGATTTTTAGATTTGCGTCAAAACTAGGCACTAAGCCGATTAAAGAAATGCTGATTCTCTATAATAGTAAACAGATGCCGCAACTACATATGATGCAGATATCCGGGAGGGGGGCAAGGAGGGATAGGTGCTGGGGGGGAGGGGGGTGGATTTTTCAAAATACTTCTTGCTGTACCACACTCAACCTCAGAGGCCATTATACACAGAGAAGGGGGGGGGGGGCTTTAATTTTTTATTGGATATAATAGAGTCCACGCCACTTCTTTTATGGAACTCAGTGTGGTCTAAACTAGACTCAGTATTCAAAAACAATCCTTAAAAGATTGTATAGCGTTGGACCAGGCACATACAATTCTCTCCTAACTCGATTGCGCCCATCTAAAATTCATTATCTTGTTGTATCCCCAAAGAGAGGCAAGTGGGGGCCAATAACTGGAAATGTTTCTGTGACAACAGATCCGCCCAGTCAGCCATGCACCAAGTTCTTCTCTGTAGATTTCATCTTGCATATAGGAAACAATATTTAAAATCGTTATTTTTAAGAGAAATCTTGTACGACTATGAGGAGGCATTTCAGTATCTGTTTGACTTAAAAGATACTACCGTATGTTTTAATGTAGCAACGTTTTTATCAACGTTCTACACACAGGAAAAGCCTTCTCTTATCTGCAAACTAAATGTGCTTAGCTGCGGTAACTTTTTACTTCAACAGAACGAGGGCTCTCTGTAGGTTGTTGCAAACAGACTGTCAGGGTCCTTTTACAAACTTTGAAAAGCTCTTCCATTAATAGTTATTCCTCATCATTGTAAACAGCACCTTTATATACAGTTTGATGATGCTAAGAGACTGTAGGGGTTCTCTATAATTTTAGAAATCCTTTTGCACAAATTGACTTATCACCTGCTATTGCACACAGCACTTTAATGTTACAATACTGCGGACAATCCCTTTATTAATAAAAAAAATGTGCATTTTTGTACATTGGTTTATCCGTTCTTAGACGCGGATATTCTGATATAGTTACTATACTTCTATGTCATCAAGATGATGCTTTTGTGATGCAATGTCGTTTTAATGATTACAATCTAATGATGTTTTATGATATTGTGATTTTATGCTTTTTTTAAAAATTATTTTAAAGTTTGAACTAACTACTGCTCATGCTACCTCTCCTTAAAACATCGTATGCTGCTGCAACCACTCAAAATACTAAATCCACTGACCGGGACAAAAGTCCTAAACTGCAAACAATGGCGCTCTTGGTGCTCTCCTCCAGGTCACAGGGCAAAGCTAAGATCTTGCATAGTCGGAGAAAGGCAGAGGTCTCCATCACACTAGATTACTGTGATGCCAAGCTAAACAAGCATTTGCAATGCAATAGGTCTCGCATTTACGCAAGTTTAAGCTATCAGCATTGTAAATGACACTGCGTTTTATTTATGTTTTCAAAAACCAAAACAAAATTAAAGGCATTGTCATTTATAATGCCAATAGCTCAAACTGGCGTAAATGCGAGACCTATTGAATTGCAAATGCTTGTTTTCTTTTTGTTTGCCGATCCGAGTTGGAGCGGTAAAGGAAAGAAAAACAAGGTAGCATAGTTGTGGGAAAGCAACATGGAGAGGAAGGCATAGGGCTGGGGAGGCAACAGGAAGTCAGGAGGTGCAAGCAAGATCCAGGCGCGGGTGGGGGTTAACAACACAGAGAGAGGGGGGAATAAGGATGAGAGAGATTAAGCAACATGGGGCAGGGGAGAAGCACACAGGCAAAATAGAGGAGGCCTGGGGTGGCACACAGCGATTGAGCAACACGAGCGAGCTCGGCAGCGAAGTACTCAGGAGAGAGCTGGAAAACACAAGCACTCTCTCAGAGTGCCTAAACAAAACCAGCAAAACAGAACTTGGTGACGGTAAGGGCAGATGGGTATAGAAAGGTGGCGAGGAATTTAGAGCCTAAGAGGAAAAGGGCCAAATCAACCAAGAAAGAGGAGGGGAGGGAAGGAGGACTGGTGCGCAGAGAGGGGGCAGAGCAAAGAAAACGAGAGACTGGGAGAGAGAACGGGTGCGAGGGGCAGAGAAAGGGATGGGCAGGGTGGAGAAAGGGAGGGGGGGTGTAGAAAATGCAGTAGGGTAAAAAGAAAATGACGAAAGCAAGCGGGAAGTGGCAGAACGGGCCATAGGAAAGCAACACACAAGCGCGCGCGCGCCTCGCGCTGCTTAATGACTGTTTTGAAGCACACTGGTGCTTGTGGCACCATCCGCCTTGCGGGAGCGAGCAACAGCCAATTAGCATGCGCGCCGCTGCTCGCTCCCGCAAGGTGGATGCCGCCACAAGCACGAGTGTGTGCTTCAAAAAGAGCAGAGCGACGGCTAAAGGCCCTCCTATGCAGCGCATGCGCGCTGCGTAGGAGAGACCTAAAAAGTGAGGATATCAGATACATGCAGTCGGGACTCGGCGAAGAGCACGCCCCTGAACCATGCAAGGGGTATTCCCATCCCAACACATCTGCATAGCTCTCTGTAAATGCAGCAGCAGGGGGCACTCTCCTCGCTCACAACTCGGAGCTTCCTCAGAGGCCAACACTGCTTCATTTATCCCACTGAGGCAACATGGTAAAAAGGGAAGGAGTCTTGGCATGCTTGTTGGCTGCGGGACACTGGCAGGTATTCACTGGCAAGCCCTCAAACTGCACAGAGATTGTATACGTCTGCGGGACACTGACAGAACTTCACTGGCAAGCCCTCAAACTGCACAGAGATTGTATACGTGAATGCTTAGGGGATCAAATGAGCACAAGTAAATTGTCCCCAACAGCCACCGGTGGAACCAAGAAATGGGAATTGAAAGTGGGACCACTGTGACACACAGGGTGGAAGACCCACAACCATGAACCCTTGCAGCCCCACTGCCAAAACTGCACCAGTCAGCAGGTTTCACACTGATGGGATGACTCACAATCTAGGATGGTGAGGTTACCTGCCCCCTGCACAGTAGGAAATCCTAGTCGAGTCGCCGGTCAAGAAATGACCATGAACACTGATGTCTGAAGAAAAAGGTCAATTTATTGCAACATCACCAACTCGTTAAGTCTCACAAAGCTATCCTCGCCACACCCTAATATTCTAACCAGTTAGAAGAATGGAGATGGGGTGGGCGGTGGATGAGAGGAGGGGTGGGCGGTGGATGAGAGAGGAGGGGTGGGGTGGGCGGTGGATGAGAGAGGAGGGGTGGGGTGGGCGGTGGATGAGAGAAGAGGGGTGGGGTGGGCGGTGGATGAGAGAGGAGGGGTGGGGTGGGCGGTGGACGAGAGAAGAGGGGCGGGCGATGGACAAGAGAAGAGGGGCGGGCGATGGACGAGAGAAGAGGGGCGGGCGATGGACGAGAAGAGGGGCGGGCGATGGACGAGAAGAGGGGCGGGCGATGGACGAGAAGAGGGGCGGGCGATGGACGAGGAGAGGGGCGGGCGATGGACGAGAGAGGGGCGGGCGATGGACGAGAGAGGGGCGGGCGATGGACGAGAGAGGGGCGGGCGATGGACGAGAGAGGGGCGGGCGATGGACGAGAGAGGGGCGGGCGATGGACGCAGAGAGGGGCGGGCGATGGACCAGAGAGGGCGGGCGATGGACGAGAGGGGCGGGCGATGGACGAGAGAGGGGCGGGCGATGGACCGAGAGAGGGGCGGGCGATGGACGAGAGAGGGGCGGGCGATGGACGAGAGAGGGGCGGGCGATGGACCGAGAGAGGGGCGGGCGATGGACCAGAGAGGGCGGGCGATGGACGAGAGAGGGGCGGGCGATGGACGCGAGAGAGGGCGGGCGATGGACGAAGAGAGGGGCGGGCGATGGACGCAGAGAGGGGCGGGCGATGGACCCAGAGAGGGGCGGGCGATGGACGAGAGGAGAGAGGCGGGCGACGGACGAGAGAGGGGCGGGCGATGGACGAGAGAGGGGCGGGCGATGGACGCAGAGAGGGGCGGGCGATGGACGAGAGAGGGCGGGCGATGGACGAGAGAGGGCGGGCGATGGACCGAGAGAGGGGCGGGCGATGGACCCAGAGAGGGGCGGGCGATGGACCAGAGAGGGCGGGCGATGGACCGAGAGAGGGGCGGGCGATGGACGCAGAGAGGGGCGGGCGATGGACCAGAGAGGGGCGGGCGATGGACGCAGAGAGAGGCGGGCGATGGACCCGAGAGAGGGCGGGCGATGGACGCAGAGAGGGGCGGGCGATGGACGCAGAGAGGGGCGGGCGATGGACGAGAGAGGGGCGGGCGATGGACGAGAGAGGGGCGGGCGATGGACCAGAGAGGGGCGGGCGATGGACGCGAGAGGGGCGGGCGATGGACGAGAGAGGGGCGGGCGATGGAGCGAGAGGAGGGGCGGGCGATGGACGAGAGGAGGGCGGGCGATGGGCGAGAGGAGGGGCGGGCGATGGACGCAGAGGAGGGGCGGGCGATGGGACGCAGAGGAGGGGCGGGCGATGGACCGAGAGGAGGGGCGGGCGATGGACGAGAGGAGGGGCGGGCGATGGACGCAGAGGAGGGGCGGGCGATGGACGAGAGGAGGGGCGGGCGATGGACCGAGAGGAGGGCGAGGCGATGGACGAGAGGAGGGCGGGCGATGGACGAGAGGAGGGGCGGGCGATGGACCGAGAGGAGGGCGGGCGATGGACCGAGAGGAGGGGCGGGCGATGGACCGAGAGGAGGGGCGGGCGATGGACGAGAGGAGGGGCGGGCGATGGACGAGAGGAGGGGCGGGCGATGGACGAGAGGAGGGGCGGGCGATGGACGAGAGGAGGGGCGGGCGATGGACGCAGAGGAGGGGCGGGCGATGGACGAGAGGAGGGGCGGGCGATGGGCGAGAGGAGGGGCGGGCGATGGACCGAGAGGAGGCGGGCGATGGACGAGAGGAGGGGCGGGCGATGGAGCGAGAGGAGGGCGGGCGATGGGCGAGAGGAGGGCGGGCGATGGGCGAGAGGAGGGGCGGGGCGATGGACGAGAGGAGGGCGGGCGATGGACGAGAGGAGGCGGGCGATGGAGCGAGAGGAGAGCGGGCGATGGACGAGAGGAGGGGCGGGCGATGGAGCGAGAGGAGGGCGGGCGATGGACGCAGAGGAGGAGGCGGGCGATGGACGAGAGGAGAGGCGGGCGAGCGGACGAGAGGAGGGGCGGGCGATGGGCGAGAGGAGGGGCGGGCGATGGACGAGAGGAGGGCGGGCGATGGACGAGAGGAGGGGCGGGCGATGGACGAGAGGAGGGCGGGCGATGGACGAGAGGAGGGCGGGCGATGGACGAGAGGAGGGGCGATGGACGAGAGGAGGGGCGTGGGCGAGAGGAGAGGCGATGGGCGAAGGAGGCGATGGACGAGAGGAGGGGCGATGGACGAGAGAGAGGCGGGCGATGGAGCGAGAGGAGGCGGGCGATGGACGAGAGGAGGGGCGGGCGATGGACGAGAGGAGGGGCGGGCGATGGACGAGAGGAGGGGCGGGCGATGGACGAGAGGAGGGCGGGCGATGGAGCGAGAGGAGGGGCGGGCGATGGACGAGAGGAGGGCGGGCGATGGGCGAGATGGACGAGAGGAGGGGCGGGCGATGGACGAGAGGAGGGGCGGGCGATGGACGAGAGGAGGGGTGGGCGATGGACGAGAGGAGGGGTGGGCGATGGACGAGAGGAGGGGTGGGCGATGGACGAGAGGAGGGGTGGGCGATGGACGAGAGGAGGGGTGGGCGATGGACGAGAGGAGGGGTGGGCGATGGACGAGAGGAGGGGTGGGCGATGGACGAGTGGAGGGGTGGGCGATGGACGAGTGGAGGGGTGGGCGATGGATGAGAGGAGGGGTGGGTGATGGATGAGAGGAGGGGTGGGTGATGGATGAGAGGAGGGGTGGGTGATGGATGAGAGGAGGGGTGGGTGATGGATGAGAGGAGGGGTGGGTGATGGATGAGTGGAGGGGTGGGTGATGGATGAGTGGAGGGGTCAGTAATAGAAGCAAGATACAACTTAAGTGAATTAGTATCATTAAACTGTAATAACATTAGAGGCAGTAACCAAGTACATTACAATATATATTTGTCCCTTTGTCATTAAAAGAATCAAAACACTAAGTACATTTTGAAAATCTGCACTATTCTTTTAAAAAAAAAAAAAAAAAACTAATAGATAGCAATTAACACTAACTTGTAATAATTGACTTTCAATGCATTAATAAAAACAGAATAAGGCTTACTACCTACCTGTTGGACGCAATCGGATGGCAGGGGTAAAGTAGTTGTCTACATTGGCACTGCCATCATATTCAATCTCGCATGGCAACAAGTGTATTGGGTCTTGTGAGGCCTCCTGCAGGGAGCTCAGGTCAATTCTGATGACCAAGTGTGGCAGGCTCCCGGACTCGGACATGCTAAATAAATTGACTTATGTGTTCCCTTCGAAATGTTGCTTGCAGTACACTGTGAAGATGAACATAACAATTTTGAGGGCTGCAGCAAAAGGTTTACACTTTCAGACATCCACATGCAGGCTGGTGCCTTACATATACAGTTTAAATAGGGGCCCCAATATTGTTAGTCATCTAAACAATGTTTGATTTTAACAGCCTTCTTTCTAGTCACTAAAATCTATTGACTAAATACATTTGGCTATTTAACCTACTAAAGCCTTATAAAGGACAGACTTAACTAGCAAATCATGTTACTACTGCAAAGCCTGTAAGAGCCAACATCACAAAAGAAAGGCTACACAAGTTAAGAGTTGTTGCGTTAAACAGGTACAGGAACAGATAAATGGGAACATAGGCTTTGGTTATGCTTCTGTAAAGGTATTGCTCATGTCAAAATTACTAATGCAAAATTTCAAACAGCACCATCTAAATGGAATCCGGACTAGGGCGCTCTTCATGAGTTTCTCAAGTTGTTGAGATGGTGCCATGAACTGATGTTACCGGTTCATCAGTATTAGAAATAGTGGGGTTTCACACAGAGATTTCAGCTGCGGAAAGTAACTGTGGTCTACGTGCGAAACACCAGAGTAAAACATGCAGGAAGACAGATTCCTGCCTGTAATTTCCCAAAAAGTGTAATCCTCGTTATTTCCCATACCGGAATTACAGAGCTCCCTAGTAACCGATAATCTTGGGGACAGGGGGTTATTTCTGGGCACTTATAACAAGGCCATAACTACTGCGTCCAGCAATGTTTTCTATAGTAAACCTTCTCCAAAGTAAGCATAGAAAAGATTGTGACCCTTACAGTGCAGCTGGAGTGGAGCATTACCAAATATAAGGCATACACGTCTTCCCAGTGATGTACGTGAATTAATGGAAAAACAAAAACTGAGAAACCACGCTGGAGGAAACCAAATCATGGAAAAACAATTTTAAGGAAATAAATAAAATCGAAGCATTTTAAAGGAAAATTTATTTTAAGGAAAAACCCAAAATTACTTTACATTTGGGTGGAGTTTAGGACTTGAGGGGTTATGGGGTTCAGAGATGGGTAATGTTTAGGGGTGATGAGGGCTTTTAGGAGTAGGAATGGGTGGAGTTTAGGGGTGGTGAAGGTTTTGTTTTCTTTAGGTATCATGAATGGGGGGGAGGTGAGGGTTTTTTAAGGTTTGTGGATGCATGGAGGTTAGGGGCTTTTTTAGGGTTCAGGGATGGGAAGAGGATAGGGGTGGTGAAAAGATTAGGGTTCAGGATTGGATAGAGTTTATGGCGGGGAAGGGTTAAAGGATTCAGGGAGGGTTGGAGTTTAGATGTAGAAATGAGCTTTTAGGGTTCAGGAAAGGGGCTAGTTTAGGGGTGTGAGGGTTTTTAAGGGTCATGGATTGTGGTATTTTTAGGGTTTATGGATGAGTGGAGTTTGTGTGTGCAGTGGGGTTGTAAGAGGTCAGGGATGTGTGAGGTTTAGGCATAGAATGGGGTTTTTGTCTTTCTTAGAAAGACGCATGCAAAGGTCAATAGCGGGTGATGAAAAAAAAGCACGAGCGCGTGTTCCGAGTTTAAAGCCCTTACTAAAAGCCTCGCAGGGCAGCGCATGCGCTGGCTCAGGCGAGACCTAGGGTTAAAATTGGGTTGGGGAACTGTTTACATTCTACAGCAGCAGACATGAGGGAAACAGGTTTTTCAAAAATGCATGATGTATGTAATTACACTTATACAAAAATACGAGGGCTGAATTGGTGACATAGGAGAAGTTGGGATCTCGGATGTGTTCCACTGTTATTCGTGCTTGATGCTAGTCCTTCTATTCAGTTTTAATTAATTTTCTGTGAAACACTAAGAAGGATTTCCTGCAAGGAGCGCTCAAAGTCGATGGCATTGGTTAGGGAACGAATGCTTCGAATGCAGAGATGACTGCGTAAAATAAAGGTCACAGGTTCAAGTCGAAGGAGCCGACTAAGCATCTCATCCCATCAGTGGGTTACGTAACAGGTTTTAAATCAATGTGGCGTACTGTACTCCCAAAAGAATCTCCTTTCAACTGTCCTCCACAGTAAGCAGCAGGTGATGGGTCCTTGTTAAGTTTCAATACTACATGTGCAGCCAACATTTGTAAGTAGCACATGGAAAGGCAGAGTACATCCCACCCGTTTTAATAGTTACAATGTTCGAGAGGCAAGGGTACAAATATACCACCGGTGTCTGGAATTATTGAGGTCAGTTATTATGCGGAGCCCATCCCGAACCAATCCGCAGTGATTGTTTTTTCCACACCATGCCAGAAGGGCATCCCCGACCTCGTGCCCATGACCTGGTCTCTACAGCTATTTTGTGAACTTCCCTCCTCTACATGCTCTGCTTCGCCTCCCACCCCCAGCTAACAACTCCTGTCTTGAAAAAGAGAACACGAAGACCTCCGTCTTTTATAACAAATAGACCCTCATGATGTTTTTTTAACATAATTTTGTATGGCAAGGAACTTAACATCCAAGGAATTGCAACATTAAAGTACTTATGAAGAGAAAACAAGCAATATGAAAGATGGAAATAAAAATTAACTCATTCTTTTCAGAGAGAAGTATAGGAATACGTGGCAGAATTCAAAGACATAAGTGCCCCAAATACGCTGGCACAAAACGCTTCACAAGGACAGCAGCGAAAAAGAGCCAACAAAAAACACAGCAATAAAGGAAAAGTAACCTGAGACTGGAATGCAGCCTGCCCTCCATCTGGCACACTGAGCGCAGCTGCTGCTAATTAAAACCAGATGGCACACGGCCGCGCTGCTGCTCGCGCCCGAGCTCCCTAGGCCAGGGGAGAGAGAAGGCCGGACATGCACCCGCCTTTGGCCAATTGCGTGCTGTCTTTCTTAGAAAGACGCATGCAAAGGCCAATAGCGGGTGCTGGGGAAAAGAAAAAAAAAAATTTAAAAAAAAAAAAGACACACGCACGGGCGTGTGTTCCGAATTTAAAGCCCTTACTAAAAGCCTCGCAGCGCATGCGCGCTGGCTCAGGCGAGACCTAAAAAAGGGAAAGAAGCCTTAAAGCAAAGTATGACATCAAAAGTTACAATAGCCTCCAGAAAATAAGGAAAACGTATAAAATGCATATTAGGAACCAAAAAAGATCCTTTAAAGTGAGATACTGGGGAGATTAGTTGGCAGCAATAGAAACAAAAAATGCAAAAAAGTTCTGGAAACTAGTGCAAGAAGGCTCTGGTAAGACACAAGGGACAATGAACTGTGTGGTGGAAGAAGAGGTTTGGAGGACTACTTGGGAGAAATATACGGGAAAAGGGTAGAACCCAAAGAAAAGAAAATAATCCCTTGGCCCGGTATAGATGAGGACATTAGGTCCCATTTTACAGTAAGCAAGGTCAGAAGTATTATAGTAAAATTTACCCTGACTAGGGCAGCGGGTCCTGATAATCTCCCAGCAGTCATAATAAAGACCAGGCCTGACTGGTGGGCAGAATTCTTCTCTGATGTTTGTTGACATTTTAAAAATGGGTCAGATCCCGGAGAACTGGACAGTGGCAATTATTAGACCCATTCGTAAACGGGGAGATATAAAAAGCCCCAAAAAACTATTGGCTGATTAACCTTTTGAATGCAGGAGAAAAAGGTTTTGCAAAAATCACCTGGGGAGGTTAAAGGAATGGGCGAAAGTAAACCATATTGTGCCCCGCGAACATGGGGGTTTCAAGGAAGGTCACTCTACTATCGATCATTGTTTTTCCCTCTGGTCCATAGCGCAGAAGTCAGAGCAGAGAGGCAGTTTGTATTGCTGCTTCGTTGACTTCCAGGCAGCTTTTGATTCGGTAGATCGGAATCGCTTATGGGAAGTACTGTCTAAGCGTGATATCCCGAAGGGCCTTTTGCTTGTAATTCAGGAGTTGCATAGTTACAACTGGGCCCAGGTGTAGTGCTAGAGGCACTCCTATGGTTTGAAACCATGTGATGACCTTCGACTATCAATATTTTAATTGACTTTTGGTGTTAATTTTACCCTAGCCTGAATATACACCCTGCATGTGCTTTTTCCCTTTAAGATTTCTTTGGTATCTCTTTGTAGTTTTAGCAGAGTGGGAACTGCCACAGAGTAGAACAGCCTTGCCAGGAACAGAACGCGTGGAATGTGCATTTGAAAGCATGATAGAGAGAGATGTGGAATGTACTTCTTGGTCTCGAAGTGCAGTGTTATAAGCAGTGGTGCTCAAATGTGCATCATGTTGTACATTGGGAGATGACGTGTGTGATGCTATAGGCAGTGGTGCACAAATGTGCATTGTGTTGTACATTGGGAAGTATTATGAAGTTCTTACTATTGGCTTTGACATGCCCTCATGTCATCTTGAATTCTGACTCGGTCTTGCTTGAGCTTTTTGAGCGCACAGGTAGGCCCCCAGATTACTCTAGTGGTTTAGGTTATTCACGTTCAAGGTTGCTTTGTTTTCTGTGCTTTTGGAGATTGTTGAATGTACTGCCGGAGACTTTCTTAAGCTTCGTTAAGTTAAAGGCTAGAACACATGAGAATGCAGAAGGAACTTGAGAACTCCTTTGCCTTAGGAATGCTAGCATGGAAAGTGGTCAATTCCAGTAAGTTTCCTTGGCGCAGAGGAACGCCTCTCGGAACCTTCTAGTGTTTTGAGACTATAAAGCTGGGGTTTGTTGACTTAGAAACTGGGATTGGAATCTGAATGGTGATGGACGCGTCTACTTCAGTAGAACCCCGGTTTGTTGAGGCTCTTAACCCAGTCTGTGAATCCCCCAGTCTGGAGTGGGGTAAGATGCAGTGTTTGCAGCTGGTGAGGTGATTTGTTTTTGAGTATTGACTTTGTGATGAGTGAGTGATTCTGTGTGCACATCCAAGTTAATGATCTGATGTATTTAGTGCAAATATCTTTCTGATTTCTTGCGGGACGTCAAGTATTATCTGCTTGTGTTTCATTTCATATTATTATCCATGCATTTAACAGTTGCATTTGCCAAATGTGTTATTATTGCTTGTGTGTATGTGTATATATATATGTGTATATATATATATATATATATATATATATATATATATATATATATATATATATATATATATGGTCCCCGGGGCTCGGGGTCCGTTACGGACCCCCAAATTTAAATATTAGTGCCCCGGGGAGGTGGCGGTCCCCGGGGCGTGTGGGGGGGCTCGAGCCCCCCCACACAGGTATATTGTTTATAAAAAAATGAAGCCCCGGGGGGGGGGGGGTGCCGGTCCCCGGGGGGCAGTGTGCCCCCCATTATAAATAATGAAAGCCCCGGGGTGGCGGTCCCCGGGGGGCTGCGTGCCCCCTGCAACTCATTATTCAAGCCCCGGGGAGGTGGCGGTCCCCGGGGCAGTGTGGGGGGGGATTGGGGCCCCCCCACACTTTTTTTTTCACTGCCCCCGGGACTTGGCCCACCCAGGGGCTAATTAGTAACAAAGCGCGGGAGCCCGAGCTTCGTTTTTTTTTGTTTTGCAGCCGGATCCGGCACTCATTTTGCTGATTTTCTTTTTTTAAAAAATGCTTTTTTGGGCCCTGGGGGGGCCTTGTGGGACCCCCTGAGCAGGCCTAGGGGGTCAGGGTGTTTCTACCCTGCCCCCTTTTCTTGTTTTGCGCCTTAGTTTTTCTGTTTTCTAGTGACTCGGTTCTACCGAGGCACAAGATGGCTGCCAACACTTCCTGGTTTGGAGTGTTGACAGCCAATTAGCATGAAGCTCGTGGTCGGGAGGGTCCGCGGATCCTCTGTGCCTCTAAATATCGAAACTTTTATTTTTGATTTTCTCAGCAACTACTGAACGGATTTACACCATTTTTAAAAAGGGTGCTTTCTGAACCAAGCACTACCTTTTTGCCAAATTTGGTGTAATTCCGTTCAGCAGTTCGGGCTGTAGCCGTGTCTAAAGTTTCCTATAAGAATAAACATGGAGAAAACACGTTTTGGGGACCCCCCCTTTTTTCTCGGCCCCCGCTTGATGAATCACCCCGAACCTTTCAAGATAGGAGTGGACCGGAACGGGCCATAAGTTTTGAAAATTTCGCGAAGATTCGTCAACCGGCGCCAAAGTTATTGGGAAAAGAATGTTACGAATTTCCTATGGATAATAGGTCCTAACTATAACTATCTACTGGCGACCGCCAGTAGATAATATATATACATATATACACATACATACATACACACACACACACACACACACACACACATTTGAATGTTGTTCATTTGACATCTGGGAAAGCCTTTCTGTTAGAGAGCATTGCATAAATAAAACCCTAAGCCTTATTCTGAGAACAGTCTTTGATGTGCTTCATTTTATAAAGTGAAATCCCTTTCCAGGTGGTGTTGTGTTATGTTTATTGCTTCGTCGTGTTTGAGCCTCCGTGTGGAAGAGTAGTATTCTGTATTATCTGGAAGCGCGAAGCAATACACCAGGTTATTATGGGCCCAGGTTAATATGGACATGGAGGGGACCCCGACGCAGAAAATATGGATTGAAAATGTGTCCTGGCTCCATTTCTCTTCTTCTTATTCATAGCTTATCTACCATCGGCATTGGAAGTGGCTCGGGGCGTCAGTGCCAAAATAGATGGTAAACAATCTCCTAATTTTAGATCCGATTGAGATTGGTCTGCATAGGAAACTGGACGTGTTTAGGGAATACTGCAGTTATTAGTAGTAAACATGAAGAAAACCAAGGTAATCAGCTTTAGCAAAAACAACAATAAAAAACGCACACCACAACAAAGTTTAGTTGGTTCTTGGATTCTACTAAATTGGAAACAGTTACGGAATACAAATACCTTTGAGATCGTTTGAGAAGAATCTAAATTGGAATGTCCATTCAGAAGCATTGAGAGTAATGGCTCTTGCCTCAGTTAGTGGCCTGAAAAAATGTAATAAAGACTACGGTGCTATGTCAGCTGTGGAACTTTTAACTGAAATGCGTTCCCTGGATATAGCAGTGGCAATCAGGAGGTTTATGGTTTCAGTCAAAAAGGCTCCAAGGTCTACATAGAGCGGCAATTTTTAGGCAAATTAAGATGACAGGTTGGGTATTTATGTATATCATGGTAAGGGTGTGGATACAAAATGAGTACGTTTTAACAGTATTTTAGTTTTTAATTAGGGGTTTTATTGAATGGATTGCAATAGGTCTCGCATTTACGAGAGTTTGAGCAATTGGCATAGTAAATGACAATGCCTTTTATTTATGTGTTGTTTTTAAAACAGATAAATATAAGGCATTGTCATCTACAATGCCAATAGCTTAAACTCTCGTACATGTCAGACCTATTGCATTGCAAACGCGTTCGGCGCCTGTGCTATAAAAATGTAAAAAAAATCTTTAGGAGAGAGCGTGTCCAAGGCTATTTGAGAAAATAGTGCTCGGAGGCTGTAATTAAAGGGGGTGTCGCCATGGGAGGTTACAACATGAGAAAAGGCAGTACTAAGGAGGGACTACTAAGCCTATTGACCAATGAACAGCCACAGTGGACAAGGACACAAGCCAATGAAAAATATGGGCGGAGCTGCAAGTCTCTACCTGAATACAGCATGCCTCGCAGAGCAGCGCATGCGCTGCCTAGACTCAACCTAAAAAGTGCTTCCCATGTTTCCTCCTCATGGTACAAACCCAGCTGGGCTAGGTTTCAGTTCTTTGAACCTGGGACCGGCAGTTGGTATTTCCAGAGCTCAGTCGTTCTGTAAAACAAATTCTTTGCTCTATGCCTTTGGACTGGACCTTCAGGGCAATAAATCCTCCATTTCCACCATAGTTGATGGTAACATTTGTTAATTGCTTGGCTAATAAGTCCTTTCGATGTCTTCTTCATTTTCCGTTTTAGGATCATGTGGGATTGCTCTCTCGTGGACTGAATATAAAGGAGTTTCCCTTCTGGAGATATGCAGGGCACCTATCTGGGCCTCTGGATTCACTCAAAGCCTTCAGGAGGGACAGGCAAAATGAAACAGAGACAAGGGAAAAGAAAGATATGGGACTGAGGAAGAAAGTGCAACCTTTAAGGATGGAGTGGTTTTCTCCAATATGTATTACAGAATGTACCTATGCCATGGAATGCCTGGTTGTCACCAAGGAATTCCAGACATAGCAGTTGGTATCTGGACCCTGTAGAGAGAGGCAAGTCTTTCTACTCCATGAATAAACCTCTTCAACCCTTCATCGGTGTCCGCCTCTACTTTAAGATTTTGGCGACAACTTATAAAAGGATGAACCCTGACGCGCGACATGTGCTGCTGTAAATTTGTCAAAATAACAGGGGCCAGCACAACTGTCGAGGACGCCCTCCGTGATTCTCGCCTCTCTCCAGCGGACATCAGTTTCAGCAAGAAGAGCTGCTGCATCGATCTGCTCCGATTCCCCGTTTTCCGATTCCCCGTTTCCATGGATTTCAGGTCAGCTTTTGCCTTTTTGGTGGGTGTCTGGCCCGCTCGAGCACAACGGCCCGAGACTCTGCACAAGTGCGGCCACCTGGATTGCCTCACGCTCGCCTGTCTCATGCGTCTCTGCTTCCCTACGCTTCTGTGACGCACCTACGTACAGCGGCCATATTGGATTAGGTCGCTGTACTCAAGCGCTCATAACTATTTTCGCCGATGCGCACAGCTGTTCAAAGGCAAATCTTTACGCTTCTAAAGCACTTGACACAGCGTGCCCAATGCACACAGCAGCCACATTACAGTGAATCACTGCACTCTAGATCTCATCGCGTTTCTCGCTGATGCGCACAGCTGTTTAAACGCAAATCTAGCTCTTTTGTCCACGAGTGCACACCACGCTTTTCGCTGTTGCGCACAGCTACTATTGGGCAAAATCAACTAAAGTGCTCATTGCGTTTCTTGCTGATGCGCACAGCATTATTATTGGGCAAACCTCCATTTTCTCTACAAGTGCTTATCACACTGCTCGCTGATGCGCACAGCTACTTTTGACACAATTGTATCCAGCAAGATGTCGTTAGTTTAAACATTAACTGAGACAGTACAGTTCATCACTGACTTAGGCAAATACAGAGCCCTCTTTTGCAGTGCTTTGAGTCTTGAGTGATGAAGCTCTGTACACATATCTAGATATTTTTTAAGCTGGGATAACAGTTTTATTTACCATTTTATTTTTGCTTCCTCCTATTTATATTATGCAGAGTGTGCAAACACCACCACCTTTTTACAAGATCCTGGTGAGCCACCACTAGAATGGAACCTGTGGCTACGATCTTTTAAAGCTTATTTAGGCGCAATCGATGCGCAAAAGTTCAAACCTGAAAAAAAAAAAAAAAAAAAAGAGTCTGATGTATTGCTACTTGGGGGTTGAAGGACAAAATGTGTTTGATCACTTACCTGAGAAGGTTCCTGCTGAAGAGGACGATTTAGATGAATTTGACACAGCAACAGCCTAACTCAATAGGCATTTTTCTAAGACTAAAAATATGGTAGTTCACAGATACAAGTTTTTCACTAGGACTCAACAACCTAATGAAAATATTGCCACTCATAGTACAGCGTTGAAAATGTTGGCAGCTAAATGAGAGTTTGACATCTTCACAGCAGAGTTAATCAGAGATCAATGAGTAGCAAGGTGTTCTTAAAAAAAATACAAGAACGCCCATTAGCATGTAAAAATCCATCGTTAGATGAAGCAATAGAAATAGCCAAGAGTATTGAAGGCTCTTCTAGGGATGCTAAGCTGTTAGAGGAATCTTTAGCCAAAACTTCTGTTTCCGGAGCTGTGGTCAGTATACCAGCTCCTAAGGGAGTCCCTAGTTACATTAAACCAAAAACTGCATTCAAATCTAATGCTTCAACTCAAAATTCCTTTGGTCATTGCTTCAGATGGGGCTCCTCATCATGTGTCATCTTTTAGGTTTGTCCTGCACAGGGTCAACAATGTAAAAAAATGTGAGAAAATGGGCCACTTTTTCAGGGTTTGTAGGGGTGGTAAGAATAGCGTTCGTTGTGTTCTTAATGAAGAGAATGAGGTCGGTGCAGAGGAAAGTTATGAAACATGTAAAGAATTAGTTTTAGGAGTAAGGAATGTTCATCTTGACGATGGCATACACTACGCAGATCATTGAAGGGCTTGGTATCAAACCTTTAGTTGATACGGGTGCTCACATCACCATAATCTCACAGGAAAAATTTGAAAAGTCTTGGTCCAACAAAATTTTGCTTCCCCCGGATATCCTAACAGTGGCATTTGAAGGGAGTAGAGTGGATCTAATTGGTTTATTTTGGGCTGTTATTAGTGTTTTAGGCGAGTCAATCAAGGGGAAAGTTTATGTAGCCCGAAAGTGCATCAATGTTCTTGGGTGGGTCCACCAAGCTGAATTTGGTATCACCATTACACCAGGACTAGATAAACCTGTTACAATTGATAAAAATAGGTTAGGATCCGTGTGTGGTTACAAAGAAGCTTGGGTGAGGAAGTTTAGCAATGTCTTCCAAGATAAACCGGGTAAGATATCGGATTTTATTTACACTATTAAAGTAAAGCAAGACGCATCTCCAGCGAAACACAAATTACGCAATATCCCTCTTAGTGTGAGAGAGGATTTCTCTGCAATGTTAAGATATATGTGTGCCCAGGGTATCATTGAGAAGACTGAGGCTACCCTGTGGTTATCCCCCACTGTTTTAGCGAAGACAAAGTCAGGCGAACTTCACATGTGTGTGGACTTAAGAAGTTTCACCAGTTCCATATGGGTGGACAATTATCCATTAACTAGGATTGAGGATTGGATCACAAAAATTGGCTAAGCCAGTTGGTTTAGTAAATTGGATTGAAGGTTAGCTTACCACCAAGTTGAACTTGAATCTTCTCGCTACTTAATTGCGTTTGTAACTCCGGATGGGGTGTTTCAATTTTGCAGAATGCCTTTCGGCATAGCCTCTGCTGCGGCAGTCTTTCAAAGGTTGATGTCTGACATGTTTGAGGGTATAGCAAACGTTGCAATTTTTCAAGATGACATTTTAATTTTCTCAAACAGAGGAGGAACATGACTGTATCTTAAATGATGTTCTCAGTGCATTAGAAAGAAGAGGTGCAACTTTACGGGAAGACAAATGGATTCTGAACACCAGAGAGATGGAGTACCTAGGGCATGTGTTCTCAGAATGTAGTGTCAAACCCAAACACAGCTTGGTCAAGAGCATTGTGGATGCTTCAGCACCTAAAAACAAAGACCAATTGTTGTCCTTTCTAGGATTATGTGAATTTTATGCCAGATGTGTGTAATTTTGCGAATGTCACAGAGTGTTTCAAGGTTTTGCTAAAAAAAGGAGCGAAGTTCGCCAGGTCTGAACAATGTCATAGTATGTTTCAAAATATTAAACAGCAAATAATCTCAGCACCAGCTTTACAATCCTTTGTAGAAGGCAGAAAGACAGTTGTCACGGTGGATGCATGTGATTATGGCTTGGGAGCGGTGCTGACGCAATTGAATGGTAATCGCGAAAGCACCATAGGCTTTGTTTCTAGGACATTGCATCAACCAGAGCGTAAATATTCCGTTATTGAAAAGGAATCGTTGGCGCGTGTGGAGAAATTTCAAGCATACCTGTGGGGGAGGCCCTCTGTCTTGAGGACTGATCATCGTCCCCTGGATGATAGTCTATCAGGGAGGAAGTTAAAACGTTCCACTGCTAGAATTGCCAAGTTATCAGCCAGACTAAGGGAATTAACGTTTTTGGTAGAATACATACCAGGTGGTCGCAACAGCAGGGCCGATTGTCTTTCGAGATGCCCCATTAACGATTCTGGTGTGTACGAATGGGAGTCGGAAATTGAGGAATGTTTTATAGCACATGTTGGTGGCATCTGCATTTGCAAGAGTGATGAAGAATGGATAAAAGCCGTTGACGAGGGTGTGGTGTTGAAAGAAGTCATACACTGGGTTGAGGTCGGTCGACCAAAGGAAAGAAGTTTATCCGACGGTTTGCAAGCGTTTTGGAAAGTCTCAGACGAATTGTCTGTAGAATGTGGTAAATTGTTACGAGGTGGTAAACGTATTCCACCCTTGTCCTTTCCTCCAAGGATTAATGAACTGACACATTCAGGTCATTTGGTTTCAACTGTGACGAGAAGGAGAATTTTTGGTGGCCAAAGATGGATGGTGAGATTGAAGAGTTTGTAAAACGATGCTCCAAATGTGTTGTTAGTGACAAAGTCTTGAAGATTGATGGCATGACTGAATCAATTGCACCGTGTCCGGGTAGACCATGGCAACGTGTAGGGGTGGATTTTCTGGGACCATGCTATATCTTTCCTAATCACTTGAGATATTTCATTGTCATGATAGATCACTTATCTGGGTGGGTAGAAGTGAAGCCGTTCACTGAACCTACTACCAAGTTTGTTATCAAATTCTTTCAGGAAGTTTTTGCAAGAGAAGGAATTCCTGGCGAAGTTTTAACTGATAATGGAGTTCAATTTACTTCTATTGAGATTACATCATTTTTGGACAGGTGTGCCATCAAGCATATTAGAACACCTTTATATCATCCTCAAAGCAATGGAAAAGTTGAGCGCTTCAACAGAGTTTTGGTTGAGTGTGTTCAATCTACGTATAAGTGCAACATGAATGTGGATGCAGCTGTGAAAGAATTAATATGGTCCTACCGCACAACACCACATCGGGTTACTGAAAAAAGTCCTTTTGAATTGATGCGTGGAAGGAAAGCTGCGACAGAAATGTACCCCTTTTGGATGGTCAAATTATTTTGCTCAGATGTTGATACTTGTAAGGGTTGGAAGTCTGCTCAACACAAGTCTGATTTGAAAACATTGGCAAAAGGAATGATGGAAGAGAAAAAAGTAAGCAAGTTGAAAGTAGGCAATTGGGTGCGTGTCAAAAATCCTAGTTTTGTGAGTAAAGGTTTTTCGAAATTTAAAGAACCTAGGCAAGTATGCGAATTGAGGAAAAGTTCAGTCAAATTGACAGATGGGAATTGGTGAAGTACTGCTCGCATTGCTCTAGATCCCAGCTATCATGGGGATGGTGTTGCACGGATAAATTTGGCTGGAGGAAGGCTTAGGGGAAACACAAATGGTAATGTAAGAAGAAGTGTTTGCTATAGGTGTGCTCCCAAGAAACTACAAGATTTTGTCTGCAAGTAAAGCATGCTATTCTAGAATGTTGAACTTTTGCTTTATACTTCTTTTGGGCCATGCCTATGTATATGTTTTTTTACAAAGGACAATGGTGTTCTGTCCTTTTTAGAACGTTGTCAGCCATCAATGTGTCGTTTACTCTTTAGTTGTAGTAATTGTAATGCTTTAGAAAAGGGGGAGAAGTGTGGTAATGTGTATTACGGAATGTAGCTATGTCATGGAATGCCTCACGGCATTCAGACATAGCAGTTGGTATCTTGCCCCTGTTGAGAGAGGCACATCTTTCTACTCTGTGAATAAACCTCTTCAACCCTTCATCGGTGTCCTCCTCTACTTCACACTTTATGCACTCTGTACAATTCGCTCGAAGCCTTCAGGAGGGACAGGCAAAATGAAACAGAGGAACAGAGACCAGGGAAAAGAAAAGATATGGGCCTGTAGAACAAGTGCAACCTTTAGGGATGGAGTGGTTTTCTCCATGAAAGCTATTATAAGTGCGGGTTTTGCTGTGTGTTTTGTTCTGCGCCTGTGTTTGCTCTAAATCTTACATTTTTTATAAAGTGTTTTCATATCCATCAGTTCTTCTCAATAATACACTCTAAATGCTTTAGTGAAAAATAAATTAATTATTTTATGACTCAGCTGTTTCTTAATAGGCAAATACCACAATAACATATGTGAAATAAAATATATACTATATTGCATGGGGGGGGGGGAGGGGAGTACATATGGAGGAGGGGCCTACACAGACCCACATATGTCAGTGAGAAAGGTTCACTCGTATGTGCATTAAAATGTGGGCAAATCTATATTACAAGGATAGAAATCTGACCACTGTGCTATATTTTTACTCGGAAATATTTTTCGAGAGGGCAGTGTGGCAAATAGTGAATTGTTGCAATGCAGGGGGCACACATGATTCAGGACACCTGGCAGCTGTGTCACCATGTACTGTTTCCTCTGGTTTAATGTTGTACCTGAGAATGTGAGGCAGAGAGCCCAGCCGTGGAGCCATGCTAAGTACACCCCCTCCCCCTGGGCTGTGCCCTCTGTGGATATACCTGGACCACAACATCGGTGTTTGTAACAAACGGAGACTTGTCATACACTGCGTCATACACTGGCTGCCATTAAAATGTCATTATCCCACCTTGACCAACATTGATCACCACACACGTGCTTCATTTAATTAACACGAAATGCACCGCTTCCGCGTTTTGTCAGGGGTGGTAAGCGCTACATAAATGTAATTTCAATGCAGTTCAATACAGTGCTTAGGCTGATGTCATTTTATTTCAGGAAGATTTGGAAATATGTGGCATTTCCAGGAAACCGGTTGTAAGCATATCTATTTCAACTAATTTATGAGATAAAGAGATGGTCGTGAGACGACCTCAAGTTACGGAAGGCGCGTGCTGCCTGGCGATGTACCCGTGGGAGAAGATACTGCAACGACACACGATTTAAAATGATGGAAGAGAGAGGCTAGGATGGAGGGCAACGGAGACTTCGATGGGTTAAACAGAGAAGGGCAGAGAGAGAAACAAAGAGGTTGAAAGGGGAGACAGAGAGACAGAGAGAGAGGAAACTAGCAAGACATGACAAAAAGAATTGGAGAAAAAGAACAAGGGGAGTAAGACTAATATAGAGCTCAAGGTAAAAGGAGAGAGTGAGAGACAGAGAGGGAAGAAACAGCGAAATAGAGAAAGTGAAATACAACAGAACGAGAAAGAGTAAAATGAAAAGGAGGAGAAAAGGAAAGGTTCAAAAAGAAAAGGACAACAAACATGAGTGAAGAAAGAAATATAGGGATCAAAATAAAAAGAAAGTGTGAGACAGGGAGGGGGAGAAAGAGAGAAATAAAGGAAGTGGAATATAAAGAGAAGAGGATGGAATAAGATCCAAAAAGAGAAAGGAGAGGGAGAAAGATGCAAAGACAAAGAAGGAGAAAGAAATGGGAGGTCTCAAGAGAGGGTAGGAGCGAGCGAGGAAGAAAATGAGATGCCGATTTAAAGTCAAAGAGAGAGACAGAAGGAGAGGACAAGAGAGCGAGAGAATGAGAGGAAAGGGAGTGTGTATTACAATTGGGGCAGTTGCAGAAGTCGGACTATATGTCTAACTAGTAATGTGTGACGTCAGCCTGGCTTTTAGCCAGCAGCAAGTTGTATTCTGTGACTTGTAGTTTCACTTTTAACATATACAGTTCGCTAAAGTTTTAATGGTCTGACTGAAAGTGCCAAATACAGCTTTTCGGCTATCAGCAGACCAAACGCGTTCCTGAATTAAAGGGTGCGCTACTTTAATTCTAGACACATCTTAAGCGCCTGGATAACCTCACCCGTTGATTAGCCGCTATACAAGTCCAGATTGATTAATTGTAAATAGATTCTCTTAAATCTCTCCTCCTGAATCTATGAGTAGGACTAGATGGCTAGAGTAAACAATAACTGTTCACTAAGTATAACCGGTCAGCCGGTCCGTTCCGGAGTCTTTTTATTTATATAGCGCTTACTACCCCCCGACGAGGCGATACATTTGGAAACTAAACACTGTACCCCATAGACGTGAATTTCATCTCCATATTTGCACAGTCTATGGCCTAGGCGCCCCCCTGGAGTGAGTGAGACCACTAGAAGTGCTGCAAGTAGCCACGACTTAAGAGGCTCACTGCCGCTGCAGGTGTGCGCCTCTCACTAGAGACTCCAGTACTTGCCTGCATACTTCAGCCATCACAATACTGATGGGGAAGGAATGACTCAAATCAGTACGGGACCCGCCTGACGCAGGTGGCCACCCTCGTGAGACTGAGACCGACAAAGATGAAGTGGTTCAAGTCGGAGACCCCATAAGCCTCCAACTAGACAAGATCCTAGCAGCCATTGAGGACACGAAAAATACCCTGCAACAAGATATTGGCACAGTCTCGATGAGCTTGGGCCTCCTTCGTAAAGAACACCACAAGCTGGCGGACAGAGTCAAAGAGGTAGAAGCCTCCATTGGTGATCTCAAAACTGAATGTTCCACTCTCACTAGCCAAGTGACTGCACTACAAAACAGAGTACAGGTCCTTGAGTAGAGGATCCCGAAGGCCGCAATAGGTGAAATAACATCAGGGTGGTGGGCCTCCCGGAGAAAGTTGAAAAGGGTGACATGGTGGGCTATTTGGAGGCATGGCTGCGAACAGAGGTGGCAAGTGGCCTACTTACCCCATTCTTCGCCCTGGAATGAGCGCATCGGGAGCCGGCAAGTCCACCGGCCCCGGGCCGACCCCCTAGACCGGTAGTAGCCCGGTTATTGCACTACTGAGACAGAGATATCATCTTGCGGAAGGGAGCGCACAAATGGCCCCTACACGATTGAAAATGGGAATGTCTCCATATTTCCGGACTTCACGGCGGCAGTGCAAGCCAGCAGGGCTTCATTCCTGGAGGTTGAGGGCCCTCCGTGACAACAACATTCAATACTCCCTATTATTCCCATCGAAACTGCAAATTGTCCTTGATGGTACCAACCACTTTTGCGAGAACCCAGAATCTGCTTGGGGCTGGTTCGAAGCCTACAGGGCAGGGAAATCTCTCCCCTCCACACACAAATTACCACGATGCCCAGAAAGAGGGTGCTAAGACGCCCTCGACACGCACGGAGAGACGGCTCCAGGGGAGACCAGTCACCCTCACAAACAGAAATTGAACGGGTGGCTGCCCTGCAAGCAGTTGCCGACAATGTGCAGGGGCCTCTGAACAAAAGTCGATGCACTCAGATTCCATGTCCTTGCAGGGGGATGACACGGGCCATTATCACGCCACAGACAGCAGATGACAATGTGATATCCTTTAGATATGTTGAACCAAGGAATTGAGCTGATTGGGGGTGTTTGAGGGAGGGGGCCGGAATAATCTAGTTCTGTGTGTATGTAGGCGCCCCAGGGACCCTCCACTTACAGGTTACTTACTGCAGGTTTCGATGTTCACTGGTCAGATTATTGTACCGACTAATATGTATTGGGTCGGTCTTCCACGGGTCTAACCAGCTCCTCTTGGCTCAAACCTCACATAGCAGCTCTTACAGGCTGAGGGATACACTCACTTGGGAGTTGGTTGAGATGTTCAGTTTGGACGGCTGGCCATTGCCGTGCTGCCCTTGGGTTGGGGAGTTCAAAGTTAGAGGCTGTTTATGCCCACACTTCTTTTCTACATCTGCTAATGTTTTCTTCTATTTTTTCTTGTGTTGCTGCGAGGGCTGCATGCTAGATTATGGAACAGAGAGATGTTGGGGTCAAGGGCAAGCACTGGCCACAATGCTTTGCTGTAATAAGGTATGGCTGAACACCGACGAGCACTGACGCTTATGCCCTTGAACATCAGGGGATTGGGCTCTGCCAACAAGAGACATAATGTGCACATATACCTCTGTCGACAAGGAGTACAAGTTGCTATGCTTCAAGAGACACACCTGGTGGGAGTTGAGATAGATAGGCTGAGACGTAGGTGGAGGGGTCAGCTCTATGCCACTTCCTACTCGGCCTATGCTAGAAGGGCCCTGATATGGGTTAGAGCGGGAGTCCCTTTCGAACACACCCGTTCAGTGGTAGACAACGAGGGTAGATTTGTCTTGGTGGAAGGAAGACTAGCTGGAAAGGAAATTTTACTGGTTTCCCTATATGCTCTGAATCAAGACCAAATCGCCTTTTTAAATTCACTTTCCACACACTTGGCTTCTCTCGCGATTGATAATTTGCTGATTGGAGGCAACTTTAACTGTGTGCTGGATGTGTCGCTAGACCACTCCACGCCCCCACTGACAGGTACAGGAGCAGGCAAGTTGGCAGGCAAGTTGAGAGAGTGGCTTGTACACCGGAAACTAGTGGATGTCTGGCGGACACAACATGTTGAGGAACAAGTGTTTTCATACTTCTCACATATCCACAGCCTACACACACGGATAGACAGATGTGTGCTCCCAGAGACTCACTCAACATGCCACGCACTCAGAATATCTAGAGAGTACTCTGTCTGACCGCAGCCCTGGGCTTATGGGGTTTAGGCTAATGGGGGAACGCCCGCCCACTCCGATGTGGCGGCTTGGCCCTGCCTCTCTAGAAGATGCACATTATCGCAATACACTAGCAGAGGCAATTTCAGTATACTTCACACAGAATCAGGATACTGCAACCATGGGGCTCTGGGAGTGGGAGGCCTTCAAAGTGGTGATAAGGGGCCGCTGTATTGGAATGACGGTTGGAGCCCGGAAAGAGCTGAACAGGGAGCTCCAGACGCTTGAAGACAACTTGCAAACACTGGACAGGACCCTGGTCACTCAGAGGGAGTAGTGGAGGAAATCCAAGAGACGAGAGAGAAGTAGAAGTCCACACTACAGAGGCTGCACAGTCATGACTACAAACAGTACATAGCTAAAACACATGAGGAAGAGGGCAAGACAGGACGCTACTGGCATGGCTTATTAGGCTGGACATACGGGAAGCCCCTATCAAACACGTGAGACAGAAGATGGTTGGTCACTACATTTCCCGACTGCTATCAATAAGGAATTTTATGACTATTGTACACGGCTATATGCTGCCCCTAAGCTGCTCCCACGTGGCGCTACTGACTTTTTGTCAATTGTAACACTGACCCCCCTTACTGGAGGACGCTCGCAAGGGATTGGGGGGGGAACCAAAACAGAGCAGGAAGAAAGGGAGGCGATTAAAGATATGGCCTGGGGTAAAACACTGGGTCCGGACGGCCTCCCGGCTGAGTTTTACGCAACGTATGCTGGGACGCTGACCACGCGACTGGTGAAAATGTACGCAGAAACATGGAAACTGGGCAGGCTTCCAGAATCCACTAGTGATGCTGTGATCATCCCACTCCCCAAGGTTAAGACACAGGGAGCAAGGGTTACTGAGTTACGCCCTCTCTCGATGCTAAACAGGGATTTAAAAATCCTTAGTAAGGTCCTGGCACTTTGCTTGCTCCCTCATATGCAGCTCCTCATACATGAAAACCAGAGTGGCTTTATCCCCACATGTAACACCTCTCAGAATCTTAGGCAACTATACCATGTAATGTATCACCCTGGGGCTCTTGAGAACCCAATTGCGATATTTATGTCGGTTGACCTTGAGAAGGCTTTTGATACAGTACGATAGGATTACCTCTTTGAAGTCATGCTGAAGATTGGCCTGGGGCAGGACTGGGTTAAATGGGTTAGACTACTGTACACTACCCCGACGGCCCGGGTCAAAACGGGCAATAGGCTTTCCCCTCAGTATGCGGTTTGCAGAGGTACAAGACAGGAGTGCCCGCTATCTCCACTGTTGTTTGCTTTGGCTATTGAGCCCCTGGCAGAGCTGTTTCGACTAGAAAGTAGGGCACTGGTATAGCAGTGGATGGACGCAAACATGTCATCTCCCTCTATGCAGACGACATACTTCTATACCTACAAGACGGGGCTAAGGGCATTAAACGTGCCAGGGTATGTTTGCAAAATTTGAAGGCAGCATCAGGCCTACTTGTCAATAAATCCAAGACACACGTCTTCCCTATTCCTCCGGGAGGGTGGAGACCGCAGAGTTTACCCCCAGAACTGATGTGGTCACCCACCTCCTTCCGATACCTAGGGATATAGATCTACCATCAATTAGAAGACCTTCTGGAAGCTAACCTAGGGAAGGCCCTTCGCTCTTTAAAGGCCTGTGTTGGCTTTTGGCGGTCCCTTAAACTACCAGTAATGGCTAGAATAGCACTCACTAAAATGGTCATGCTCCCAAGGCTGCTTTATTTTTTCGCAAACCTACCGGTGGGAGTACCATCTGCATGGTTTAAACAACTAGACACCTTAGTGCGAGACCTAATCTGGGATCGCGGCCATAGAAGAGTATCTCTGGCCATACTCCAGCGTCCCCTGGAGGAGGGAGGATTGGGAGTTCCGGATTGTGAGTTATATTCTGGCCTCACAACTCCAATGGCTTGCGAGATGGATCAGCAGGGCTTATGGAGGGGGACTGGGAGTAATTGGGCTCACAAGGAAATCGGAGACTTTATTAGCTGGATTACTTGCTCCGCAGATGACTCTCCAAACCCGGGGGTGCTACTATCTGCAACGCTGAAATGTTGGCGCAGGTGTATCTCAAAGACGACAGAAACAAGGTTATACGCACGTGCACTGCCGCTTGTTGGCCTACCTCACGGCGAACCTATTATATATTTTACTGTGGGGCAGATGAGGGCTTGGACAGAAGCAGGAATTGTTACAGTGGGCGATTGTTACCACCAGGGCGCCATGTTGCCACTGGAAGACCTGACGGAACAGTATGGCCTGCCGCCAGAACAGTTCCTCACATATGAAGCTCTGCTACGGGCATTTGGATACCTGTGGGAGGGAGACAGAGAGGAACCCGAAACACACGAGGACCTGCAGTTATTGGTTACATTAGGACTGACCAGACATCTAATAACATGGATGTACAAATCTCATGCGACAATGACACGTCGCCCACTACTGGCCCTGCACGACAAATGGGGAAAGATCCTAGAAAGGGAGCCGACGGACCCAGAATGGAGGAGAATCCTAGCCATCACGCGGAACATTTCTAGAAATACAAGATTAAAATATATACAATTTAACTATATACATGAAGTACATGACACCGCATAGGCTCCAGGTAGTGTATGGAGGCGAACCCCGCTCATGCCCCAGAAGTGATCACCTAGATGCTGACTTTATACATATGGTATGGCATTGCCCTGCCCTAAGGCCCTATTCGGAAGGCATAGTCGAGGCCTTGAATACGGCTTTTGGGCGATGCCCTGCCTGCACCCTGGAGGCATGTGTCTTGGGGTTGTTCCCAAGACCGGCTTCGCGTAAGGTCAGTAAAAGGTTCATAGACCTGGCACTGGCCAAGAGGCGAATAGCCATGACTTGGAAGTCAGCCAAGGTGCCCTAGAGAGCAAATCTGGAGGGAAGAGGTCACAAGATGGGCAAAAGCGGAGGAAAGGGCACGGACCAGAGAGGAGGCAAAGGGAGTATGTATTCGCCTCATTGCAGACCTATGGACAGAAGTCTTGATAACATGGGACCACCAGGAGATTGGTCTGGAGGCAGACTCCACAGATAGTGATGATAGGTCAGGGGAAGGAAAAACCACTGCACCCAGGGAGCGGACGTAGGGCGAGACTTCGAAGTCTTGGGGGACCCC
The DNA here is from genome assembly GCA_963921515.1 of Calotriton arnoldi. Classification (NCBI taxonomy): domain Eukaryota; kingdom Metazoa; phylum Chordata; class Amphibia; order Caudata; family Salamandridae; genus Calotriton; species Calotriton arnoldi. Next base: position 292,657 of record CAWUFW010013864.1, read on the forward strand.
TATGTTCCTGGGTAAGGACCCCCCACACATGATCTAGGCCGAGAACAGAGAGGCTGAATGACTCCCATACAACGCGCCGTGACCATTAGCCAAATAACATTAAACATTCTTGAAGATGGTAGAGGGCCCTCCTGCCCATGGACTCCAGGCCAAAGGGCACATGCCCTGACCGCTTAGGGACCCCCATAACTAGACACTGGAAATGTGATGATTAAACTCTGGTGGATATTACATATGTACACGGTCCTGCTGGTTTTATGTGTTTTGTTTTTACATTCACTTACATTGTTCAATTTAGTTCATTGGCGAGGTTTCTTAGTACACAGATGGCAATATGGTCTTTACTACACGAACACTCACAGCATAGACATAACATGGCATGTCCTCCCTTAGTAAAAGTAAGATGACTCTCTCACATATTACACGTGATGGTTTACTGTATATATTGACTATACCCGTTTTAATCATAATAACAAATGTAAGTGCAGAAGCTGTATGATGAAAGTTCTCTCTTGTGCTTGGATTTGTAAACAACTGTGGTGACGCGTAATATCTCTAAATGCCAATAAAAATATCTACAAAAAAGTATTGCTCAATTTAACACGGAGTGATTGCTTTACCCTTGTAAAATCAGTTTAAAAGTTAACAAAAAAACAATGAAAAAAATTATATTACGACACCCCTTAGGACAGTTCTCCAGAAAACACTGCATGCTTATTTGCATATAGCAGAAAAAGTATGAAGTAGCTGAATGATTTTCTCTGTCTACTATTCAACAAATAATTTAGAAATTCTCATTTAAGCTTCATTTTTCTAACAAAAATAAACCCAAAATGGAGAAAGGGTCTCAAAATAATGAGTAAATCTTTCCCACACCATCAAGGCCAATTTCCTATGACGTAATCTGATAGTCATCTTCAAATCACCCACTAGTCATCAGGAACAAACTAATCTTGAGCAGTAATCAAATACTCATCCTCAGATCATCAGGAAAAATTACATCAGGTGAAGTCATCAGATAATCATTTTGAAATCATCAGACAGAAGTTTCTAAACTCTGCTGATGATTTTAGGAGGTTGGTGATGTCTGATGATGTGAAAATGACTTCTACAATAATTGGATGATCATCCAATGAGACTGGGATGGCTTATAAAGTAATCTTCTTTGACCTGGTTAGTGCAGATCAGATTTTCTTTATGTTAGCAGGGGTCTGTGTTGGGAAAAGTACTGAACCTGTGCTTTGGCCAAGGTTTAGGGCCCTCCGCACTAAGGTCATGGAGATGGGCTGCATTTCAAGCTGGTTCGCATTGTTTTCCTTAAAAACTAGAAGTAGCCGGTTTAAAACGCCAATTTTAAAGAACAGTCCCACATAAAAAAGCAATCAGCTGCTGCTTCCCATCTCCCCAACTGCTGCTGGTTTTAAAGTAAGGTTCAGAAAAGTGTTCTTAACATAGCAGAAGCTGTCATATGTGACATCTCCAGGAAGTATTAACTGTTTGGTCATCGGACCATGCAGAACAGAAAATTTTGAGTCCCAAAATGTAACATAATTTGCTTTAGAAAACATGATCTCCTGGAGATGTCACGCACGACAGGGTTCCTTTTGAAAAGTAAGCATGATGGCAGCTCATATACCTCGGAATGAGTTAATGCTGCTGGACAGGCAGTTGCTAACATCATTGAACTAGAATCATGGTTTATAAGTAACGTAACGTTTGTTGAGGGGCGTCAGGTTGGTGTGGTAAACCCATGAATAGCTGCCAAATAGCCATATCGACATTTTTTTTTTTTTTTAAACTGTACCATCTCAGTCAACTCTTGCTTTTCCCATTATAACATTGTATCAAAAACAGGAACAGAAAGCAAGCGGAACAATTGACATAGGTTGTTTACTATACATACCCACTTTGGGAGCATTGGTGCGGTTTTAAGAACATTTCTAGACAATTATATTGCACATCAAGTAAGCGGTAACATGTGAGATGTATTTCATATTACTTCTTCGTTCAGTCCACGCTTAAAGTGCCACACAAAATGCACTGTAGTGGAACACATAAGCACACTGAAAACATGGAAATGCTAAACACGAGAAAGCTTAAAACTTGGCAGCTTGGGGTGAGAAATGCAGAGGCTCGTATGGAAGGGTGATTAAACAAGAAAAAAACGTAACTAAATGTAAAAGTATGAGAAAAGAGACAGACTAAGCAGTAAAATGGTTGAAAAGATGACAAAGAAAGAATTTTAAAACAAAAAGCTATGGGGAGGGGGCACAGAATAAACCAATGACAGATTAGCCAAGCAATAAAGCATGCAACATAAAGAAAAGGGCACTTTTAAAAGAACGAACGCACATGAAAAATTATAGCGGACCTTCAGGGGATAGCTGTAGATTTAATGAAAGAAAAAAGATGGGTCACACGGGACACTGTGAACAGTTCTGAGATCACCTGCCCGCGACTTGCTCCGACAACCCTTAAATTCAGCGGTCAGCGCGATCTTTGAACGGATGTCATTTGCCTGTAATTTTAGCACATCCGGGTCGAATAACTTCCAGTCCCATGGCTAAACATGTTTTTGAGTCGAGTGGGAGGTACTATTAATGTGTAAGGCGACCTAGGATTTGAGCATTTTAGCCTCTTTAGCCAATCCTTGTACGTGTGGAGGTATTTCGAACTGCGGATTGGCTGTTGAGTCTGGCCTCCATTGCTTCAGTCTGAGCCTTCCTTTGAATAGCCGGCAGATACCGCCCAGTTTTGAGCACGCTCTGCATATAAGTTGGAGCCAGTTTAGCCTTGAGGAGCGGTGATAGTTTGTCTTCTTAAATCTGGGTATTTATTTATTTATGCGTTTTTATATAGCGCGGACTTTACCCGAGGGTGTCAGAGCGCTTCACAATAGGAACAGTAACATTACATGAGGAGAAGGATACCAATGAGCATAATACAAAAGCAAGCGTTACATTGCATGAGGAAAAGTGACAATTGTGCAGATAACAAACAAACCAGATACACAAAGATCTATAAGTTCCAAGAGGAAAAAGTGACAGGTGTGCATGATACATGGGGTACAAAATACAATTAGAGGTATAATACTGCAGAAGTGGCAGTCATTCATAACACACTGGAAGGCACTTCTATAGGCTTGGAGTACAGAATTTCCTATAGTGGAAGAACTTCCTTGAGGTAGTAGAGAGGGCGTGAAATCCACAGGGGGTACATGGGGTACAAAATATATGATACATGGGGTACAAAATACAAATAGAGGTATAATACTGCAGAAAGTGGCAGTCACTCAAAACACACTGGGAAGGCACTTCCATAGGCTTGGAGTACAGAATTTCCTATAGTGGAAGAGCTTCCTTGAGGTAGTAGAGAAGGCGTGAATTCAACAGGGGACTTGAAATGAAGGGAACACGCACATAAAATCCAACACAACACGCAAAGGTGAGGAATGAACAGGAAAAAGAACAAATTTACACTGACGAGCGAACTTCCTAGTGGGGCCTGAGAACGAAAGTATTAGTTCTGGAAGTGTCTTTGGAAGAGAAGAGACTTGAGGTCAGCTTTGAAGATCCGGGTAGAGGAGGTGGCACGGAGCAGTGGGGGAAGCGAGTTCCAGATTCTCACCGCATTGCCCGAGAAGGTTTGAGCCATCGATCTTTCCCTTTTGAAGACGGGGGGCTCAAGCAGAAGCTTTTCCGCATTGCGAGAAGGGCGAGAGCCACCGGACAATTTCAATTTATTCGCCAGGTAACAAGGGGAGGACGTGTGTAAGGCTTTGTGTGTGATGCAGGCAGTTTTGTAAATAGATCTTGCCTCGATCGGAAGCCATCGAAGAGAGGACAGAATAGGAGTGATGTGGTCGCTTCGTTTAGACCCTGAAATGAAGCGAGCTGCTGAATGGAGGATGGATTTGAGAGGGGAGAGGTGGGATTTGGGTAGGCCCGTCAGAAGAGAATTGCAATAATCCAGTCTTGAGAGAACCAGAGATTGTACCAAGGTTTTTAAGTCTTTCTCCGGGAAGAACCGACTGATCCCCCAAAGAAGGCGCAGCTGGTACCGTGCGTTCTTAGCAATAGAGTTGATGTGGGAGATTAGGTTGAGTCTTTTGTCAAGAATGACACCTAGGGATTTAGCGCTGTCGACAATGATGGGTTTGTTGTTGAGTAGGTTCAGCTGATCCATCCAAGATTGAACAGGAGGAGGTGAGAGAGAGGTAGAGAGGAGGAGGAATTCAGTTTTGGCGGGATTCTGAATGAGTTGGTGAGCTGACATCCAGTTGTGAATAGAGTTGAGAGTAGAATTGAGTAGGGAGAGATCGTGTGCGGAAGACACCTTAAGGTAGATTTGCGTGTCGTCCGCATACAGATGGTAAAGGATCCCAGAGTTGCTTAGGAGGTTCCCTAAAGGTTCCAGGTAGAGATTAAACAAGGTGGGTGCCATGATAGAACCTTGAGGGACGCCTTGACCTACGGCCACAGGAGATGAAAGACTGTTCCCTATCTTGATCATTTGGGATCTGTCCGAGAGGAAAGAGGCAAACCATTTGAGCACTGTGCCGTCCAGTCCCATTCTCTGTTGAAGAGTGTTGAGGAGGGTGCTATGATTAACCGTGTCAAAGGCTGCAGAGAGGTCTAGAAGAATCAGAAGACATGATTCCCCAGAGTCGAGTATATGCAGCGCATCGTCAATCACTTGCAGCAGGGCTGTTTCAGTGCTGCAATTTTGGATGAAGCCCGACTGGAAGACGTCGAGGAGGTTATTGTCCATAATATGTGAGGAAAGTTGTTTCGCAACACATTTTTCGGTGATTTTCGAAAGAAAAGGGAGGTTGGTGATAGGGCGGAAGTTGTTGAGGTCGTTCGCATCGGCGGAGGGTTTTTTTAGAAGAGGGGTGACCTGACCTGATTTGAGGGCAACCGGGAGGGAGCCATGACTGAGGAAGAGATTGACTAGCCTGGTCCAGTAAGAGAGAGTATAGGTGTAGAAATCGATGGCGATGTCGCTAGGGATGGGGTCAGAAGAATGGTTGGAGGGTTTAGTTTCGAGGATGCATTTGAGGAGGTCATCTTCCGAGATGACGTCAAAGTTCTGCCAGGTAACTAAGGATTTCCGCTCCTCAATGGGGGGGGTGGACGACCTGATCCACCAGTGCTTTGACCTTTTCATCGAAGAATATAGCGAAATCTGCTGCTTTCTTTGAGGAATCCTCAGGCTTAATGGTTAGGGGAGAACAGTTTGGGTTTTTGATGAGATCGAAAAGTTTTTGGGTCTGTTTTTGGCTGAGTCAAGGATGGATCTGAAATGTGATGCTTTTTCAAGGAAGATGTGGTTGTGATATTTGGATCTTGCTGAGCGTAAAGAGAGAGATTGGAGGTGGAAGGAGATTTTATCCAATGTTTCTCCAGGAATCTAAGGTTTTTCCTTTCATCGTAGAGCGCTTTATTGAACCAAGGTGCTGAGGGGGTGGGTCTTTTCCTTTTGCTTTGGAGAGGAGCGACAATGTCGATTTCGACTGCTAGTACTGAGAGGCACTGAGAAGTGAGAACGTTGACATCCACGCTAGGGTCTAGTCTAGGAAGTGCCCGCATAGCGGAATCACAAAAGGTGTCAAGATCAATGTTCAACAGGATGTGGGAGCACACCGCTGACCTCTCAGACAAGGTTCGCCCCTGGCATTCTGGTAAATGCAGTCTCCTGTAGCTCGCTCCGATATTTTCGAGTGTTTCGCCAAGGTTGGCGCAGATAGTGCTGATCTCTAGACACGTGTTTCTGGTTTATTAACCATCATCAGTAGAGAATACAGTCTTGTATTTTGGGGTTTGCTGAGTAGGCTGCCAAACATTATATCAGGTCCGGTACCTCTCACTGGCGCGCAGGTGCTTCATCCACGAGCTCGTCAGCTCAATGACTCACGGGAGTACTTTAAATAGACAACAGGATGTGGGAGCACACTGCTGACCTCTCAGACAAGGTTCGCCCCTGGCATTCTGGTAAATGCAGTCTCCTGTAGCTCGCTCCGATATTTTCGAGTGTTTCGCCAAGGTTGGCGCAGATAGTGCTGATCTCTAGACACGTGTTTCTGGTTTATTAACCATCATCAGTAGAGAATACAGTCTTGTATTTTGGGGTTTGCTGAGTAGGCTGCCAAACATTATATCAGGTCCGGTACCTCTCACTGGCGCGCAGGTGCTTCATCCACGAGCTCGTCAGCTCAATGACTCACGGGAGTACTTTAAATAGACAACAGGATGTGGGAGCACACCGCTGACCTCTCAGACAAGGTTCGCCCCTGGCATTCTGGTAAATGCAGTCTCCTGTAGCTCGCTCCGATATTTTCGAGTGTTTCGCCAAGGTTGGCGCAGATAGTGCTGATCTCTAGACACGTGTTTCTGGTTTATTAACCATCATCAGTAGAGAATACAGTCTTGTATTTTGGGGTTTGCTGAGTAGGCTGCCAAACATTATATCAGGTCCGGTACCTCTCACTGGCGCGCAGGTGCTTCATCCACGAGCTCGTCAGCTCAATGACTCACGGGAGTACTTTAAATAGACAACAGGATGTGGGAGCACACCGCTGACCTCTCAGACAAGGTTCGCCCCTGGCATTCTGGTAAATGCAGTCTCCTGTAGCTCGCTCCGATATTTTCGAGTGTTTCGCCAAGGTTGGCGCAGATAGTGCTGATCTCTAGACACGTGTTTCTGGTTTATTAACCATCATCAGTAGAGAATACAGTCTTGTATTTTGGGGTTTGCTGAGTAGGCTGCCAAACATTATATCAGGTCCGGTACCTCTCACTGGCGCGCAGGTGCTTCATCCACGAGCTCGTCAGCTCAATGACTCACGGGAGTACTTTAAATAGACAACAGGATGTGGGAGCACACCGCTGACCTCTCAGACAAGGTTAATAAACCAGAAACACGTGTCTAGAGATCAGCACTATCTGCGCCAACCTTGGCGAAACACTCGAAAATATCGGAGCGAGCTACAGGAGACTGCATTTACCAGAATGCCAGGGGCGAACCTTGTCTGAGAGGTCAGCGGTGTGCTCCACATCCTGTTGTCTATTTAAAGTACTCCCGTGAGTCATTGAGCTGACGAGCTCGTGGATGAAGCACCTGCGCGCCAGTGAAGTACGGACCTGATATAATGTTTGGCAGCCTACTCAGCAAACCCCAAAATACAAGACTGTATTCTCTACTGATGATGGTTAATAAACCAGAAACACGTGTCTAGAGATCAGCACTATCTGCGCCAACCTTGGCGAAACACTCGAAAATATCGGAGCGAGCTACAGGAGACTGCATTTACCAGAATGCCAGGGCGAACCTTGTCTGAGAGGTCAGCGGTGTGCTCCACATCCTGTTGTCTATTTAAAGTACTCCCGTGAGTCATTGAGCTGACGAGTCGTGGATGAAGCACCTGCGCGCCAGTGAAGTACCGGACCTGTATAATGTTTGGCAGCCTACTCAGCAAACCCCAAAATACAAGACTGTATTCTCTACTGATGATGGTTAATAAACCAGAAACACGTGTCTAGAGATCAGCACTATCTGCGCCAACCTTGGCGAAACACTCGAAAATATCGGAGCGAGCTACAGGAGACTGCATTTACCAGAATGCCAGGGCGAACACTTGTCTGAGAGGTCAGCGGTGTGCTCCCACATCCTGTTGTCTATTTAAAGTACTCCCGTGAGTCATTGAGCTGACGAGCTCGTGGATGAAGCACCTGCGCGCCAGTGAGAGGTACCGGACCTGATATAATGTTTGGCAGCCTACTCAGCAAACCCCAAAATACAAGACTGTATTCTCTACTGATGATGGTTAATAAACCAGAAACACGTGTCTAGAGATCAGCACTATCTGCGCCAACCTTGGCGAAACACTCGAAAATATCGGAGCGAGCTACAGGAGACTGCATTTACCAGAATGCCAGGGGCGAACCTTGTCTGAGAGGTCAGCGGTGTGCTCCCACATCCTGTTGTCTATTTAAAGTACTCCCGTGAGTCATTGAGCTGACGAGCTCGTGGATGAAGCACCTGCGCGCCAGTGAGAGGTACCGGACCTGATATAATGTTTGGCAGCCTACTCAGCAAACCCCAAAATACAAGACTGTATTCTCTACTGATGATGGTTAATAAACCAGAAACACGTGTCTAGAGATCAGCACTATCTGCGCCAACCTTGGCGAAACACTCGAAAATATCGGAGCGAGCTACAGGAGACTGCATTTACCAGAATGCCAGGGCGAACCTTGTCTGAGAGGTCAGCGGTGTGCTCCCACATCCTGTTGTCTATTTAAAGTACTCCCGTGAGTCATTGAGCTGACGAGCTCGTGGATGAAGCACCTGCGCGCCAGTGAGAGGTACCGGACCTGATATAATGTTTGGCAGCCTACTCAGCAAACCCCAAAATACAAGACTGTATTCTCTACTGATGATGGTTAATAAACCAGAAACACGTGTCTAGAGATCAGCACTATCTGCGCCAACCTTGGCGAAACACTCGAAAATATCGGAGCGAGCTACAGGAGACTGCATTTACCAGAATGCCAGGGGCGAACCTTGTCTGAGAGGTCAGCGGTGTGCTCCCACATCCTGTTGTCTATTTAAAGTACTCCCGTGAGTCATTGAGCTGACGAGCTCGTGGATGAAGCACCTGCGCGCCAGTGAGAGGTACCGGACCTGATATAATGTTTGGCAGCCTACTCAGCAAACCCCAAAATACAAGACTGTATTCTCTACTGATGATGGTTAATAAACCAGAAACACGTGTCTAGAGATCAGCACTATCTGCGCCAACCTTGGCGAAACACTCGAAAATATCGGAGCGAGCTACAGGAGACTGCATTTACCAGAATGCCAGGGGCGAACCTTGTCTGAGAGGTCAGCGGTGTGCTCCCACATCCTGTTGTCTATTTAAAGTACTCCCGTGAGTCATTGAGCTGACGAGCTCGTGGATGAAGCACCTGCGCGCCAGTGAGAGGTACCGGACCTGATATAATGTTTGGCAGCCTACTCAGCAAACCCCAAAATACAAGACTGTATTCTCTACTGATGATGGTTAATAAACCAGAAACACGTGTCTAGAGATCAGCACTATCTGCGCCAACCTTGGCGAAACACTCGAAAATATCGGAGCGAGCTACAGGAGACTGCATTTACCAGAATGCCAGGGGCGAACCTTGTCTGAGAGGTCAGCGGTGTGCTCCCACATCCTGTTGTCTATTTAAAGTACTCCCGTGAGTCATTGAGCTGACGAGCTCGTGGATGAAGCACCTGCGCGCCAGTGAGAGGTACCGGACCTGATATAATGTTTGGCAGCCTACTCAGCAAACCCCAAAATACAAGACTGTATTCTCTACTGATGATGGTTAATAAACCAGAAACACGTGTCTAGAGATCAGCACTATCTGCGCCAACCTTGGCGAAACACTCGAAAATATCGGAGCGAGCTACAGGAGACTGCATTTACCAGAATGCCAGGGGCGAACCTTGTCTGAGAGGTCAGCGGTGTGCTCCCACATCCTGTTGTCTATTTAAAGTACTCCCGTGAGTCATTGAGCTGACGAGCTCGTGGATGAAGCACCTGCGCGCCAGTGAGAGGTACCGGACCTGATATAATGTTTGGCAGCCTACTCAGCAAACCCCAAAATACAAGACTGTATTCTCTACTGATGATGGTTAATAAACCAGAAACACGTGTCTAGAGATCAGCACTATCTGCGCCAACCTTGGCGAAACACTCGAAAATATCGGAGCGAGCTACAGGAGACTGCATTTACCAGAATGCCAGGGGCGAACCTTGTCTGAGAGGTCAGCGGTGTGCTCCCACATCCTGTTGTCTATTTAAAGTACTCCCGTGAGTCATTGAGCTGACGAGCTCGTGGATGAAGCACCTGCGCGCCAGTGAGAGGTACCGGACCTGATATAATGTTTGGCAGCCTACTCAGCAAACCCCAAAATACAAGACTGTATTCTCTACTGATGATGGTTAATAAACCAGAAACACGTGTCTAGAGATCAGCACTATCTGCGCCAACCTTGGCGAAACACTCGAAAATATCGGAGCGAGCTACAGGAGACTGCATTTACCAGAATGCCAGGGGCGAACCTTGTCTGAGAGGTCAGCGGTGTGCTCCCACATCCTGTTGTCTATTTAAAGTACTCCCGTGAGTCATTGAGCTGACGAGCTCGTGGATGAAGCACCTGCGCGCCAGTGAGAGGTACCGGACCTGATATAATGTTTGGCAGCCTACTCAGCAAACCCCAAAATACAAGACTGTATTCTCTACTGATGATGGTTAATAAACCAGAAACACGTGTCTAGAGATCAGCACTATCTGCGCCAACCTTGGCGAAACACTCGAAAATATCGGAGCGAGCTACAGGAGACTGCATTTACCAGAATGCCAGGGGCGAACCTTGTCTGAGAGGTCAGCGGTGTGCTCCCACATCCTGTTGTCTATTTAAAGTACTCCCGTGAGTCATTGAGCTGACGAGCTCGTGGATGAAGCACCTGCGCGCCAGTGAGAGGTACCGGACCTGATATAATGTTTGGCAGCCTACTCAGCAAACCCCAAAATACAAGACTGTATTCTCTACTGATGATGGTTAATAAACCAGAAACACGTGTCTAGAGATCAGCACTATCTGCGCCAACCTTGGCGAAACACTCGAAAATATCGGAGCGAGCTACAGGAGACTGCATTTACCAGAATGCCAGGGGCGAACCTTGTCTGAGAGGTCAGCGGTGTGCTCCCACATCCTGTTGTCTATTTAAAGTACTCCCGTGAGTCATTGAGCTGACGAGCTCGTGGATGAAGCACCTGCGCGCCAGTGAGAGGTACCGGACCTGATATAATGTTTGGCAGCCTACTCAGCAAACCCCAAAATACAAGACTGTATTCTCTACTGATGATGGTTAATAAACCAGAAACACGTGTCTAGAGATCAGCACTATCTGCGCCAACCTTGGCGAAACACTCGAAAATATCGGAGCGAGCTACAGGAGACTGCATTTACCAGAATGCCAGGGGCGAACCTTGTCTGAGAGGTCAGCGGTGTGCTCCCACATCCTGTTGTCTATTTAAAGTACTCCCGTGAGTCATTGAGCTGACGAGCTCGTGGATGAAGCACCTGCGCGCCAGTGAGAGGTACCGGACCTGATATGTTTGGCAGCCTACTCAGCAAACCCCAAAATACAAGACTGTATTCTCTACTGATGATGGTTAATAAACCAGAAACACGTGTCTAGAGATCAGCACTATCTGCGCCAACCTTGGCGAAACACTCGAAAATATCGGAGCGAGCTACAGGAGACTGCATTTACCAGAATGCCAGGGGCGAACCTTGTCTGAGAGGTCAGCGGTGTGCTCCCACATCCTGTTGTCTATTTAAAGTACTCCCGTGAGTCATTGAGCTGACGAGCTCGTGGATGAAGCACCTGCGCGCCAGTGAGAGGTACCGGACCTGATATAATGTTTGGCAGCCTACTCAGCAAACCCCAAAATACAAGACTGTATTCTCTACTGATGATGGTTAATAAACCAGAAACACGTGTCTAGAGATCAGCACTATCTGCGCCAACCTTGGCGAAACACTCGAAAATATCGGAGCGAGCTACAGGAGACTGCATTTACCAGAATGCCAGGGGCGAACCTTGTCTGAGAGGTCAGCGGTGTGCTCCCACATCCTGTTGTCTATTTAAAGTACTCCCGTGAGTCATTGAGCTGACGAGCTCGTGGATGAAGCACCTGCGCGCCAGTGAGAGGTACCGGACCTGATATAATGTTTGGCAGCCTACTCAGCAAACCCCAAAATACAAGACTGTATTCTCTACTGATGATGGTTAATAAACCAGAAACACGTGTCTAGAGATCAGCACTATCTGCGCCAACCTTGGCGAAACACTCGAAAATATCGGAGCGAGCTACAGGAGACTGCATTTACCAGAATGCCAGGGGCGAACCTTGTCTGAGAGGTCAGCGGTGTGCTCCCACATCCTGTTGTCTATTTAAAGTACTCCCGTGAGTCATTGAGCTGACGAGCTCGTGGATGAAGCACCTGCGCGCCAGTGAGAGGTACCGGACCTGATATAATGTTTGGCAGCCTACTCAGCAAACCCCAAAATACAAGACTGTATTCTCTACTGATGATGGTTAATAAACCAGAAACACGTGTCTAGAGATCAGCACTATCTGCGCCAACCTTGGCGAAACACTCGAAAATATCGGAGCGAGCTACAGGAGACTGCATTTACCAGAATGCCAGGGGCGAACCTTGTCTGAGAGGTCAGCGGTGTGCTCCCACATCCTGTTGTCTATTTAAAGTACTCCCGTGAGTCATTGAGCTGACGAGCTCGTGGATGAAGCACCTGCGCGCCAGTGAGAGGTACCGTACCTGATATAATGTTTGGCAGCCTACTCAGCAAACCCCAAAATACAAGACTGTATTCTCTACTGATGATGGTTAATAAACCAGAAACACGTGTCTAGAGATCAGCACTATCTGCGCCAACCTTGGCGAAACACTCGAAAATATCGGAGCGAGCTACAGGAGACTGCATTTACCAGAATGCCAGGGGCGAACCTTGTCTGAGAGGTCAGCGGTGTGCTCCCACATCCTGTTGTCTATTTAAAGTACTCCCGTGAGTCATTGAGCTGACGAGCTCGTGGATGAAGCACCTGCGCGCCAGTGAGAGGTACCGGACCTGATATAATGTTTGGCAGCCTACTCAGCAAACCCCAAAATACAAGACTGTATTCTCTACTGATGATGGTTAATAAACCAGAAACACGTGTCTAGAGATCAGCACTATCTGCGCCAACCTTGGCGAAACACTCGAAAATATCGGAGCGAGCTACAGGAGACTGCATTTACCAGAATGCCAGGGGCGAACCTTGTCTGAGAGGTCAGCGGTGTGCTCCCACATCCTGTTGTCAAGATCAATGTTCTTAGTGTTGCGGAACCAGGTAGTAGCTCTTTTAGGTTGGCCGAGAGTTATAACGTGCGATAGGTGAAAACGGAAGGGAATGAGGAGGTGGTCAGACCAGTCTACATGGATGGGAGGAGCAGTAGTCAGCAGGTCTAGGACCCACCTAGGCTACCTGTAGCTGGTGATTGTATCCAGTCAGTGGCTGCACCAGTGATTGTTATACGGGATGCGGCTCGGACCGGCCGGGCTGTATATAGGATGCTAGTTCTTTAAGACACTGTGGCGTTTTTTGGGTCGAGCCTGCGACAGCGCATGAATATGGGCTCGTCTCTCTCTAGCGAGACTCTATGGTATATAATATAGGGCTTGCAAACATCCCATTGATTACCCATTTGTTGGAGTCTGTGTCACTCTTGCTGCTCCATAAATGGCCAGCAGGGGGCATGCGTTATTTCCGTTCCTTTCTCTGCCGCAGGGACCAGATACAGATTGCTTATATTTAATTGGTTTCCGTTCGCTGATCGTACCTTGATTGAAGTCCTATTTTTAGGTCTCGCCTGAGCCAGCGCGCATGCGCTGCTCTGGCGAGACTTTTAGTAAGCGGGTTTTGGAAGTGCAAACAGTGGCTTTTGCTGCGGACTAGCCTGCGTTCACGCGAGCGTGCACGCGCGATCAAGCGCCATATGGCTTCCCTCGCCATCTGGACGCTCGCGTGAACGCAAGCTGGTCGCCAGCAAAAGCCACTGTGCACTTCCAAAACCCGCTTACTTTCACTTTCACGGCCGCGCGGCCATTGCTTGTTTTTTTTTAGATGACTAAAGTCACTTACATCCTTTGCTTACATTAGGCGTCCGTGTGCGCTGGTTTCTTTGTTTTACGTTAATTGAATGTTTTTATTTCTGTGCACGTGCAGTTTCAATGAGAGGTTCTTTTCCGTCGCATTTTGTCTGTTTCAACGATTGTGCGCAAGAGAGAAACAAAGTCACATCTTGTTTACGCTTTCATCCCAGAATTTTGCCTGGATGGGTGTTTAGTCTACATATATGTACTCACGTGTAAACAAACATACAAACGCTGCTCAGAAGTCCATGGGCGGGCAGCTGTGCGTTGTACGACATCATCTTAGGTGACATGTTCCAGATCAGAACTGTATGAATGCAGTTTAAGTACAATGGCAATATACGTATGCACACCTGACCGTGTGCTCAAGTTAAAGCGTGCATGACGGTGTACATTGGGACCAAGGCCTGGCCCCTTCTCCGCACGGTTGTCTCAGGTGCTCCCGGGTGCCGGGGCTCACGGCGCTAGTTCCCAACCGTCATTGTCCTTGTCAGGGATGCGCTCCGCCGATGCCGCCCACTACAAATGCATTGAATCTGGCTCGTCAGCGCGGACTTGCGGGGGCCGCACCGACTGCAAGGCACAGAGCTGCGTTAACACACAATGGAAAGGTGCGAGTGGGGGAGGGGTGCTTCTGTCAACACGTAGGGGTTGAAGCGCCTAGCCAGGCAATCACTCTCGCCGAAGCCACGGAAATGGACAGAAATCAAGTGTGCGTTTTTAGGTCTCGGCCTGCACCAGCGCTTGCGCTGGTCTGGCCGAGAGTTTTAGTAAGCAGGTTTTGGAAGTGCAAACACTGGCTTTCGGCTGGCGACCAGCTTGAGTTCACGATGGCGTGCACGCGCAGCTGCCATCTGTTGTTTCCTATCTCTTCCTCATTTCCTCGTCATGGCTTATTAACTCTCTGGACTCTGATGTTTCAATCGCAGCAGCAGCTCACATTACCAACTGAGGGCCCTGGACTACAGTCACATGAAAAACAACAGCAATTAGCATTGAAATGCAAGCTTTTTTTGTCTAGTTAGAAATATTGCTTCGGTGGGTTGATTTCACCTTATATCGCTATTTGTTTTATATTGGAAGTCACAGCCTAATTACCAGTATTTTTGTCTCTCACTGTTTTTTTTAAAAATATTTATTCGCGCAAAGCACAAAGCTATATTTAAGGTTACTTTTTCCGCGTCACTTCTTCATTCTATTTAAACTACACCCCCCCACTCTTATTGTCTCTCTCCTTCTCTCTCTCTCCCCTCTCTAATTCTCTCTCTACTTAATTAACTCTCCCCTCTCTATCTTTTTTAGCCTTTCATTCTCTCTCACCCCTTTATCTGTTTCTCTTTCAAACTCCTTCATTCACTCTCTCTCCCCTTCTTTCACTCTCTCTATCCCGCTCCACTCTTTATTCTATGTACACCCTTTCTCTCTCTCTCTTTCTCTCTCACCACCCTCTCTAATTGGGCATTATATCTTCACTCTATCTCTCACTCGGCAACACCACAGCATCACTCAGCGCAACCACAGCATCAATCAGAGCCAGCACAGCATCACTCAGCACCAACACAACACCACTCAGCACCACCACAGCATCACTCAGCACCACCACTCAGCACCACCACAGCAACTCTCAGCACCACCACAGCACCACTCAGCACCACCACACCACCACTCAGCACCACCACAGCACCACTCAGCACCACCACACCACCACTCAGCACCACCACAGCATCACTCAGCACCACCACAGCATCACTCAGCACCACCACAGCATCACTCAGCACCACCACAGCACCACTCAGCACCACCACAGCATCACTCAGCACCACCACAGCACCACCACAGCACCACTCAGCACCACCACAGCACCACTCAGCACCACCACAGCATCACTCAGCACCACCACAGCATCACTCAGCATCACCACAGCATCACTCAGCACCACCACTCAGCACCACCACAGCATCACTCAGCTCAGCACCACCACAGCTTCACTCAGCACCACCACAGCATCACTCAGCACCACCACAGCATCACTCAGCACCACCACAGCATCACTCAGCACTACCACAGCATCACTCAGCACCACCACAGCATCACTCAGCACCACCACAGCATCACTCAGCACCACCACAGCACCACTCAGCACCACCACAGCATCACTCAGCACCACCACAGCACCACAACAGCACCACTCAGCACCACCACAGCACCACTCAGCACCACCACAGCATCACTCAGCATCACCACAGCATCACTCAGCACCACCACACCACCACTCAGCACCACCACAGCATCACTCAGCACAGCATCACTCAGCACCACCACAGCACCACTCAGCACCACCACAGCATCACTCAGCATCACCACAGCCCCACTCAGCACCACCACAGCAAAACCACAGCATCACCACAGCATCACTCAGCACCACCACAGCATCACTAAGCACCACAACAGCATCACCAGAGCACCACCACACCACCACAGCACCACCCCAGCATCACTCAGCACTTCCACAGCATCACTCAGCACCACCACAGCATCACTCAGCACCACCACAGCACCACCTCAGCATCACTAAGCACCACCTCAACACCACTCAGCACCACCACAGCATCACTAAGCACCACCTCAACATCACTCAACACCACCTCAACATCACTCAACACCACCTCAGCATCACTAAGCACCACCTCAACATTAGAATAGGCAGGAAGAAGTTGCCAACATTGCAACGACAAAATAAACGACAAGACCTTTCTTATGTTTATTCTTTTTTAATTGGGTCATTCAGTTGTACATAATGTCGTCTTAGTTATATATAAAGTAACAAAAATGCTTATAAGTCTTTTTTATTATAACTTTTCGACATGCTGCACAGCAGCCACAATGCTCTTAAAAACATTGGCAAAACCAATAGCTCTGCCTAAACACTTATAAGGCCCCAAAAGCGAGACCTATTGGCTAATAGGTCTCGCCTTTAGGACCGTATATGTGTTTAACCAGGTGTCAGTTATGCAGCACAATTGTTGAATGGCTAAACACTTATAAGGTCCCAAAGGCGAGACCTATTGGCTATGCCAATGCTTGTTTTTCACGGGTTTTCTGCTTTCTCCCTCCACCGATCACTTGTATATGTTGCTGTCCCCTTCGCCCTACCACTCCGTTCTTACTTGCCCATATCCTCACCGCCTCCCTGTTCCTTGTTTTTAGGTCTCGCCTACGCAGTGCGCTGCATAGGAGGGCCTTTAGCCGTCGCTCTGCTCTTTTTGGAAGCACACACTCGTGCTTGTGGCGGCATCCAGCTTGCAGGGGCGCGCCACAAGCACGAGTGCAGTGCTTCCAAAAAGAGCAGACTGCGCGCGCACGCACGCACCACTCCCGGGCTTGTTTATGTAGAGTGGGAAAATATCTTTTTTAAACGTTTTCAGAATCAGCCAGGTTGGTAAAACGTTTGCTGATCACTGCAGCCTTTAAACTACTTGCTATATTGTATACATAAACTTACACTATTAACAACTTGAACAGCTTACTTGATTTTGTTCCCTAAAACAAGCAGTTTCAGATTGTGTATGCATGACATGACTCCCACAGATACTATCGGTTTAAAAAAAAAAAAAAAGTCTATCTGAGAAGTTGGACATAAACGACTGTACTAGAGAGCCTAAAGTCTTAAAAACTCTCACGTGTCTGTTCGCTGTGTAAACAGATCTCAATATGTTTGTGACACCATTAAGTGTCACATTATAAGCCCCGGTCTTTGGTGGGCTTTGCAGTGCAAAGGGCACGACCTTTCCAAGTAAAACAATGATTGGCGATAAGACACCTCACTACCGTTCTCCATTCTGTTTTATAATAGAATAGAATAATGTAGTATCCTCAGAGCATTACGAATAGCCACAAATCGTTAAACTCTGAAAACATGTACGGGTTTAATATTCGAACCATTGTCACAATGAAAGTTGAGCTTTAGAGTACTCACCCTAACTGCAAATGCCTTGCATTAATGACTGACTCACTCTCACTGACTATCACACTCTCACTGACTCTCACTCTCTCTCTCACTCTCACTGACACTCTCACAGACTCTCACACTCACACTGACTCACTCTCACTGACTCTCAATCACACTGACTCACTCACTGACAGACTCTCCCACTCTCACTCTCTCACTGACTGACTCCCACTCTCTCACTCACTCTCTCTCACTGACAGACTGACTCACTCACTCTCACTGACAGACTCTCACTGACTGACTCTCCCACTCTCTCTCACTGACTGACTGACTCACTCTCACTGACAGACTCTCACTGATAGACTCTCACTGACAGACTCTCCCTCTCTCACTCACTGACTGACTCTCCCACTCACTGACTGACTCACTCTCACTCACTGACTGACTCACTCTCACTCACTGACTGACTCACTCTCACTGACTCACTCTCACTGACAGACTCTCACTGACTCTCCCCCTTTCTCACTGACTGACTCTCCCACTCTCTCTCACTGACTGACTGACTCACTCTCACTGACAGACTCTCCCACTCTCTCTCACTCACTGACTCTCCCACTCACTGACTGACTCACTCTCACTGACTGACTCACTCACACTCACTGACTGACTCACTCTCACTGACTGACTCTCACTGACACTCTCTCACTGACTGACTCTCCCACCCTCTCACTGACTGACTGACTCACTAACTCTCACTGACTCACTCTCACTGACAGACTCTCACTGACACTCTCTCACTGACTGACTCTCCCACCCTCTCACTGACTGACTGACTCACTAACTCTCACTGACTGACTGACTCACTCTCACTGACAGACTCTCACTGACTGACTCACTCTCACTGACAGACTCTCTCACTGACTCTCCCACTGACTCTCCCACTGACTCACTCACTCACTCTCACTGACTGACAGACTCTCTCTCACTGACTGACACTCTCTCTCACTGACTGACAGACTCTCTCTCACTGACTGACAGAATCTCTCTCACTGACTGACTCACTCTCACTGACTGACAGACTCTCCCACTCTCTCTCTCTCACTGACTGACTGACTCACTCACTCTCACTGACTGAGTCTCACTCACTGACTTACTCACTCTCACTGACTGACTCACTCTCACTGACAGACTCTCACTGACTCCCCCACTCTCTCTCACTGACTGACTGACCCACTCTCTCTCACTGACTGACTGACTCACTCACTCTCACTGACAGACTCTCTCTCACTCACTGACTGACTCTCCCACTCACTCTCACTCACTGACTGACTCTCACTCACTGACTGACTCACTCACTCTCACTGACCGACTCAGTCTCACTGACTGACTGACTCACTCACTCTCACTGACTGATTCACTCTCACTGACTGATTCACTCTCACTGACTGACTCTCCCACTCTCTCACTGACTGACTGACTCACTCACTCTCACTGACAGACTCACTCTCACTGACAGACTCTCACTGACTGACTCTCCCACTCTCTCTCACTCACTGACTCACTCACTGACAGACTCTCTCTCACTGACTGACAGACTCTCTCTCACTGACTGACTCACTCACTCTCACTGACTGACTCACTCACTCTCACTGACTGACTCACTCACTCTCACTGACTGACACTCACTCTCACTGACAGACTCTCACTGACAGACTCTCCCACTCTCTCACTGACTGACAGACTCACTCTCACTGAGACTCTCCCACTCTCTCTCACTGACTGACCCACTCTCTCTCACTGACTGACAGACTCTCTCACAGACTGACAGACTCTCTCTCACTGACTGACTCACTCACTCTCACTGACAGACAGACTCACTCTCACTGACAGACTCTCCCACTCTCTCTCACTGACTGACAGACTCACTCTCACTGACAGACTCTCACTGACAAACTCTCCCACTCTCTCACTGACTGACTCACTCTCACTGACTGACTCACTCACTCACTCTCACTGACTGACTCACTCTCACTGACTCACTCTCACTGACTCACTCTCACTGACTGACAGACTCACTCACTGACAGACTCTCACTGACAGACTCTCCCACTCTCTCTCACTGACTGACTGACTCACTCTCACTGACTGACTGACTCACTCTCTCTCACTGACTCACTCACTCTCACTGACTGACTCACTCACTCTCACTGACTGACAGACTCACTCACTGACAGACTCTCACTGACAGACTCTCCCACTCTCTCTCACTGACTGACTGACAGACTCACTCTCACTGACTGACAGACTCACTCTCTCACTCTCACTGACAGACTCACTCTCACTCTCTCACTGACAGACTCACTCACTCTCACTGACTGACAGACTCACTCTCACTGACAGACTCTCCCACTCTCTCTCACTGACTAACTGACAGACTCACTCTCACTGACTGACTGACTCACTCTCTCACTGACTCACTCACTCTCACTGACAGACTCACACTGACTGACAGACTCTCACTGACAGACTCACTCACTGACAGACTCTGTCACTCTCTCACTGACAGACTCTCCCACTCTCTCACTGACTGACTGACTCACTCTCACTAACAGACTGACTGACTCACTCTCACTGACTCACTCTCACTGACAGACTCTCACAGATTCTCACTGACAGACTCACTGGCAGACTCTCACTGACAGACTCTCACTGACTCATTCTCACTGACAGACTCTCACTGGCTCATTCTCACTGACAGACTCTCACTGACTCACTCTCACTGACTCACTCTCACTGACTCACTCTCACTGACTCACTCTCTCACTGACTCACTCTCTCACTGACTCACTCTCTCACTGACTGACTCACTCTCTGTCACTGACAGACTCTCACTGACTCTCTCTCACTGACAGACTCTCACTGACTCTCTCACTGACTGTCACTCTCACTGACTCACTCTCTCACTGACTGACTGACTCTCTCACTGACTGACTCTCACTCTCACTGACTGACTGACTCTCACTAACTGACTGACTGACCTTCACCCTCCTGTTATTTATGCCCCCCATAACAAAAACAAGCATTTGCAATGCAATAGGTCTCGCATTTGTGAGAGTTTGAGCTTTTGGCATTGTAAATGACAACGCCTTTTATTTGAGTTTTGAAAACTTGCAAACGGTGTGTAAATACGCACTTTCTACTTATAGAAGCAAGGCTGGCAGTAAAAGAGGCGCAGTTACTGCCAGCGTTGCTTCTCGTAAGCAAGGACTATAAACACCGCTTGCACGTTTTCAAAACACATAAATAAAAAGCATTGTCATTTACAATGCCAATAGCTCAAACTCTCGCAAATCCGAGACCTATTGCAAAAGATAAAACAAAAAAAAGTTTTTTTTTTTTTTTTTTTTAACACTATCACAATGCTCCTACACTGAAGCCCTTACAGGCTTACACCCTTTCATGCAGATAGTTCACCGCAAATGGAGTCGGAGAGGAGTCCATTTAAAAGAGAGAGACGGACGGAGTTTGGGGTGGGAGGAGGGGAGAGCGGGCATTTGAGGGTGAGAGAGTTTGACGAACAGAGACAGGCAGAGTTTGGGCTTGAGGGGAGGGGACATTTTAGAAGAGAGAGACAGACAGACTTTTGGGGTGGAAGGATGGATGCTGGGATTAAAGCATCTCAAAGTAATACTTTATAAACACTAGAACACCAACAAAAACGGAGACAGGCTTCAGTCAAGTACACACAAAAAAAAGAAGTTGTTTACGAGGTGCGGCAACTGCTCCCCGGCCCTTCCCCAGGGAGGATCTTCAGCCTTCTGTAAACAAAGCTTGGGGTTTAAAAAGTAACACCAGGAGGCGAGCTTTGTGAAAATCAGTCTATGGTTATGCTGCAGCAACATGCTCTTTACAGTGTAGTCAGGGGGAATCGTGCAGCAATATAAAAATAAATAATATGTACATATGCAAGAAAAGCTTCTAGAGCGTGCTGCTGAGAGGCGCAGCCTGATTTTGGTTCTAATTCCAGCCAATATGGAATACGCCTTATGGGCAGCAGGGGGTGCGAGGGGCACAGTGTGTGTGATACTCCGGTCTCCCCTCCCAGCCCCCCTCCCCGCCGCACCGTCCGGTAGTCCAGGACACTCTCGCAGCATTGAAGGGAGGGGGGCGAGATTAAGCAGCGACGGGGCGTGTGGGGGAATGGGAGATAAAGCTGCGGTGGGCCGGGGAAATGCTACTTTCAAGATTTAATGCAGATTACTCGCTGCACGCGGCACCCAGACAGGAGGTCTGTGCATGTTTGCAGAGGCCCCAGGAGGCGAAAAGAGCAAGACAAGCATCATTATGTCACGTTCACTGTGCACTCACATACACTAGTTCAGATTCTGCCTTTCTTGTCCATTCATCATTAAATAGTAGGTGTATGCTATGGTAAGTATTCTCACGATCCTTATGCAAGGGGTAGCCAGAAGTGCATCATGAAAGGAATTAGTAATTCAAGGATGGCCCACGTCTAAGCCCAGGTCACCTTTATAAGGTGGGGCCAAAGGTCAAGTGGCCTTTTTGACTTCTGGCCCACAGCCACCTGCTCCCTGCTGTTTCTGCTGAACAACACTCAAAGATGATTCTTATGTTAGGTTTAGCCAGCAAGTCCCAAAGCGATCCAGAATGTGTCATAAATGGTGTTACTCTTAGGACTAGCTAGCATGCACCCAGCAACAGCTGTAACATGACATGTACTCCAGGGGTATCCAAGTCACTGATGAGCAAACACATATATAATGATGCACATAGTCACAGCAAGACATCGAACCTGCACATTTTCAAACTCAGTTAGGATAATGTAAACAGTTAGGTTAAGTCACATATGGAATAGCTTGGGACCTAACACAGATCACGCTGTTGCTACATTCAGTGGTAGGCTGTGGTCTTAGTAAGTTTACAATAGTGGCATTTGAACCTGTGCGTCGCACATCGCTTTCTTCTACAAAAACACTAATGTATTGAGCGATCTTATTGGAACCCAGCACAAAGATTGACGATTTCTTTCTGCTCTCGATTTCCTTCGGCTGCAAACTCTCCAATTGCCATATGTTAATCATCACTCTCCTATAATATGTATTAAACAGCTTTGCAAGAGTTAACCTTTGATGCCGAAAGAGCCATGATGCCTACCCACAGCAAAGACGCAAAGCAGAGTCCTGTAATGAATGTGTTGACACACGTGAATTTTAATGTAATAAAACTCGGACCAAAAGATATGCTCGCTTTTTGAACCTCTTGAGCCGTGAAGCGCGCACACCATTAAGTGATGTGAAGGCACAGATTGAAATGTTAGTGTGGTGAGATCAAACGCTATGCAAACACAGTCTACAGAATTAACATGGGGGTGGGGGGTTACAGGAATGTAACATTTTAAAAAGAAAAATGCAGCTTTCTTTCATACTTGAACATTGTGTAAATCGATTTTTATCTCCCTTGTTCCCTGAACTGTCAGGTTAAAGGATGCACAGAGTGTTCCTTTCAGTCTCTTTAACAGCTTTTATGGCGCGGTCAGACATTACAAGGTGAAAGCTGCTTGGGAGACATTTGTGTAGGCACGGAGGAGCTGGACACTCGCACACTCGAGGTTTCACCCGAGTCTCGACCCCTTAATGCTAGGGCTCTTATGCTGAAAACAGTGCTTTAAATGGGCAGATACTGTCCGGTGCGGAGTACCTGCACTTCAAGGTGAAAGAGAGAGTACCTGCACTTGTCAACAAAGCTGCAATATATTTAATGGGAGAGTACCGGCACTTTATATTTTCATTTAAAGCACTCCCCAGGCAGCGCACGCGGGGCCCACAGTAACAGTGCAGTGAAGGAGCTCTGGGGCCATAAGAATACTTCTAAACTGACGCACCAAAGCGCTTCGTTAGCAGACAGACTATGTCCCATATATCCTGACTCACCGTACACCTGGGGGTGTTGTGAATTGGATATATTTGGTGTGTAAGCGGAATTGTGTTGTGGAGTGGAATTGCAGGCCCTCCAGCGCTGCAGTTACACGACTACATGAGACAATAGGAAGAGCACACACAGGGTGAGCATAACAGGGAAGGGGAAGGGCGACAAAGAACAACTGCAAGGGGGGGGGAGATGTACAGGAGGGAAAACGCTGGCAAACACACATGGGCAAGCACACCAGGGAAGGAGGAGGGGTACAAAGAACAACGTTGGTGTAGAGAATTAACATGCCCGTCTGTGTTTAAAAGGCTAGTTCGGTGATTTCTTTGACGTGTACCTGAACCAAAGTATTGGGGGCCATGATCACTTGCCAGGTACTGTGGGGACAGGGGCGCAAGGACAGACCCCTTTAGATGTGCGTGAGATGTATGAGTCTGCTGGTTTGGAGGGGGCGAAGAGTGAAGTAGTATTGTAATGACTGGGCGTCATCCCCCACAACACCTCTGCTGATTACCGTGTGAAAGTAAAGTGCCAAGGCCGACACTTGAGGTAAAGGAAGCGGTCCGGGACCCCAACAGGCGACAACTGCCCCCGCTCCGCGCTCATCAGCACATCCCATGTTTGTGAAAGTGGGGACGACAAAGAAGAGATGGCTTCTTTGAGGGAATGCGCTTTGTGTGATCCGAGACACAGCGCAAAAGGCTTGCCCACCAACCCCCGGACGGAACAGCAACATAACATCACACACGTTTTCGTGGAATTTCATTTTCCTCGCCACATGGGACAAACAGCTGTGGCGTGTCAACAAAAAACTACCGAGTGAGCAGGGACAATAAAACTACCGAGTGAGCAGGGACAATGCACATTTCACACACCGGGAGCTGCACAAACACACTCGCTCCAATCGAAGCAAAACACTGCGGGGGAAGGGGGTGCCGCACGCTCGTGGGAAACACCCCAGTAAAAATTTAAAAAATGCTCATATTCTGGATTTATCCCGGGCTCCAAGCAAAACAATACGGGGGAAGGAGGTGCCGCACGCTCGGGGAAAGCCGCACCGGAGCCCTAAGAGCCAAACAAGCAGAATAAGCATGGAATCGAAACCTGTGGTGCGCGTGAACCGAACGCGGGAATCGAAACCAGTGGTGCGCGCGCACCACAGAGGAGGGGAGGCGAGGGAGCCTGTCGTCTGTGCCGCGCGCTGATGCGCGTCCTAGACACGGACGGGAATGGGCGGAGCAAGGCGGGACAAGCGCCCGCCTTTGCCCAATCGCGTGCCGTTTTTAAAAAAACGCACGCTACAGCCAATGTGGGCTTCTGAAAACAAAACCACACGCACGAGCGTGTGGGTCGTTTTCAGAAGCCCTTTCTAAAGGTCTCGCGCTGCGCGAGCAGGGCTGCGCACTGCAACGACAGGCGCGAGACCTAAAAAACACAACAAGCAACCATTGGGACAGGCAGATACAAGTTGCCAGCATTGAAAGGACAAAAAAAACTCAAGACATTATTTTTAATACTTTTTTAATATGGTCGTTCAGTTGTACATAATGCTTTTTTGGTCATATCTAAGGTAACAAAAATGCTTCTGACACTTCTTTATTATAACTTTTCAGCATGCTGCAGACTTCTGTACAGCACAGCTTAAAGACATAGGTAAAGTCAATATCTCTGGCTAAACACCTATAAGTTCCCAAAGGCGAGACCTATTGGCTATGCCAATGCTTGTTTAGTAATCTGGCTTTCATCGGGCAATAAGCACATCCTCAGGCCAAAGTGGGGTTAAAGGCCGCTTTATTGGACAGGTAAGCATTTTCAATCAATACATATTTATATACAAATCAGGCCTCACTAATACATATTCAAATCTATCACCCCCCGCCCGTAAACAATTTCCCACAACAAACTTTCCCAAAATTGTTCTGCCTAATCCTCCTCCCCAACCCCTATCTACATCTCCTGCCTACCTCTTGCCTCCAACCTCGCTCCCCTGTTTCCCTCTGTCCGAAGCTATTCCGAATGCCCCCAACCCTTCCTGCCTGTCTTGATCACCTCCAATTCTGCCACCAGGAAAAACCCTGACCCAGGAGTTTTTCCTGTCCCCCCCTAGGTTTAGCAACAAAAGTTTTTGTTCTGACGCCGATTTTTATATACAAAAACACCACTGTCGCCAAACAGGTGAAATCTTTATTCATTCATGTATTCAACTTTTTCCAACACACACACTGTCGCCAAACAGGTGAAATATTTTCTTCCTTTAAATATACAAAATATCTACAACTTACTCTTAAACAATAGAATTAGCAGGTCATGAACATGAACCAGTAAGATGCTTGTTAAGTGAAAAAGTGATAGTGAGGAGGGGGGGCGCAGGGGATTGGGGGGGAAGAGGATAGAAAAAGGTGTTGAGAATAGTGGAGAAAAACGAACAATTGTTTGACCATTGATATAAACAAAGCTGTCACTCCAACAGCTTATTGTCAACATCATGCTTTTACCTGCAAGATTTTTGCAATCATTTCTTTTATATTCAGAATGTAAATCTCATTGCCAATAAAGGACAGATGTACCCCATCGTGCCGAAAAAATTGATAGTCTTCTTTTGTAATTTCATTATGTGCTAACCAATAAAATCCATTAATTGAACAAAAACGATGTAATTCTCTGTTCATTTTTCTCCTCGCTCTTTCTACTGCAGTGAATCTTTCCGCCCCCTCCAGACTCTGCCTGGCATCAATGCCGTCAAAACTAGTTTTGATTTGGTCCAATTTTTTGCTAATAGTTCTAAATCGGCCTTCATTTCTATGAGCAACCCCAAACCTGATAGCTGCACCAAATCGTTCTCCCCTAGGTGAATTAATATGACTTCATGTTTATTTTTGAAAGACAGTTCAGTCATCAAAGGCATTAGCTGACCCCACTTCATGCCACTTTTCCCAAACCAGAAAAACAGAAACCTCATCCTAACTAAAAAACCCAATTTTTCCCGAAATGTCTCTTCTCGGCTTGCTTTGCAGCCCACTTAACGAATGAATGTCCAACTATCCAAACTTGTTTTTGCGATAATGATAAACCCGCCATCAAACCTGAAAAGAAAAAACAATTAATATGCTTGGTCATGAACTTCAGAATCTAGATCTCTAATATATCGTAAGCAACAGTCAGAAGACCAACGCCCCAGTTTCTTTACATCACTGAGTGAGAACCCCCACCTGGCCGCTTCTGAAGCCACACCAATTCGAAAGGAGTGTGTACCAAAATTGAAAGGGTTTTCACCCAAACTGTTTAGCGACTCTCAGGATTGACAGCAATTGGGAAGCTTTTAGCTGGGATCCATCTCGATGTCTGAAAACAAAATGTGAAGCGGCACCTCCCACTTCTAGAAAGTCTAACCACGCTTTCTTGGGGCATCATTTTCCTTCAATGCTTTGCAAAATTACTCTTGAACCTTTACCTACTTGATCCGTTTTGGAACGTTCGAGAAAAATACATATAGCATTTTTAACAAGGGAAACATTTTTAACTTTAAGGTCATCATTGTGCGCATTGCCTAACAATTCAGATATTCGGAAAGCACCAAAAAATAGCCAGATCATGCATAGTTTGAATAAACGATATTCGAAATCGGAGAAACAAATCGCTTGCAAACTATTTGTTATGTTATACAATAATTTGAGAGATTGGCTCTCGTTTAAATTGTCCTCTCTTTTTTGTTTTTGCCCATCCTTGAAGAATTCTCCTGCCCATTTCCCCTGCTGATGGTTCGTATCCCCAAAAGAACTTCCCATAAAAAGACACTCCAGCTAATTTCCCTGCTACTGTTGTGGACGAAATGTTCCTTTCTATGTTGGTCATAATGAACTTAATTATGTCTTCTCTACGTTGTTGCAACCCTTCGTTATTGTGAGCTCTATAAGAAGTGCCTGAATCTAAGAACTCTAGCCATGCTCTCCTGTATGCTAATTTGGTACTTTTTGCCAGCGAGTCTTCAATAAGTTGATAAGCTTTCAGTTTGCTAATTCCCATACCTCGTTGGGCACCTGAGTCTTCTGCAGATCCGCTCCGGGCACCAAACCACGGAATCTCTGCCACTGAAAACGAGATAGGGCATCTGCGATGTTATTAACCGCTCCCGGTATATGTCTGACTTTGAAAACTATGTTAAACATTAAGCAGCCCAACATGAATCTTTGTAACAACTTCAATAATTGTTTATCCTTGGCTCTCTGACCATTTACCAAATCCACTACTGTTCTATTATCTACATGAAACAACACTGTTCTGTTCGCCAACTTCTTTCCCCAAACAGCCAAAGCGACTATCAATGGAAAAAATTCCAAGAATGCAATGCTTTTCTTTTCTGAAACCCAATTGGCTGGCCATTGTTCTGTGCACCATTTCCCTTCCCAAAATAGGCCAAAACCATTTGCACCAGAAGCATCTGAGAATAGTTGCATCTGCCAAACAAAGTCCTCGTCTAATGACCAGATTGTGACGCCATTAAACTCTCTTAGGAACATTAGCCACACCTCAAAGTCGGCCCTCATGCTAGCAGATATCCTGATTCTGTGATGTGGTAGCTGAACACCTGACATGGAAAAGCCAAGACATCTGCAAAAGGTTCTGCCTGCTCTTACAACTCTGCAAGCGAAATTTAGATGGCCTAATAAGCAATGAACCTCAGACAATGTCAATTTTTCAGCCTTTCTTGCGTACTCTAACAATCTTGTCATTTCAAATATTTTCTTTTGAGGGAGTCTAGCTTCCATTTTTTGTGTATCTATCTCAATGCCTAGGTATGTTAAACAACAACTAGGGCCTTCGGTTTTGTCTTCGGCTAGTGGTACCCCTAAATCTTGCACTACTAATTCAAATTCTCTTAAAGCCTTCTCGCACTGTTGAGAGCCCGCAGCTCCCATAAATAAAAAATCATCTAGATAGTGTGTCACTTCTGTGTGTCCTGTTCGAAAAGAGAAGCACCACTGTAAAAACGTGCTAAAAGATTCAAATAGCCTGCAAGAGATTGTGCAACCCATTGGGAGAGCTTTGTCCACGAAAAATTTCTCTTCAAAGTAGATACCCAGCAAGGAGAAATCAGATGGGTGTACTGGTAATAGCCGAAAGGCTGACTTGATGTCACATTTCGCCAGTTCAGTGTCCGCACCCATATTTCTTATCATGCCTAATGCCGTATCCACTGAAGCAAATTTGACCATGGAATCTTCTTTTGCTATAAAATCGTTAACAGAGAAACCCTGAGGCCATGATAAGTGTTGAATCATTCTGAATTCCCCTTCTGTTTTCTTGGGAATTACGCCTAAGGGGGAAACAATAAGGTCTTCTAACGGCCATGCATCAAAAGGGCCTGCCATCCTCCCTTCTCTCACCTCCGTCAACAGCTTCTTTCTCACAATTTGAGGGAATTCGTTTACAGATTTCAAATTTTTTTGCAAATCTGCGGCATCTAGGCCCTTGATAACCTAGCCTAAACCCTTCTCTGAACCCCCATTCCAACAATGTTGCTTCGTGTGTGTCAGGGTAAAATTTTAACCAGTGGCACAAAACATCCACCTTAATTGGTGTAAAAGCCCTTGTTCCCAGATTGAAATGCATAACCTCTTCCTCTGTTTTGGATAACACCTCCCCAATTGGACTGATCTCCAAAGCATTGCAGAATGGCATGTTTCCCACCACACCTGGAGCACTCATGCTTATATTTGCAAGGGTTTTTTTGACAGTATCCTTTGTTAAAGTTCCAGCAGGCGCCGGATACAAATGTTTGCGATCTATTCCAACTGCCCACTCCCCCGGGGTGGGTCTGCTCTGAAAAGGCCGATTAGGAACCGCCAAGCCACTAGCTGTATGCATGGAAGGTGGAGGCCTTTGAGGGTACATCCATTGAACCCAAAGTTCATTATCTACCTCCCCCCATGGTTTATCTGGAATTAAAACTAATCTAGCTCGAAACTCCTCGTCGTAATGGAGCCAAGCGTAACCTCCAAATTCTGTATACGCTTTCCTTATCGTGTCTAAATATTTGAATATTGCCACTGATCTATCGGGGAATTTTTCGCAATACACGCTCGCGAAAATAAGGAAAGCTGATGTCCATGTATCGATATTTGTTGGCACCCTTGGCCTCTTCGCCAATTCCCACGCTTCCTCCCTTGAACCTTCCTTTGACTGTATTTCTCTATGAAGGAGCTTGAAAACATCTATAAACTCTCCCTTCCAAATCTTTTCTTTGGTAGCCTTATTTAAATGAGCACCTAAGGGCATTGACAATCCCAAATAAGGCAAACGTCTTAAACTCGATGTATTTGATATGTCACCTTCAATTTTATTAGCTTTGTCAGAACTTACTATAACTTTAACCTTGTCATCACAATTCTCACCTTCTTTAACCACTTGCGTAGCTGTATCATACGATTTGACAGTGTTATGTTCACCTTCCGTTCCTACATTCTTGTCAACACGTAACCTTTTATTAAGAATCTCTTTTTGGACCTCACCTGTTCTTCTAGAAGCGTCCTCCTCGAGTGTTGGTCTTTTCTTCGTCACCCAATTTTGATGTTTTGCACGTAGTCTGCCATGAGAAGCTTCATTTTCTTTATCCTGTGAAAAATAATCTCTAGAGACATTTTTAGTAATCCCCCCTTCACCCCAGACAATTCTTGTACGCGTTTAAATTGCTCCCCGTCATCCTCAATTTCCCCTTCTTCCAAAGACTCAAAATCATCGTCAACCCAAGTTTCACCTACCACCCCCTTTCCCAGCTCACTTCCTCCCCTCCTGCTGCCACTCGGACGTTCCCCATCCCCTATTCCCCCATCATATACTTTCCAGTTTATAGCTTTAGCGTAGTATGAAGCTCTTTTTGAATCCATCGGAGCGGGAAAATTCGCTTGAAAATCCTCCCTTTCTTTGCTTCTTACGTTGCAGGACGCCAGAGACCTGTCCAAAACTTCTTTACTGCCCTTTATTTTGTTTGGCAGCATCTCTCCCTCGGTGGACTGCAAAACGCTTGAACTTGAAGCCGCAGGAACTCTTCCACTCTTCAAATTAACTAATCTAACTTCATTATTTATTTCTTTAGGTATCCAGAGCCACTGCCCTTCAGATTCTGAGTCATTTACAATGCTAACGGGAGGGGGGGCGTGGCTAACAGCCCAAGATGGTGGTCGCATAAGCGACAAGCTCCGGGCCGGGCCGACATCGTCAGTGGAGATATCCAGGCCCCTACGGCACTGTAGTGCCTGAAAGTGTCGGCGGGCAGAGAAGGCTGGAGCAATTACCTTCCGGTACCGAGCCAAAGTGCGGAGGTGGTCCCGGGCCCGAACGAGGCGCGCCGCAGGTGTTGATGGCGTAGCGGGCCTGGTGCCGGAGGGGTGACATCCTGCGCAGTGGACTCTCCTGGAGGCGGGCTGCCGGGAGACTGCGTGAAAGTCGGGCGCGCTCCAGCGCGAGGTCCGGGCCCTTGACCTGCTGGGCGCGAGCACGGCCTGACGGCGAATATCTCCTCGGCGGACGGCGCGGGGCTGATACAACGGGACCGGAGGCACCGCCGTCATTACCCTCGGAGTGGAGTGAACCCCCCCCTCCCCACCGCCTTGGAGGCGGGAGATCCCGGTGCGAGCAACGGAGTGTGCGGGGGGCTTCCTCCTAAACCCCCCCCCCCCTCGGCTGGCAGAATCGGAGGAGGGCTCACTGATCGGAGCGGCGCTCCTCAGCTGATACCCGGACTGCGGGGGCTAGAACACTTGGTGGGGACGACGAGCTCCAGAGGTGAGAGGCATCAGACCAAGGCTGCAGGTACAACGCGACGCTGGTAGCGGCGCAGGGGATTTCCCCCTCCCCCCCCGAGGAACAAGCTGTAACGCGGCCTGGCGCTCGCAGCGGGACGGCCTGCGGGTGCAGCGTGGGGCCGGGGACCGCATGGTCAACCTGCTGAGACGTGGGATATTGTATTGCGTGAGACGCAAGTGGGGCCTGGCGTGGCTATCTCTGGAGGTACTTTAGCCCCCCCCCTGCGTAGCTGGCTGTAGTTCTGTCCCCCTGGGCGCGGCGAACGCCTCCCTGCTGGATACCGGGTCCACCTGGGCCGACATAGGCAATGGGCAGAGGCAAGACCCGGACCGCCTCGAGATCGGGAAGGAGGGGTCCCATTCACCGCCTTCGGAGTCCTCATCCGGCAGATCCCCGCGGATGGCAGCGGACCACGCACCCGCCCCAGCAGGGGACAAATTGGACATGATCCTAAATGAAATTCGTGACACCCGCGCTGCACTGGAGAGTCAGCTGGGCGCAATATCAGTGGACTTGAACCTACTTAAAGACGACCACCGAAAGTTGTCCGACAAGGTTAAAAACACTGAACACCTGCTGGGTACAATGGGGCCTCAAGTGGCTGACCACGGTAAGCAACTGAAGGAGATGCGGCACCAGATCGAGGCCTTGCATGCACGGGCGGATGATGCGGAAGGGCGAGCGAGGCGCAACAACCTCAGAATAGTGGGTATGCCCGAGGGGGCGGAAGGCCCCAACCCTACAACCTACATCGAGGAATGGCTGCAGACTGTGGTGGCGCCCATGGGTCTCTCTCCGCACTTTACAGTGGAGCGGGCTCACCGGGTCCCTACGCGACGCCCCTTGCCTGGAGCGAACCCACGTCCAGTGCTGGCCCGTATTTTGAATTATAGAGACCGAGACCGGGTACTACAGGCGGCGAGGGAGCAGGCCCCGCTGCAAGTGGAGAACGCGAGGGTTTCCATATTCCCGGACTATACTTTAGCGGTCCAGCGAAAACGCTTCTCATTTCTGGAGGTCAAAGCAAGAGTCCGTGCGGCGGGCTTGACATTTGCATTACTTTTCCCGGCCAAGCTCAAGATCAACCATAACCAACGGGCAGTGTTCTTTGATACCCCCGAGTGCGTGGGAATGGCTGGACCGCTACTTCCCTGATATCCTGCCGGAGCGAAGACTGGACCCAACACAGCCAAAGTCACAACGGCCCCCCGCCGGCGCAAGAAGGGTATGGTTACGCAGAATGGAGGAACTTCTCCCCCACCCCGCCAGCAGGTGATGGAGGGAAGGGAGGAGGCCCTCCGGACAGCCGAGACACTTAGAGTCCCGAGGCCGGAGATCAGCCCTAGTCCTTCTGAGGCAGCCAACTCGGACTCAGACTCAGGGGGCAGCATGGCCTTGTTCCCATCGGCTTCCACTCAGCTCAGTCGAGACCCATTAGGTTGAATATGGAAAACCCCCACCTACCCCCTTCCTTGGGAGGCGGTAGACATCTAATTGCCGGAATCATGTCCACCCACTTCGCCAACTTACTGATTGATGTAGTTTGCTCCTTTCCCCAGTGGTCTTTATTGTATAACGGGTTAATAATGTCACTGTTTACACAGGGGAGCCTGGGGGAACTTCCGTTGATATAATGGCCCGGCCCGGCTTGGGTATGTATCTCTATCATTGTTCAGAAAACTTGTGTGCTCCACACGTAGCCTACCCCATAAGCGTAAGCAAGAGTTCTAAGGGTATAATGTTAATCCAGTTCTGCACAGTTTGGTCGAACGAGGTTCTGTCGTTGGGCCCAGTATTGGGGATTGTTTTTATTGGTTTCATGGTTGCTGCGTGTTCTGATCGGGGGATCCGGGGACTGGGGTGGCGGGGTGGGGGTGGACCCGAGGGAGCCGTTGGTCTTACAGCTGCAAATGTCGGTTGAGAAATTGTACACTGTCATATCCTGGAATGTTCGGGGGATGGGGTCGGCCCAGAAACGACACAGAATCGTAGCGCAGCTACATCGTCGCAAGGCCCAAATAGTATGTCTCCAAGAGACGCACCTACTACAATCTGAAACATGTAAACTACAGAGGAGGTGGCGGGGCCAGTTTTACGCTACAGCGTACTCCGCCTTTTCTAGAGGGGCTGCAATATGGATACGGGCGGGAACCCCATTTGCCCATAGCGAGTCCCGAATAGACGACCAAGGCAGGTATGTCCTGATTCGTGGGACCCTAGATGGTAGGCAGGTAGTGTTGGGCTCCATCTATGCTCCGAACGTGGATCAGGAGGCCTATCTCTCCAGGTTAACACAGGCACTCTCGGACTGGGTACAATACCCATGGTTGTTGGGTGGGGACTTTAATGCAGTGTTTGATGTCCACTGGGACCGCTCCCACCCTCCGTTGTCAAACACCAACGCTGTGAATCAGGCTGCCGCACTGACGAGGTGGGCACGGGGGTGGAACCTTGTGGACGTCTGGAGGTCCCAACACACGAATATGCGGGAATATGCTTTCTACTCCCACCCACATAACCTACATACCAGATTAGACCATTTCCTGTGCACCATAGATTTGTCCCCTGCTATACACCAAAGTACGTTCCTAGGAAAAACTATCTCTGACCATAATCCTATAGAATTGTCGCTGCAATGGGGGCGGGTCCCTACGCCTATCCCAACGTGGCGGCTACATCCTATGGCTTTGGAAGATCAGGTGTTCCGTGCTAGATTGGCCGATGCTGTTACTACATATTTTGCTGATAACGAGGGCACAGCTTCCACCAGGTCGGTTGAATGGGAGGCTTTCAAAATCACAATACGGGGGGTGGCTATGGGCAGTTTAGTGGGAGTTAGGAGAGAAGTGACCAGAGACTTGATAGAATTAGAGGACAGGCTGCAGGCGCTGGAGGTGGCCGCTCAGAGACACGTAACGGGAGTGGAGCAATTGCAGGAGGCAAGGATTAGGTACGCCGAACTATTGGAGCGTCTCCGGACAGTGGACCTCCATGCATACACGCTGCGAACACATGCTGAAGCAGATAGGGCAGGCAGGCTGCTGGCGCGACTGATTGCTCCCCCACTGGCTCCCACTCCCATCTTGGCGGTCTATGATGCTAACGGCGTGTTCCTAACCACCCAGAGCGAAATTAATAGGACTTTCCACGACCACTATACTACTCTGTATAGTGCGCAACCATCGGAGAGACCAGAAGAGACGATGCAATTCCTTGCAAGCGTAGACCTTCCCTCGGTAACGGATGCACCTGCTGCAATGCTGGCGGCACCGATTACCATAGCTGAGATCCGGATTGCAATAAAGGCGCTGGCACGTAATAAGACCCCAGGCTCGGACGGCTTACCCGTAGAATTTTACGCCACATATGTGGATGCCTTGGCCCCGAAGTTATTACAACTGTATGTCACCTCTTGAGGAGGGCACACTGCCCTCTACTACTAAGGAAGCAATAGTCACGTCCCTGTTGAAACCAGATAAGGCTCCCACTGAATTGACATCATATCGACCGTTATCAATACTTAATACGGAGTACAAAATCCTGAGTAAAATCTTGGCATCTAGACTACTTCCTCTGTTGCCTAAACTAATCCACACAGATCAGTGTGGTTTTATTCCAAAGCGGAGCACTTCTCTCAATATACGTCGACTACACGCATTGATGCATGCGGTAAAAGAGTCATTGCCGTTGGCTGGATGCCTGTCCTTGGATATACGGCAAGCGTTCGATACGTTAAGCTGGTCCTATATGCTTGCGGTTTTAGTGAAGTTTGGTATACCCCCTGAATATTGCAAGTGGATTCAGTTGCTCTATACTAACCCTACAGCCCGCGCCAAATCGGGAATGATTATATCGCCTGCATATCGTATTTATAGGGGGACACGCCAAGGTTGCCCCCTGTCGCCCCTGTTGTTTGTGTTAGCGTTGGAGCCAATGGCACAGCGACTGCGCGATGTGATGGCCCCATATGGCATACCGTTGCAACCAGTAATGCATTCCGTTTCGCTCTACGCAGACGATATGCTGTTATTTTTAGGGAACTTGGCATGGACATGCGGGTCATTGCCGCTGTATTCTCGCAGTTTGGGAATATCTCGGGACTGCACCTTAACGCCGCAAAGTCAGTTGCATACTCCTTCACTGACACATATGTGGGGACCCACCTACAATTTGGTCAAGTGCAGTTTAGAGTAGAACCCACAACATTTAAATACCTTGGGATAAGAATATATAGGTCCTCCGCAGACACTATCGATGGAAATGTGGGGCGGACTATAAACTCGCTCCGGTCACAAGTATCCTTCTGGAATACCCTGCCGTTGTCCTTGGCGAGCCGGCTAGCAGTGTCCAAAATGGTCATGCTACCTAGACTCTTATATCATTTTGTAAATATTCCTGTGGTCCTGCCGGCCGGGATTTTTAGGTCACTGAATACATTACTCACGTCCTTGTTATGGGGACAAGGGAGACATAGACTAGCACTATCCAAGATGCAGCTGCCGAGCACGGCGGGCGGCATGGGGGCACCTGATTTTAAAACGTACTGCATTGTGGGGCAATTGCAGTGGCTGGCGTACTGGCTGGCGGGGCATAACTTGTTTGAAATAGGTTACACCCCGGTGCACCTACGACGAGGACGTTACAAGCACTGCTGTGTCCCGGAGCCGTCAGGATGCAAGACCCTCCCTTCCTGTTGTCCATTGCCCTCCACTACTGGAAGCAAGCTCAGAAATCTGCTAAAGCCCTAAATCCTTATGCTCCAAACATCCCCCTTTGTGGTTTTCCTATCCGACGCGGTATGCTATCGGCTGGCCAGATACGGGATTGGACACAGGCGGGCGCATCCACAGTTGGAGATCTCTTTTTAGACGGTACACTGCTGCCACATGACGAATTTGTCCGCACTAGAGGGGTGCCGGAGACTCTGTTCCTCACGCACGCATCGGTTGTACAATATGTCCGGAAGTATTGGTTAGTGGCACAGACGGAACCCCCTACATTTCAATTGTTGCGGTCACTGCATATCATGGGCCACGGATGCCACTTAGTGCGCTGGCTATATCGTGGACTGCGAGAGCACCTGCATGTACCATTATTGCCTCTCCGTCAGAAGTGGGAATTGGCACTGGCGAGGGACTTGGAGGACAGGGAATGGGATGCTGCCCTAGAACATCCCCGAAGGGTGTCCCGTAATTTTCGGTTGAAAACAATACAATTACTAATATTACACAGGGCTTATCTTACACCACAGGCTATTCACAAGATGTACCCCTTAACCGCTGCACAATGTCCCAGATGTCCCCACCAGCCGGCCGATTTTACACATATGCTATGGTCATGCCCTGCCCTGGGGAGGTTTTGGACCGAAGTTACCCATGGGTTATCTACACTCACGGGACGCACCCGTTGGGATGCCATGGAGGTGTGTCTATTAGGTCTCCTTCCACTCCCGAAGACGGCGAAACTGCTACGTCGCTTTACAGGGTTGGCACTGATGCTCGCGAAACGACTAATAACACAGCGGTGGAAGTCTCGCCTGGCACCACAGGAGGGTAAATGGAGAGAAGAGGTCATTAGATGGGCGGTAGCAGAGGGAGAGGCGTTATATCGTGAGGAATATAGGGGATTAAGGAAAAGACCAATTGCACTAGAATGGGCTCAAGTGTTAGAGCAGTTTAAGGCGGAAACAGAAGACGACGCAGTGGTGGCCCGGGACTCCTCTGTGGACTTGCCCACGTCGGACTAGTTCGGGCTTGGGCGGTATCTCAGATGAGATGGGGGGTGGTACCCAAGACCCCCCCCCTTTTTTTTTTACCCCCTCATTCTTTCCTCCCCGACCACTCGGCCACTTCCCTGGGTGCCGGCTGCTCCCTTCCTCCCTCGATCTTGCTTCCCCTCGCCCCCCCCCCCCTCTCACCCCACATAGGGACACACTAGAGCACTATTACCTTGTTTGACCCTCAAGACCCTGTCCCGGTGAAACAGATTGGAATAAAGCAGCCAAGTTTATGGTTATTAGTTAGTAGGGTGGGCAAGTTGTGGGTGGGAACCAGGGGTGGGTGTTGGGTAAGAAACTGAAGATATGAGATGGTACGAGATCTACTGTTCAGAATGCATTATTGTGGTTTAAGTTGGAGTCAGGAGCTTTTAACTCCAGTGCCAAGTAAATGTATGTATCAATACCTTGTTCCACAGATGCCTGATGACCTATGCATGAAACTTGAAGGGTGAGATATACCCGAAACTATGGCAGTATATTGTCTCATGATATATCTTGGAAAATGCTAATAAAATTGTGTTTAAAAAAAAAAATACAATGCTAACGGGACCGGTATTTTTATTGTTGGGTATTCTAACTAAAACTTCTTTGTCCTTATCTGACTCTCCACGCCTTGAATTATTATGTAAAGCGTCAGCAGTTTGCTTAAGCATTTTATTTGAAATGTCTGATTGAATTGGTGTATGCTTTGTCTGCAAAAATATGTCGCCTGATTCACTGGAGACTATAGGTGACAAACATCTTTCTGCAGAACTCTCGACATTTAAATTTGTTGTTTTTAATTGTTTTTTACCAAATATAAAAATGTCTTTCTTCGTTTCAAGAAACTCTTTATTTTGACTATAAAATATTTCCTTCTGCTCAAACTGTCCACTAGGGGGAGAAGTTGAGCTATCTTTGAAAGGTGAACTTTCTTTTTCTATAGACACGACTCCTTTAATGCCTCTTTTCTTGGACAGTGAAGAGCTCGGCACTGCGCGTGTGCGTGGCCTGCCCCTCCCTCTCTTCGAGCTGAGGACATTCGGAGCGGCAGAGGTATGTTGAGCCTACCGGCTCAAGTCTTCTTTAATACCCCTTATGTCACTGTATTCCTTTTGTGAAGCGACTGGGGAGCCTGCGCTAGACTCGCAGGCAGTCACGGCGGCTGACACGCCGTTTGCTGCCTTTCTCTTCTGCCTCTCAAAGCCCACCCACGCCTCTGACAAAACGCCCGGGATAATTAAATCCTCCTCCCGGCTTCACACAGTACGCGCAGAGCCTCCTTGACCGAAGCAGCCGCTTCCATCGCGCTAACGCGCTAATTTTAAATAAATGAACTTTTTTGCATATAAATGCCACCAAATTAATGACCCTACCTCACCGCACTGTGAAGTATGTGCGCAACGGCGATTTCGCGCTCCCGCTTGCTCGCGCTAAAAACGCCAGCCAATCAGGATTGCCTACCATCCTGGACTGCGCCAAATGCCCGAAGCTGCCCGGGGGTGGACAATCTGCGAATGCCACCCCCAGGAGCCCTCATTTCGAAATAGGTCTAGCGTTTGTTTACGCTAGTGGCTATGACTTCACTACTTTATCTCTAAGATAAAGCCACACGACCATAACTATCCTAGCTTTTCCTTTGAAGTGGATTAATCTTTAGTTCATCATCAGATAAAAGGATGCACACATCTTCGGTTGAACGCATCATTATTACGGTGACTCCTTCAGTAAACAGCATGTCCTGTTACTATCTGCTGTGCTTAATTGTTTGAAAACAACGGCTCCAGGGCCCCTTCCCATCCCCAGCTGCCCCCTATTCGAGGAGAACTAGCCCCCTTCTGCACGCTTAGTATTTTTGTATTTATCTGGCGTATAAAATGTCAGTGCAAAATTGCACCAGTGCCATCCTTGTAATCAGAAGAACATGTTTGTGTAAAATTGCACTAGCGCTGTACAATATGACACTTCCGCTTCCATGTGTCATCTCTTTCCCTGCCAATTTTTAGATCGAGCCTAGCAGCGCCCATGCAGTGCTTTGCAAGGCTTGTTGTATCTCCTCTGTGGCCTTTTGGCACGCCCATTGATTGCCATTGGGTCTTTGTTGTGCCAATTAGAAATGCTGCCTTTTTATTGGTGCATTCATAATTGTCCCGCCTTTGTGTGCTTGGCTCCCTCCCAGGTGATTTCACCTGCACAGCACAGCGCACAATGGCCCCTCCTCCCGTGTTTCTCCTGGTCGGCCATGGCACACAACAGGAATAGTATTGCACTCATTGTTCTTTCTGGTTTTTTTCGGCACCACTTCACGCCGTCCATGCTTGTTTTTGTTTGGCACCCGCTTCATGGCGTCCATGCTTGCAGGCTATTCAATTTTTTATTTTTTTGCATTTTCGTAGTGACCCCTGAGCACGCATCGTCTGTAAAATGACGACTTTGTTTATCTGCCTCTTGGCGTGACTCAACCAGGTCGTCATTTGTCAAGGCAGCCACCGAAGAATGCTGCTGCAATATCCAATGCAGGCGCTGAAAGCATCCTTTCCTGTTCAACATGATAGCCAAAGATCTAATGCCCACTTAACAGTACACGTCTTTTACATACGTATTTAATTCAAGCATATGTGCTTTTGAAAGAAATAATACCTTTTGCCTTTTACATTTTTTTCCCATTTGCAAATACACATACATTCTCCTTAGGATGCTCAGTGGTCCAAAATGGAGGCCATACGAAGACATCCTGTTTTAGTCTTTCGCCTCTGTCTATGGCTGAAGCCGTCACTCTCATCTCCCAGCATACTCTGCTCTTTTCCTTATTTTTCCCTCCATCTTGAAGACCAGTTGCTGTGAGTGTGAGCATAGGTAGTTGCTGGTTCTCTTGTTTATGCAGGTCAGGGTGGTACAGGGTTGGACGTTTTTAACCCTGTGGGTTTGTGGGCTCCCCAGGTATCCGACAGTTCTGCAGCCGGGCTCTGGGAGCTCAGGATGGCGGGGATACTGAGTGGATGAAAAGTGGGACCCTGCAAAGCCTCCTGTTAGGTTAACAGAGATTTGCATAGCACTGGATTGCCGTTCGAAAGACTAGCTGCGCGAAGGACTTGCTGCAAGTTGTGTGATTGGTGTCTGAATGCTGTATTGCTCCTGTAAATACAGAAGAGCAGATCCATGTGGTCTTTGTAATCCTGTTGCCCAGTTCTGGCCTGCATGTGTATTTTTTCGAGATCGTCTTTTGGGAAAGTGGTATGCTTTTGTGAGTAGGAACAGATGACATGGTCGTGTGTGGTGTTGCTGGCCTCATTGCATAGATACATTTCAAGAATAGGCATTTTGCTGAGCTCTTCCTGCGTTTTTCTGCACTCCACACATTAATGCAATACATGGTGAACATTTTAGGAACGCTTTTGATCGCCTGCCTTTCTCATTGCATCTTATCAATCCTAAGTATCTGTTTGCTACAGTTTTGGAACTGCTCAATATGTTTTGTCTTGTAGTTGAGTGCGGAGAGCAGTACTTCTCATGCTCGCTCCTAATGTCTTTTCTTTTAATTTTTCTACGAGGCTGCCAACAGCCGGACTATAAAGTAACAGAATGTCTGGAAGGTAAGGAAGCACCAACTTGTTAACCAAATAAACAATGTTGTTGTACATTAGTTTTTGTCTGAACCATCTCGACAAGCCCGAGGCACCTTGGAAACAACAGAGGATGTTGCTGTCTCTCCTCGATATGAGTGTGCAAACCCTGGCAGCAGTGTTATTGGTTTCTAATAGGGATTTGGCATATTTGTTGCATCTCCTCTCTTTCGATGCTTATCATTCGCCTACTTTTCGAAATTCAGCTTTTTATCAAAGTACCAGGATGCATTTTAAAATCCTGTGTGGATGTCTCCTCTATTCCTAGTTATGCCGTGATGACCCAGAGTTTAGAATGTGATACACAGTCAAAAGCTGCAGACAGGTCCATAAAAGAAAGAAAAATTGTGCCCTTTTTTGAAACAGTGTATTTCCCTATAAGCAAGGATAAATTCAAGCCTTGGTCCTACTGTGCCTAATCCTTTTTTTAAACTGTACTGTGTATCTGTTAAAATATTATTTTTTGTGGCCCAATCCTCCAATCTGTGCAATAAGATGCGTCCTATCACCTTCATTGTTGAATAAGGAGGGATATGGGCCTGTAGTTTTTTGGGAGGGATTTATGACCTTTTACAAAAAAAATAGGGATTATAATCGAAGTACTCCATGTGGATGGGGGTCCTACTTTACCCATGACATTAAAAACATTCATAATCAGTGGTGCCCACAGGTCTAGGGGTTTGCAAAATATATCAAGTGGGACCTCCTCGGGGCCCGGAGCTTTCCCCCTACTACTTTCATTCAGGGCCCTCTGTACTTCCTCTAATTGGAATGTCAAATAAATAAAATTACCCCTAGGAGCACCCTAGGTGTTATCAGGTGGGACCTGCTCGTTATTTTCCACATTGTATATACTAGAAAATAATCCACGCACTTCTCTTCTTGTATGTGGA
This sequence comes from Calotriton arnoldi, assembly GCA_963921515.1. Classification (NCBI taxonomy): domain Eukaryota; kingdom Metazoa; phylum Chordata; class Amphibia; order Caudata; family Salamandridae; genus Calotriton; species Calotriton arnoldi. Next base: position 334,406 of record CAWUFW010013864.1, read on the forward strand.
CTTCCATATTCGGGTCAGAGGATTCCTTAAAGTGAGGGGCGTTAATTACTTTCCAAAAGGATACTCTATATTTTAATTTGCTCGCCTTTTGGAGCACCTTCCAGGCATCCTCCTTTATCTGGGACTTCCTGGTCTCCAGAGCCTGTTTATAGAGCACACGTGCTAACCTAATATCTTACAGTATTCTAGGCTTGGTGCGCAGAGCCTTATGGAGCTCCCTCCGTGCTCTGGTACAGCTTGCATCAACCCAGCCCCTGGTGTCAGACTTGGCGGGACGGTTGACCTGCGTCAATGACTGGTTTATATTGGCTGAAATACCCAGGAAAGCACTTTTAATTGCGTCTGGGTCAGCCTGCGGATCCACGCAGATGGCCACCTCATCGCTATTGTGTGTCACTATAGTGGCAAGGAAACTATGGTCAACTTTTCCCCATTTGATAGTATAGTCATTCTTGTTTGCCAGCTGTGGCGAATATCCCAGAGAGGAGGGGACCTTAACAAGGTCTTTTTTTTTCCAGAATAGATTTTATTTATTTAGTTTCTGCAAACTAATTGTCTAATGGACAATAGCATAACTTGTAGATGATTACACATACAATCGTTCATATATTTATAACATAACTTTACAACAATTCAACCCCAGTGCATTAGTGCATACTAATAATGTATACTGTGTCTAGATAGAAGACATAATTCAGGAATCTTATCACTGAATATAAATCACACCTGTGCATCGTATGTCCGAATTTCAGAGTCCACTGCATCCGACATCGTTGTCTGTTGCGGAATGACCAGGCCCTGGTAGTCCGCCCATCTCTGCCAGATTTTAGGATGCTTCTGAGGGCATCCGCGTGCCAGGAAAACTGGGATCTCCAGTCCCATACAAAAGTCCATTCCATTTTTCCAGGCCCTGATAGGAGGGGGTGTATCCGATTTCCATAACCTGGCTATGTCACATTTAGCAATGGTGAGGCCAAGCCAGAGGAGATGGCATTTATACCTGTTGCCACCAATATCATCTGTTATATGAAGTATTGTAAGTCTAGGGAATCTAGGCAATTCCCACCCAAGTATTTCAGTTAAGCATGCCAATACACCAGACCAGAACCTATCGAGGCTGTACATGTCCAAACTGTATGTAGGAATGTACCCTCCTCATTCTGACATCGTAGACATACTGGGGAGTCAATCAGGCCAGCTCTCCATAATCTATGGCGCGTATAATACGCCCTGTGAAGGTACGTAAACTGGATAAATCGTAGGTTGGAGGAAATTGCCTCGCCACGACCGGACTCCAGGGCCACGATCCAATCATCTGTGTCTAGGGGGCCTACCGTCTGTTTGCCAGGTATTCTTAAGTGTCTCGAGTGTTGTGACGCTATGTGTAACGAGGGATTGATATATTTTGGATATCATATGTTGACCAAGGTCTCCCATTAGAAGCTTGCCCTCTAGTGGGTTAAATTCTGGAAGTGACTCCAGTTTATCTATGTGGGGTGTGATAGCATGGCGGAACTGTAAATATTTATAGAACTGGGAGTTATGCATGGGAAATTCGTCTTTTAGGTCCTGAAATGATTTGAGTACCCTGCCGTGCATGATATTACCAAATGTAGAGATTCCTATATTGTCCCATCCGCGGACCCCCTGGAGTCCAGCTAGTTGGGGTAATAATTGGTTATTCCATAGCGGTGTTTCATGGGTAATACGGCCCCACCACCCCATTCTTTGGAGAGATTGTCTCCAGGTAAGAATGACCACCCTGGTGGCAGGTGGCAAGGAGTGGAAATTTGATCTGCTATATAAGTGGGATGTAAGAGCCGGGTGGTTCATTATCCAGCGTTCCACTGCATATGCTGGATCATCGCTGGGCCCATAGTGCCAGTCATTAATCACCTGGAGATGTGAGGCCTCATAGTAGGCCTGCATATCTGTAGCAGCGATTCCACCACAGTACGTTGACTGAAAACAGGTGCGAAGCGCAACACGAGAGACGCCCTTCCCATAGGAATTGCCCCAGCATGGCATTGATATGTTTGAACCAGGATAGTGGGATTGGATGTGGGTGATTCTGCAGATGATACAGTAATTGTGGAAGAGGTACCATCTTAAAGACTGCAGAATTCCCGTATAGAGATAATGGCAGTCCAGCCCAGAGCCGTGTGTTAGTGCGCTTCTCTGTAGCTACGCCTAGATTCCAATCCCATGATATTTGGGGGTTCTCAGAGAGGAATACTCCTAAATATAGCAGTCCGTCTGTTGCATGTCGAAGATTCTCGGCCCAGTTATTACGCCCTAATGTGCCCCTTAGTGGCCAGATAGTGGACTTCCGGGGATTCAAGTATAAGCCCGACGTTTCCCCGTAGATCTGCATTATCTGCAATATTCTAGGGCCCATTTTAAATGGATCTGTGAGGAAGAATAGTTTATCGTCTGCATATAATGCTATACGATCTGATACATCCTCGGTCCATTCAAAACCATGAATCAGCGCGTCTTGCCGGACCCATACGGCCAGTGGCTCGATGGCCAGTGCAAAAAGGAGAGGGGACAGTGGGCATCCCTGTCACGTTCCACGCCCAACCAGGAAGGGGTCCGAGACGCAATCCCCAACTCGAACTGTAGCCATTAGATCAGTGTATAGGAGCTTGATATATGCTATAAGCCGTGGGCCAAAATTATGTCGTGGTAAGAGCGCAAATAAGTAGGTCCAACTAATAGAATCGGAAGCTTTGTCCATATCCGTCAATAGTAGAGCTACTGGTCTATGTAAGCGATCTACTGCTGTTATCGCATTGTGGGCTTTCCGAATATTATGGCAGGTAGACCGATGGTGTCATGGACTGTCCGGGACTATGTCGGGAACACAGTCAGGGACTTGGGCAAGGACTGGGAACGGGGTAGAAAACGTACACAGATAGAGGAGTACAGCGCTGCCCAGGATCACACAGGAAGTCAGAGGAGAAAAGGGTCCAAAGAGGAAGCCTGTACAAAGGAACAAGATGGCTAAGACTCAGAAAGGAAGGGCACTCACAAGGCAATTTAGCATTCAGACTAACTACACCCAGGACGGACGTGCAAGACATATATATAACACAACATTAACAATAAAGGGAATGTGGGGTAAAGCACTCGGGAGCTCCACACGGTAAGACTGAAGCTCAGTAAGTTCCTCACCCACAGTTGCTGTTACAGATACTGACTGAAAATACCCACATATAGGATATGTATGCAAAGGCAGGGTCTGTGGAGCTTATACCTATGGTGATGTTATAACAGTAACTCAAAGACAATACTCACAGTGAACAAGAAACACCACCTAGGTAGTCAGCTGTGCCCACGGATCCTGGCGATCAAACAGGAACACGCAAGGCAGTAACAGCAAAGGGGTAGAACTAAACACCAGCACAATAGACAAGTAGCTAGCAAGGAGGAGTGCTTAACAGGAAAGGAAGGAAATCACAGGGCACATTTGGCAGAAAGCAGGTAACAAACATACAAGGTAACAAAAGCAAGACAGCAGAAATAGAAAGACAGTAAACTAGAACTGGAACCAACGAAATGGGAAGAAAGGCAGGGACTGGAAAAGGATATACAGAAGGGGAGGCTACAAAGGTATACTAGAATAGTGCAGGTTCAGGAATCAAGAAAACAAAGTAGCATAGAAGGCAGTGCTGGGGCAGGAACAAGAATTGAGCAAAAGCTCAGGAGTCAAAGTAGCACTGCAGGTAGTGCTAGTTCAGGAGAAGGGAAACTGCTGCAGGTCAGGAACAAGGAATGCTAAGGCTCAGGAGTCAAGGTAGCACTGCAGGCAGTGCTAGTTCAGGAGAAGGGAAACTGCTACAGGTCAGGAACAAGGCATGCGAAGGCTCAGGAGTCAAGGTAGAACTGCAGGCAGTGTTAGTTCAGGAACAAGGGAAACTGCTGCAGTTCAGGAACAAGGAATGCTAAGGCTCAGGAATCAAGGTAGCACTGCAGGCAGTACTGGTTCAAGGAAACAGGAAATAGCTACATCTCAGGAAACAAGGAGTCAAGAGAGCACTGCAAGCAGTGCAAATCAGGAACAATAAATAGCTGAAGCCCAGGAACAAAGAATAACTATAGCTCAGGAACTCAGGAAACAAGGTAGCACTGCAGGCAGTGCTAATTCAGGCACAAGGAATAGCTATAGCTCAGGAACTCAGGAAACAAGGTAGCACTGCAGGCAGTGCTAATTCAGGCACAAGGAATAGCTATAGCTCAGGAATCAAGGAACAAGGATTAACTATAGCTCAGGAATCAAGGAATATCAAAAGCTCAGGAAACACTGGAAACAAAGTTATCAAAAGCTCAGGAAACACTGGAAACAAGGATCGGCCTCACCGGTATACAGCTACAATGACCAACACTGGGCTGAAGGGAGCTGGGGCTTAAAAGAGCTCACAGTAATCACATGCATCAGGTGTGAGCAGGCTAGCAGCAGCCAGCCACAGGTGAACTGAATTCCTCCACCCATCCTTGGCCTGCAGGGGTGGAGACAAAGCAGTGAGCAGGGGATTCTGGGTAATGGAGTTTCAGGCATGAGCAGGATGGCGTCCACAAAACCCGGCATGGATTGGGAATGGATGTCAATTCCCAAATAGTGTCCAAATGGCTGGAAGTCAGTATGTACATGAAGGGGAGGGTCTGGAAGCTTGTTATGACACTGGAGAGTTCCACAGTTCAGCCCCCTGGTGGTGGACACGAAAACGCAGGGAGCAAGTCGTGACAGATTGGGCATAAAGCCCGCTTGGTCCAGGTGGACAATGTCTGACATGTATAGTAGCAGTCTATTCACAAGAATTTTGGCAAGGATTTTTGCTTCAGTATTTAAAAGAGATATCGGTCGGTAGGAAGTGTGCTGTGCCGGTGGTCTGCCCGGCTTAGGAAATACCATGATTTCGGCGTGTCGCCAGTCCGGTGGCAACCGCGCTGTCTCAGTCAGCTCCTGAAGTATGTGGAGGAGATGGGGGCCTAACTGAGTTATAAATGCTTTGTAGAACTCGCTAGGGAAGCCATTGGGGCCGTCCGCAGCTCAGACACAGCTGTTGTTAACTCTTCAAGTGTAATGGGCGCATCTAAGGATTTCCGTGTATCCTCAGAGATAGTTCTTGGAGGTATATCGTCCAAAAAACTCTCTATTAATGAGACGTGTATGGCTTCTCTAGGTCTGTAGAGTTCCCTATAAAAATGTGCAAAGCTATTAGCAATTGCTGTCGGGTCTGTAAGGGTTGCCCCGTGTGTGTCGCGAATAGGAGGGAGAGGGGCGGACGGTGCAGCCTGCCTACATAGTCGGTAGAGTAGTTTGCTAGATTTGTCACCCCACAGATAAATTCTGCTCTAGGATGCCAGCCAAGTGCGTCAGGGCTCGTCCATTAATTTACTCTGATACTGTTGTTGGGTTAGCCGTAGGTTCCTACGAGCTACGTGTGTGCCGCTGTCTTCACTATGTCTTTCTAGCATCATTATTTGGGTTTCTAAGTGTGTAAGTTTACCCATTCAGAGTTTTTGTTCTGCTGTGGTATAGCTAATGTCCACCCCCCGTATTGTGGGTTTCATGGCTTCCCAGAGTGTTTCCGGAGAGGAGACAGAGTCCGCGTTGAGGGTAAAGTATTCCATTACCGCCTTATGCATATGAGTCCTATACTTCTGATTTTGTATATGCCAGGAGGAGAGTCTCCATCTAAATGGGCGTCGATGTGGACCAAATGAGAGTGTTATTGCAATTGAGGAATGGTAGGATAGCCCCCGGGGCATATTTGAAGCCTCAATCACACTCTGAAGACAGTACTCTGGAATGAATAGATAATCGAGCCGGGAGACGGTATTGTGTACCGTGGAGTAATATGTATAGCCTGTGTCGTGGGGGTGAAGCATTATCCATGTATCGACCCATCCCACCATATTTGCGAGGGAGTGTAGCTTTGACTCTTTGCGCCGCACAATCGTCCCGGAGGGCCGTCCCCTATCGGCGGAGACATGCATTACGTCGTTCCAGTCGCCACCCATAATCGCTAGGCATTCCGGGAGTTGTCCCCATACGTCTACTAGACAATCAATGAAGGTTTGAGAGAGTGGAGGGGGGCATAGATGCAACCTATGACTATTTGCACTCCATAGATAGTATATACAAAAAGAGAGAGAGGGGCCCAACCACCAAAGGGGAGGGGTACCAAATACGACAAAAAGTCACAAAGAATCCCCCCTTGGGTAAAAAACACCTATACAACACCACATTCACACGAGAAACCTTATATCACCAACACGTTAACAATAAACAAAGGATCCAAGAAATAAACAAATCAAGTTAGTTCTAAATGATTAGTACAAATTTATTAAATTCAGTATACAATAATTAAAAATTCATCTTAAAACTTCACAGTATTTTTCTAACGTTCATCATAAAACAATAATCAAAGAAGCTTTATCAAGTTAAAAAGGATTAGACACACATATCTTGAGGGCAGATCAATACATACAATTAAAAAAACAAAACACAAAAAAACATATATGGGAGAACGAGCAGGAAAATTGTTTCCAAGTCACAGGTATAGCCACATAATCATACACAGATCAAATGTCAACTCATGAGAGAGATCTCTCCTTTGTTTTGTACTCAGTAACAGTTGTCCACATCGATTTAAAATGGGCTTCCCTTATCTGTACATCGACGCGTTTCGGAGGAATGAGAAATACCCTCCTTTGCCTACAAATGAAGAGTATTATGCTACTGTTAAGGATGTCTTTATGATAATTCCTTTTATTTAAATGATGTCGCCTACATTGGCATTGTTGATGAATGAATGTGTATATGGATGGTATATTTGTGAGAATGAGGAGAATGAGGAAACCTTGGTTTGTCACCAATATGTTGATGATTTATTAGGACTAAGAAGTGAAGAATCAATGATTATGTTTATTGATTTATATGTGTCTGATTTTTGTTGTTATTGCTATTACAGAAAGTGATTGATAAATTGGGAGCAATTTTATTATCCTGAAGAAGGTGTTGGCCTAAACATAGTGCCCACCGAAACGCGTCGATGCACAGATAAGGAAGCCCATTTTAAATCGATGTGGACAACTGTTACTGAGTACAAAACAAAGGAGAGATCTCTCTCATGAGTTGACATTTGATCTGTGTATGATTATGTGGCTATACCTGTGACTTGGAAACAATTTTCCTGCTCGTTCTCCCATATATTTTTTTTGTGTTTTGTTTTTTTAATTGTATGTATTGATCTGCCCTCAAGATATGTGTGTCTAATCCTTTTTAACTTGATAAAGCTTCTTTGATTATTGTTTTATGATGAACGTTAGAAAAATACTGTGAAGTTTTAAGATGAATTTTTAATTATTGTATACTGAATTTAATAAATTTGTACTATTCATTTAGAACTAACTTGATTTGTTTATTTCTTGACTCCATAGATAGTCCCTTGGACGATCACGTATCTCCCATGTGGGTCAATCCATTGGCGTGAGGATGTGAATGGAACTCGGCGATGTATCATAAGGGCCACTCCCCTGGAGCCCCGTGTGAATCCTGCATGAAAGACTCGATCATAACCATAGCGGGCTAGGCAGGGTGCCTTAGTGCCCATAAGGTGTGTCTCCTGCAACAATACTATGTCGGCTCTAGATCGTTTTGCTTGGTGACTTACTGCACCTTGTTTAATTTTATCTAACAGGCCCTTTACATTCCAACTCATGATACGCAGTTGACCCTGCGAGGCCTTATGTGAGATGGCATTGACATGTAATAAGTGGCTATATGGATGTAGTCGCATATTAGAGCACCTATCTAGCATTACATTATCTAAGCACTGGGTAAAAACAGTAACCAAACCAACCCACAACCCATCCCTCCCCCACCCCAATACCTCAGAGAAATTTAAGCATCTGTCGCGGATGGAACACCATACCGACCCCAACGGGGGATTGACTGTGTATTCCTCCAATGGATCCCCAAACACCCGAAAGCCATAATGGCAACTTTAAAGAAGGGGAGCGGGTTCTGATGTTCCAGCCCGCTATCAACTTAACAGTAGACTGCATAGGTCTCAGTAATTATACTTCAAGTCAGTTCCCTTGGGCCGATATTTCGATTAATTTATGTTGCGTTGAAGCATTGACCACTGGCGTGTTTCCTGGTTCATCGTCCCGTATCTTGAAGCGCCATGTGGACCTGGAGTGGTGCCGCTGTTTACCTTGTTGCTGTGTTCGCCGGCGCTGGGATTCACTGGATGACGAGTCTGAGTTGTGGCGAGAAGGGATGTGAAGCTTGGTTCGTATCTGTTCATCTGTCCAGCTGAAGATGGCTTCTGGTGTATCAAAGAACAGAGTACGTGAATTATATACAACTCGCAAACGAGCAAGGAATTGGAGCGAGTACACAATCTTGAGTTCTCATAGTCGTGCCTTGGCCACCTGGAAGGATTGCCGCTGCTGCAAGACCATTCTCGTATAGTCTGGGAATATCATGATTCTATGTGAATCATAGAAGAGGTCCCCCTTTGTCCTGCATGTTTAAGGACTGAGTCCCGATCATGGTAGTTCAAAATGCGTGCAATTATGGGTCCCGGTTGCGACCCCGGTGGCGGGCACTGCAGCAGGGCTCTATGTGCACGTTCCACAATGAAGAAGGGGGAAAGGCCGTCTCCCAGCATCCACAAATTGAGCCACTCTGAAATGAACTTTTGGGTATCTTTGCCTTCGCATTATTCGGGAAACCCACGAAGCGAAGATTATTTCTGCGGGTGCGCCCTTCCGCGTCTTCCACTCGCGTTGCGAGGCCTTTGGTGAGTTTCTCCAAAGAGGAGACCTTGGTCTGCAATACAGAGACGGAGTCTTCCACTGCTGAGACCCTAGTTTCTGCCTGCGTAAGGCGCTTCACTGCTCCCCTGAGGTCTTGGCGCAACAACAACACCTCCGAGTCAAGTGCACCTATCTGGGTCTCTAATGCCACTCTTGTCTGGGTAATTGCCGCCAGTAGTGCGGCATTATCTGGCAGCGCGCCCGCACCCCCTTCGGAGTCCGCCGGCTGGCTCCGGATCCAGTGAACTTATCCATGGTGCTCTGCCTGGCGGTTCCTCCTGACGTTTTGTCTTTGGTCATGGTGAATCTGTGCGCAATATGCTGCCAGACGTGTCGGGTATTCTGCCCTGTTATGTACTGTAGGGCCCCTTGGTTTAGGCAATAGGCGGCAGGCCGAGGGCGACCCCCCAACGCCACAAGCCGCACCTGGCGCTAGTCAGGCCGCTTCTGTGAGCGCAGGACAGGTCCCCCATCCTCTATTTGGTGCTCCTTCACCACCGCAGCATCCCCAAGAAGAACTGCAGCCCAGCGAGGGGCACTGATAATCACTGGAAGGGAGGGGATCCGCTACATGCCGCCACACTTCTTGCGGCCTTATGAGGATGCACAGTAAGGATCTGCATAGGGAATCCACACGTTATAGGCCCACTATGTGTTGCAGCAGTTTAGTCACGGCTCCTAGTATGGCAGGTATGCACCTCGCGCACCATCAAGCCAAAGGAAAGCCAGGGCAGCAAGCATCCGACAGAGGGGTTGCCCCTCCGCACTCGTGAAACGACACACAATGCTCCTCACCGGCCAAACACAGCAGCCTCCGACGACACAGCCGCAGCCTGCCCGGGAGGGTGCCGGAGTCCGTCTGGGACCTCCAGTCAGCCCCGCCAGGTACAAGCGCGCTGATTTCTAGCCAGCAGAGCCCACTCACCGCAAGGCCCCGGGCCCCGTCACGACCGGATGTTCCAATCGACTCGAGGCACTCCCATGCGGCCACCGCGGCTCCTCCTCAGGGATTTCACCGATCTCCGGCGTGCGACCGCGGCCGCTCGGGTCCTCTGCTGCTCCTTGGCTTATAGGTCGCCTGCTGCTACGCCGAGTCACGGGCTACCGTTGTTGTCTTCTGGCGCACGCGCGCCTTCCTCAGCTACACACAGGCCACAGAGAGCTGCCTCCGACACCGCGCTCGGTCCCCAATCACCGCAGCATATCTCTTGAAGCACCGTTGTGTGCACCGTCACATCAGCCACACGTTCGGGAACGTTTCATATAGGGATGGCAGCCACTATCACGGTTTCAGCCGGATTGTGTGTCGAGCTGGCGGAGTCGATCTAAAGTGCGTCCGCCATGTTGGACCACTTGGTCACGCCCCCATAACAAGGCCTTATAACCTCAAACTACATGTCAGAGCTGCCTGGTCGCTATACACAGTGAATTTACAATCAAATTCTGTCATCCGACTAGTTAGTTCCACAGTAGTTAAAATATAATCAATAGTGGAGGAAGCTACATTCCTGAGAAATGTTCGAGCTAGCTCCTCCGTTGCCCCTAGCTCATTACCATCCTGAGATCCAAGTTAACCAGCAAGTTGTTTAGGGCAGAGCCATAGCCGTTGTGCCTAAATTGCATCAATGGTTTATTTCTGGGAATCCCGTATTCCACATACTGCTTTTGCAGAGATGGGACAATAATGTGCATTAAAATCACCTGTCCAAAAAAGATGTATCGGATGGGGGTAATCCCTAAATATTAAATAGAAGGCCATGTCTAAATCGACAACAACCTGAGAACTCGTTCCATTAAAGCAGTTATTATAGAAGTTTACAATGAACAAATCCCAATCATCGTGGATATCACATAAGAGTAGTTGGAAGAACGGGTATTGTCGATAAACCTTCCCAGGAAAGATATTGACAATATAGATGGCCAAACCTCTATTTGCTCGCACCGCAGGTGAAGGGGTGGTGTGTGTATGATAAAGAGAAAACCCATCAATAAAGTGTTCCTAGGCTTCCCATGTTTCCTGAAAACAGATGATGTCATAAACAGCTAGCATTTCCTGCCATTCAGATGACACCAATTCTTTGCGTAACCCTGCAATGTTCCATGAGATAATCTTTAATTGATGGCTAATCCATTCAATACCTAAGCGTTTTTCTTTCGAGGTCTGATGAGGAGGAGCTATCAATGCCACACCAAGTGAGATACCACCTTTCACTTGTGGAGTGTTATTACTAATGATGGGGGGAGTCTGTCTTAGATTGTCTTTGTACTTATTAGCACGCATTTACCCAGTTGCTTTGCCTGAGATGTTTTTCTTTTTCTTCCCACTGCAGATGCTGTCTCCAGAAGCTTTCTGTTAGGTAGTGAATAGGCATTTGTTATGTATTAGACAACTGATAGTGAGGTTCTCACTGGGAGAAGAGGAATATGCCAGGAAGCGCAAATTTTGGGAAGAGCTGTCTGAACCACACAATTCTGCGCAGAGTAACAAGTCAAGGTCATAGCCATGCATGAACCGTTGTAAAGGCATGAAAAACTGGGGAGTTTACCTGCTCCCAGCCTTTGGAAGAGAATGATTGGTACCTGAAAAGTGAAGAGGAGATGCAAGGCTGAACTAGTGTTTTGTTGAATTATAATAGCGTGTGTTCCTTAGACTAGAGAGAGCAGATCCTAGTGAGCTGATCTGAGATGTGCTTGCTGAATTCGAACTGAGTGAGAAGACCCACCCAGCTTCTGCTAATCTCCATTGCCTGAGTGGTAAGGCTTCAGGCCAATGCATTTCTATTCTCTCATGAGAGACCTGCATTTGGTTTTCTGATGCTGACACCTTACCTTATTTGCTTAAGATAAATGCCATTCTCTCCCAACCCTTCTTTAATTTAGATTAGGGATTTTCCTCTTTGGAACACACTTGCAGCATATTCTGCAAACTATTTGTAATTCTTACCAGTGTGATGTTCTATGTCATTTTGAAATATTGACTTTTAGATTATTTGAATTTGTAATAACGATGACTAAAATTTAAATCCTTCATGAACTGATGATTTGGTTTCCAACTAATTCGTTAATAAATCCCTTTAAACTCACTTCAATTATCTTTGTCCTTTCCTGTGAAGTCCCAATTGGACTTCACTGTTTCCTGGAGCCCTCCACGAAATGTCCAATCTCTGAGAGAAGGGAAAAAACCATTAGATAATGAGATTTTGCTGCCATGGTTTGAGGAAACTCCGAAGAGTAGAGGCACAGGAGAGACTGAGTCACCATCCACGAGTCAAAGGAAAGTTAGACCTCTAGATGTACCAGAATGAAAGGTGGAATTGGAAGAAATCATTAGGGGATGTCTAGACATCTCACATCTTAATCAATAGTAGGAAAATGAGCTAATAAATCTGAGTAAAGAGATTATTTGGCGTGCAGCTACACCACATTAGAAATTAATAGAATTGGCAGGGAAATCTGAGGTAGTCCTCTCTAAGAGTCTTCATTTGCAGAAAGATTCAGGGCACAACTAGATGATCAAGCGATTGTCACCATGCGATCTTCAGGAATTAAGTTACACATTGCTGAATTGGTTAAATATATTCGGAAATGGAGTGATTTTGACAGACTGGAGAGCAAATGGGCGAAAAAGCAGAGCAAGCAAAAGAAGCAAACATGCAGTGGAGAGGTAAATGACAAACTGCCTCCTGCAACCCCAGATGAAGATGAGGCACTAACATTCCCTATGAGGGAGATACCAGGTGGAAGGTATGTTCATGTGCCATGGAGTTGAGGTGATCTTGCGACATACATGAATAATTTCCCCAAACTAATAGAGAATCCTGCGCAATGGTACAGATTTGTAAAAATGTCAAAGGTTTTGTTGACAGATTTGAATACCTTTTTCGACATTGTGGTAACGAGTGATTTATGGGCTGAGTGTAAGATAGCTATACAGTGGCCACATACAGAACCCCCAAGTAATCCATGTGCACCATCTCCTATAGTAGTGACAAATTATGATGCAGTGATTACTTTAATGAAAGGAAAGGTCCTGGCAAGGGATATGGACTGGCTAAAGATCAATGTTACAACTCAGGATGGTAAAGAATCAGCGCATGCCTATTATGAACAATTGTTTCAGGTGTTTAAACAGCACAGTGGTCCAGAAAATCCTGAAGGGGAGATATGGGAAGCTTTGTGTTATAGTTCGTGCTTGGGTTGCACCTAGACATCAGTATGCACATACAATAGAATGTGATTTGCTAGCAGACTAAACTGTTAATTGAAATCCTGAGGTACGCTATGTATACTGGAGTGATGAGCAAGAGATGAAGTTGGAAACAATTAAGAAGTTTATGCTTGCCCAAATGAAGTTGTCTAACAACACAGGGTCTGGCTCTAATCAGCAAGGCTGAGCCATTAATCAAAAAACAACACTAAACCTTGCCTGTACTGATCCTTATTCAAAGATACAAATCGTCAAGGTGACAGCAACCAAATTTTTGTCAACCTCCTCAGATATTATTCAAAAATATATTATAAAAAGATTTTTGTAAAATGAAAATAAAATATATTTTTGAATAATATCTGAGGAGTTTGACAATAATTCGGTTGCTGTCACCTTGACGATTTGTATCTTTGAATAAGGATCAGTACAGGCAAGGTTTAGTATTGTTTTTTGCCCAAATGAAGTTGGCACAGAAAGGATTTCAAAATCAACCATATGTGGGAAATGTTGGTAGAATGCAAGGTGTTGGTTACCAGAGTGGAGGTCAGATAACGCAAGGTGAAATTGGTGTTTCACAAGGCAGAGGTCGGGGTGTTCCGGTTGACCCAAATTCTATGGCAGGACCTGGAGGCGAGGATTAGGCTTTTCCTTTCTTCGCTTTATTTCAACAGCAGCCTTTTTCCAAACAACAAGGCATTAAAACAAACTACATTTCCCATGGCACAATGGGGAAACCAAAGAGAAAACTGTCAGTCCAATCAGGATGCCCCTGCATGTATAACGGTCCCTGCAGACGCTCCTTCTTCCTCTTTCTTCGCTGCTCGAGCAGCATTCAGATAAGTTCCTTTCTGTTGTCTTTATTGTGCGATACTTCGTATTTATTTGGTGTTTAACTGGTAGAATTTCAGGCTCGCAGCTTAACCGCACCTTTTGCCACATGTTGTGCCTTTGTATAAGATGCCTGTTTAAATCGGATTTTCTTTCAGGGCCCGCGGGTGCCTCCACTGCTCCTACGCGATCGTTTGTTTTGTGTAACGCGTGCGTTGCGGTTAGCCGACCGCTAGGGGGCCCCGTGCAATACAGACAAAGCGCTCAGCGCATCGCTACACCCCGCTCCCCCGGCGCACGTCTCTCTCACTGTGTTCGGTGAAGCGCGGCCGGCAGAGGTAGCTGACACGGGGGAAGTTTAACGAGTGCAGTGACCTTTCACTCGCATTCTCTAGGCTGACGCTTGGAGGTGAACACCTGTTGGGCTGTTTCTTAGCAGTTCCTGACGCCCGTAAGCGATCACTGTGATTATATTAATAGCATTTCACCAACGCTGGAAAAGCGAGTGCCTGCCTGGAGACAGACACCCGTACTTGAGTAAGTGAAAGAAGCACACTAGTGGGACAGTCCCAGGCAGAACATTGTTTCCCTAGAGAATAACAGGGAGGAAGTCCCACAACTGCACCCCTGTACTCCATCAAGGGGGAGTAAACCCTATCAGGGACATAAAGTTGGGTGTTACACCTGATCAGCTTGCCCCACTACCCCAGGCTATGGCTATGGAAAGCTTTGAGGAAGATGAATATATGGAAGAGGAGGCGGTTACCTACATCCCAATTGATGACCACTTCTGCGAGGTAATGGATGCCTCCATCATCAAGGCAGTTTCACAGGTTGTTCCCCCCCGGACAAGAGACTTATGGCATTACAAGCCCAATGCCAGAAACCCCTCAACCAGAGGGAAGACATGGCGGGGTCACGAGCCCCTTTACCTCCAGGGAACCCTACCAAGCCCAATCCAGACAAGCGCAAACGCACAGAGGGGTCAGGGGTAGATCTTGACGCTTTTGAGCATCTGAGGAAAGCTTTTATGGAAGCCCAACCCATCCTGGAACCTTCAGGTCAGGACACTCCTGGGGAGCCCCCTCTGATGTCCCCCCAAGGTATCCCAGGAGACGGGTATGATTCCCCGAACACTTCCGACGGTGATGAGGGAACAGTCCAGACCCTGGCGCCACTCCCCGTCCCCTCTGCCGGACTCAGCACCATCCGGCTCAAACCCGGTCACGGCAGCAGACCTATTAGACCCAGATGATCTGCTGCATCCGCGGTCTGCAGAATGGTTCCCAGCCCCCAAGGTTGCATCCTATATGGCTAGCAGGCTTAGGAAACCCCTAGATAAGGAGGTGAGGAACTGCCTCAAGGCGGAATGTCCTCGGCCATCTTTGGGAGTGAAAGTGGCTCTAACCCCGGAGATAGATGCTAAAATGGCCACCTTCCTCGCCAGATTCGTCCGTGACCCCAAAAAGGACATTGACAGGTCCTGGCGGTCCTGTCAAGATAAGCTATTGGATATAGCAGGACCCCATGCCAAAATAATGGATATGGCGGAGGACGCAAAGGCGTCCGGTACGCTGATCTGCCCCGAAGCCTTGTCTAGCTGGGCTCAGCGGGCAATAATCTTTGTGGGGAACGCCAACTGCACGATTTCTACAGAACGGCGCAGATCCTTGTTAATCAAGATCGACCCCAAACTAGGGGCTCTCTCAACTTCAGAGGCAGGCACAGTGGCCCAGGGCAACCTTTTCGGGGACCCGTTTATTCGGGAACTGGGAAAATTTGTTAACACATTCAATTCCCTAGATAAGACCCAAACCTCTATTAAAAGAATATTTAACCCCCGTGTTTTTGCCTATGCCGGCCAGGGAAGGAGGCGCTCGTCCGGCCGCTATCAGCAACAAGCCTCCAGAGCAGAGCCCCGCCAGGGCCAATATCAAGACTCCAATAAGTTCGGGAACTTCTACCAAACCAAAACCTACGCTCGTTGTAGAGGTGGCAGAGGCGGCCACAGGGGCCACAGCAACTACAACAATTCACAAGGTGAGAACTCAAAGTATAGAGGGCCTCCAGCTTGGAGGTCGTTTGGCATTGTTCTTGCAGAACTGGGAATCCCTGTCTTCAGACACCTGGGTCCTTCAAACAGTCCAAGGGTTTCATATAGAGTTCTACGGGACCCCCGTCCAGAGTCACAGCCCCAGGCCTCTGATCTTTTCACGGGATCAGCAAACCCTGATCGAATTAGAGATAGCAGCTCTCTTGGAGAAGGGAGCTATCGTCCCCACGTCCAGACACCCCAATGGGTTCCTCAGCAATCTCTTCCCGGTAGAGAAGAGGGACGGAGGCCAACGTCCAGTGATCAATCTAAAGGAGTTCAATGGATGGCTCCTATATCGCCACTTCAAAATGGAGGGCATTCACCTTCTCAGGGATCTTCTGCGGAGGTCAGACTGGATGGTCCGTCTAGATTTGAAGGATGCCTATCTGGCCATACTGATTTACCCGCCTCACAGACGTTTTCTGCAATTACAGTGGAAGTCTCAGGTGTTCGAATTCACCTCCCTCCCTTTCGGACTCTCATCCGCCCCTTGGTGTTCTACCAAGCTGATGAGACCCATGGCAGAGTTCTTTCGGGCACGAGGCGGACGACTGATCATCTATCTCGACGATATTCTTCTTATGAACCAATGTCCTCAAACTCTAGCCCTCCACTTGCAGATGGCCGTAGATCTATTAGAGTCACTGGGCTTTGTGATCAACACGCTCAAGTCCACTCTGACCCCGACTCAATCCATTCAGTTCCTAGGCTTCCTAGGCAACTCGGTAGAGGCGACCCTCAGTCTCCCTCATCTGAAATTGTCCAAAATCAGGCACGAATTACGGAGAACCCTAACCAAATCTCAGATTACTCTAAGGCAACTGGCCCACATAGTAGGGCTGCTCTCTGCTTCCATTCAAGCGATTTTTCCGGGACCCCTCCATTACCGGGCACTACAACGCTTAAAAAGAATGGATCTCCGGAAAGGCCTCTCCTATTCCCAACGGGTCCCACTCTCAGAGGAGGCGAGAGAAGAGATCAGGTGTTGGATCTCCCATATGGAGGCATGGAATGGCAGAGCGATCTTCGGCTCCCAACCGGACCTGGTGATCGAATCCGACGCCAGTGGGTCAGGGTGGGGCGCTCGCTGCGGTGAGTTCTCTACCGGAGGAAAATGGTCTTCATACGAACAAGCCCTTCATATCAACTGTTTGGAATTGATGGCAGGCTCGTTCGCACTCAGGGGCTAGACGAAGGACAAGGTGCAGTGCACAGTCTTACTGAAAATGGACAACGTAGCAGCGGTCCGTTACGTCAATCACCTCTGGGCACCCGCTCAAAGGCCCTGTCGGATCTTGCCCCGACCCTGTGGGAGTACTGTTTAACAAACCACATATCTCTGACGGTGGAACACCTCCCAGGCCAAGCCAACCAGATAGCGGATTGGCACTCTCGTCACTGGAGAGACGTCAGCCTGTGTAAACTGAACCCCTTGATCTTCAACCGCCTCCAGGAACGTAGGGGGCCCATTTTTCATGGATCTGTTTTCCTCCCGCCTAGACTTTCAGGTGGAGAGGTTCTGCAGCTGGAGGCTAGACCCTGTGGCGGTGGCAACAGATGCCTTCCTCCAAGACTGGAGCCTGGAACAGGCCTATGCATTCCCTCCATTTGCGATGATCACGCACTTGTCGCTTTGGATATTACATGTAGGACTTTTACTCCAGAAGGGGTAACATTTAATATTTCTCGCAGAACGAAATGCAATTCTAGAGTGGTGTCCTACCCAGAGTTTCAGGGAGTGCCAAAATTATGTGTGGTCCAGACCTTGAAAATGTATGAGACAGTCACGGAGGAGCTTCGTCCCCATGGGGAAGGACAACTGTTGATTGCTTTGACCAAGCCTCACAGAGCGGTTTCCTTCCCTACGATTGCCAGATGGATTAAATGGGTAATGCAAGAAGCAGGGATTGATACTGCTCAGTTTGGTGCCCACTCAGTCAGAGGAGCCATGGCTTCTAAGGTCTTCTCCCTGGGAGCTCTTTTAGAGGATATCCTCAATGCAACAGACTGGTCTTCCGATTCCACGTTTAAACGGTTTTACTTCAAACCTGTATCATCTCTGGCAACCCTAGTGGTAAACCAGCTTTAAACTAGCCTAATCCTCGCCTCCGGGTCCTGCCATAGAATGAAAAAGTTCCTAGCTATCGTAACGAAAAGTTTCAATTCTATTAAGGACACGGAGGTGAGGATTAGCCCACCCATTAGGCCAAGGACTGGCTCCCACCCACAATAAAAGTTGGATCTCAAGGTTATAAGAGTGCAAATATGGTTTATGTAACTTAAACCTAATCATCATGACTGTTAATATTTGTAGAAATGTTTATTGAATATTGGTGATGCCATTGGTTAAGATGTTCTATAACTGAAGTGACGGATTGGCATGCATAGGAGAGAGTATCTCAAATTTCTCTTTATACATCTTTCCTGGATCGGAGTCAACTAAACCGGAGTAACGTTCACAATGAGAAGCTGTGTTCGCAGGAAGAAAGAGGAACAAGGAGCGTCTGCAGGGACCGTTATACATGCAGGGGCATCCTGATTGGACAGACAGTTTTCTCTTTGGTTTCCCCATTGTGCCATGGGAAATGTAGTTTGTTTTAATGCCTTGTTGTTTGGAAAAAGGCTGCTGTTGAAATAAAGCGAAGAAAGGAAAAGCCTAATTCTCGCCTCCATGTCCTTAATAGAATTGAAACTTTCCGTTAGGATAGCTAGGACACTTTTCATTCTGAAGAAGATATTGCGACGTTAATGTCAGGATCTCACCTTTTTTCTGCAGGAGCGATAGGAATCACAATGAATGCTCCCAATTTTCCCTACGGGACAGACAGCCCAACAAGGTCAGAGCTGGTCCAGGTTGATGGGGAAGAGGGGAAGGGAGGAGAGAAAAACAAATATCCCACAGAATCAGTGCAGGAGTACTAGTGTCTACCCGGGAAACTCAATACTCCTCCTAAGCAAAAGAATAAAATAAAGGGAGAATCACTAACAGGTAAGTAAATGCTTGCGTGTATATGCATGTCCTGTGTATCTCATGTAAAGGTACCCGAGCACTTCCCCCCTTCCGTGTGTAAGCAGAGTCCGCAGATACTATAAGACTATACGTATCTAAGGAAACAAGAAAGAGAGCAATAAGGTTTATGCGGTGAGGGAAAACAGAGAACTACTTATAAAAAATTCCAATCATCATTTACTTTATCCGATTTAAAAAAATCGTAAAAGAAACAATTTCCAACATTTTCATACATATCAGTCGCGCGCCATATCAAATGCGTAGTCTAGTATGATAATCCAGACCTGCACATAAAGGTTACAAGATTTTTACCCAGCAGCTATTTTTAAATGGTTAAGATCTATCCAAACATGGCTATCTTCTTATAAATGACAATATATGGCATTAAAAAAAAAATACAATTGATTTGTGAAAACCCAGGGACTTGAGTAGGAAAATGATCATAAAATTTGTAAAGTGTAAATGCATTATACACTTTCTCTATTCCTAGAAAGCATTATTTGTAGGCGCTATAAGTCATGTGCCTATTCTAGTTGAGGACACTAAAGTGCAAGATCAATCGTGCAGATAATAAAGTGCTGATGCATCAATTACAGTATCAATTTCAAACACATCATATGCATTAGCAAGAGGTTATATACCAAGTGTGTAATGCTAAAAGCGATAGTAAAAAATAGTCATGTAGATAATGAAATGCAAGTGTATCGATCATAAGATCGATTTCGAACACATGCTATACATAAACAAAAGTTTATATACAAAGTGTACAATACTAAAATCAATAGATAAAATAATCACTAATAAGTCATAATTTCAATCCATTTCTCTTTCGTATTAAGTTGATAGCAAATAAATATCTGCTAAGGCTAAAAACAATTTGCTGCGATGTGTCTGTTTTTAGAATGCGTAGTGCTCCTAAATGTAATCTAAGTCCCAGGTTTATACATATAGGTTTAAGCCATTTTTTCCGAGGTATTGAGTATGCTGGGCAGAAAAAGAGTATGTGCGGGTCATTTTCTACAGCATTTTGTGTACATAAAGTGCAGACGGCCTCCTTATCATTTGAGTTTTTACATGACCACTTGGATGTATTAAATTTGGTCTGTAACACATCGAAGCGAAACTTCATATATAAGGATTTCGCTAGTTGGGGTTGTATTTCATCCATATAACCCTCAAACAGGGGAACCGGTTTTATAGTTAAGAACTGCGAGGTCAGCCTTCCTACTTTCGAGCTGAGATGTATGCTATCCTGGGCATACATCCAATAAGAATTTTTCAAAGACCTCTTTGAATCAGATGTCAAAGATTGGGGGTCATCCCAATAGCTATTTAAACTTAACTTATACAACCAGCAACGCACGCGGCGGCCATGGAAGGGTTACATTATGGTTGAGTCCCAATATCTCAATTAGCCCATCTTTATCATGTTTGAGCTCTTGTATGGTCCACAAGCGTACCCAGAGTAATAAATGTCTTAATACGGCTTGGGGCTCAATTCGCCGAAGTTTTATATCTTGAATTATGGGAATCATAGGTTTACGTACGGGAAGCTGCAATAACATCCTTATGAATTTGTTTTCTTCCACAGTAAGCTTGTTTTGGTTGTTGATGCCCCAGAGTTCTGCACCATAAAGGGTTGCTGTTTGTGCCCTACATCTATAAACTTCTAGGGCCGGTGACACTGCCTTGGATATACTTTTTTGATGCTTTTTCACAATTGCCATGGAATTTTGGACCAATGTTGACTTGCATTTGAGGTGTCCATGACAGCTTGGTGTCAAGCGTGATACCCAAATAGTTGAAGCTCGGCACATATTCCAATTCTTGATTTCCGACTATAATATTTTTCTTAAATGATTTGTGCGGATTTAGAGCCATATATTTGATTTTATTTGTATTAATTTCTAAGCATTTTTCCATGCAGAAAGCACCAAAACTGTCTAAAAGACTTTGCAGGCCCTTCGGCGTTTGAGATAGTAATATCGTGTCATCTGCGAAAAGTAAGGCAGGCACTGGCACCCCACCTAACTTTGGTGTGTCATGCTTACATCCCTGGAGATGTTGCACGACATCGTTGACATATAGTGAGAATAGGGTGGGTGCCAGTACACATCCCTGTCTCACTCCTCCTTTTATTGGAATCGCCTCAGTGAGTTCACCATTAGGTCCCCATCTAACTTTTGCATAATTGTCTGTATAAAGACGTATTATTTGTGAAAGAAGGTCATCAGGGACTCCCTGGGTTTTTAGGGAATTCCACAGGGAGCCCCTAGGGATGAGGTCAAACGCGGCCTTCGAATCTATGAAGACTATGTACATGTGGCCTCCCTTTAATTTTGTGTACTTCCATATTATGCATAATAATCTGAAAACCTGGTCTATTGTGCTTGTTCTCACTCTAAACCCAGCTTGATATTGAGACATAATGTCATTTTCTTCTAACCAGATATTGAGCTTGAGTAATATCTTTTTGGCATATATCTTCGGCAGTGTATCTATTAAACTAATTGGCCTATAATTGGCGGGATCTTGACGGTTTTCCTTCTTAAAGATGGGATTAATTTCGTCCCCTTCCATGTTTTAGGTATTGGTGCACCTGCAGCTACCGCATTAGAGAGTAGATTTGCATAGGGTGTCCAAACCTTGATGTCGTGCTTCAACAGGTCGCCGGGAATCTTGTCCAGGCCTGGGGCTTTCCCTGGCTTTACTTCTTGTATTGCTTTTATTGTCTCGTCTAAAGTAAAGTCGGAAGTGCTGTGAGGTCCGGGCCAATCAGCCATCTCGATGCTTGTTCCCTTGGCGAGTACGTCAGTTGTTACCGAATTGCCAGGGTCTGAGTATAAGGCCGAGAAATGATTATACCATGTGCCAGGGTCTAAATAGGGGTCCAAACTGGTATTTCCCACCTTGCTACCCTGGGCTAGCAGTTTCCAAAAACTCACGTGGTCCTTATTTTTTGCTGCCACAAGTAATTCATTCCAGTTACTTTCCTCCCAGTCTTTTTTTGTCTGAGCTAATAATTTCCTATACTGAGTCCTACAGGCTCTTAACTTTGCTGTGTTATTAGACCGAGCGGCCAGTATCAATTGTTGCTTTGCCGTGCGGCATTCCTTGGTAAACCAGGGATTAAGAGAGGAATGCTTAATGGTATTGGATGATTCTTTCTTACGAGGGATTTTACTCAGGAGGATTTCTAGCTTTTCAGCCAGAATAAGGTGTATTTGCAAGATTGGGATGTCACATGGGAAAGTATCTATAAAAGGAGTTAAAATATCTGCAAAAGTATTATAAATCTTTGCCAGGGTTTGGGGATTTCCAGCGATGGAAGGCCACTTTAATGTCCTACGATTATTACTGATCAGTGGATTTAAGGGAGGCTTTTCCTTTGGACAGATTTCCCTTAGTGCCTATGTTTCGGAAAATATTCCCTCCACTTTCAGGCACAGTGGAAAATGATCACTATGATCTCTTTGGTCCCCTTGAAGATCATGTAGGTTATCCCATAGATTGGTACTTAATATTATATAGTCGATTTTGCTCCTGGAGGTACCTCTTTTAAATGTATATGCACTTGGGCTGTCTGATGGCAGCCTACCGTTGCATGCTCTTAGTCCTTGCCCTGTGACCATCTAGCCAGTTGCATTACTGCCATTGTGCAAGGAACAGAAGTTCCGGCTTCCAATGGAGGAATGCCCCTTGCCATATCCTCCTCTTCTAGAACATTTTCTAGGCCCACCACAGGCTCAGACTTACAATTAAAATCCCCGCCTATAATTGCCGGTGTCCTAGGGTCAATAGTACTTAGAAAATTGTCCAGTATCTCCAGTACTGGGGATTCTGTACTAGCTGCTCTTGGTCTACTATAGACATTTATCAGGAGGATTTCTCCTTTATTATACATTATATGCATTCTAAGGGGGAGGTATATCTTATGGCTTACTGTCACAGGTGCAAGGAAGGCTCAAAAACACGTACTAGAAAGTTTAAGCACAAAATATAAGAAGTCACATGTATGCATTTCCACATGCCTCCCTTTCTAGTAAAAAGCAATAGTCAAAAAGGAAGGCAAAGATATATAGGCTTGTAAAAGGACAAATATAAAGTGCAACTTTGTTCTTGTTTGCAGAACTAAGTATTAATTCTGTGTCTCTAGTAACTTCACAGATATGCCACAGTACTTAATTGCAGACTCCGACTTGGCAAGAGAACAACAGAAAAGTAATTTTGCAGTGTTCTTTACATGTTAGTTTCAAAGTGCGCTAAGCACGTTACCCCAACTTGGTGCTGTTTGACATTCGATCCTTTAGAGGTTTGAATGCGTCTTGATTTTGCCTTTTCAGGGGTTTTTCAATAGCTTAGCAGGAGCATCCACAAGTGAAATTCAGGACGCCGAGAGAAACACAGAGAGCAAGAGAGTCCCGATGAAGGACCGCCGAAGACGGCAATGTGGTGTGCAGTGACCCAGAAGGAAAACAGGTGAGTGATCCGACGGCAGGAAGCTGCAGGCACGAAACACTAGAATGCCAAGCAGCTTCCTGCCGGTCGTTGCCGGCTTTAAGCTAGCCGCTCTCCACCCCTGCCGCATCCAGCAAACGGACTGTGGCAAGCGCGAAAGTTAAAAAGATTTATTCCTTGTCATTATTGTAACACTCTTGGTGATTGGAACAGGGAATACCTACAGAATCCTAATAGGGTAGTTGTTGATGGACAAATGCAAAATGTTAATTTGACTGAAATGCAGAATATCCCAGAGTGTAAACTGCAAATCATTCACAAGCCCCAATGATGCAGGTCCCACAAGCTCCCATGCCTCCACAGAGCGTGGGTAACTTCAGGTTTAATGTGAATCAAGTCGCAAGAGCAATCGCAAATCCTTTCCAAAATCAAAATCCATTTCAGCAATTCCCCATGTTTGCGATTGAGAGTTTTGACTCCAACAATTCACAATGGCTGTGCTTGAGAGGGGAGGAAGATTGCATACTTGGCGCAGTCTTAGAGGTAGACCACAGTGGCCCATTTGTAGAAGGTAGAGTGAATGGCCACCAAGTGTAATTTTTAATCAACACTGGTGTTACTCGTTCCACTGTTAGAACAGCAGAATTCCCTGATCTACCACTCCCGGGAAAGAAGATCCAGGTTGTAGGTGTGAGAAATAAACAAATAACTAAGCATGTGTCAAAGAAGGTCTCTGTTAAATTAGGCTCATTCGAAGAAGATCACCAGTTTGTTGTTTGCGATTCAAGTCCTGTAAACTTGTTAGGGAGGAATCTATTATGCAAATTAAATTGCACATTTACTGTACACCAGATGGTGTTGAATTTCAAGGGCCAGCAATTGGACATAGAAATACACGCAGAGTTAACGCGTCAGTACACAACCCTCTATACATCCAGGAACACATTTAGCGGTGCGAGATTTGTATCCATGCTCACTCAGATAACTTTACCAACAATAGACCAGATGCAGGCATTAGAGCTAGATGAGCCAATCACCCCTATGGAGATTGAAGCAGCGATAAGAGCAATGGCTACAGGAAAGGCGCCTGGAACAGATGTCCTCCCCTCAGACTATTACAAAATATACGCGGCCACAGTAGGTCCGCAGCTACAACAGGTGTACAACAGCTCGCTCAATGTAGGTGCCCTTCCACCCTCCATGCGGGAGGCGTTGCTCGTCTCTCCTCAAGCCAGATAAAGACCCGACTGAGCCTGGCTCGTATCGCTCGTTGTCATTACTAAATACGGATTACAAGGTCCTGGCCAAGGTACTTGCCAATAGGCTGACCCCCAGGGTTCCTCTGTTGGTGGGAACCGACCAGAATGGCTTTGTCCCGGCCTGCAGTACGTCACTAAACCTTCGTAGATATTTCAGGGTGGTAGAATATTCTCCCCGAGACTGGCCCTACTCGGGCTACCTAGAATTAGACCTGACGAAGGCGCTTGACTCCCTTGAGTGGGAATACCTATTCGCGGTTCTCACTAAACTAGGTGTCACATGTTTGGGGAAGCAACATGGCCACCAGGACGTGAGCTCCTAGGGCTCCCAGCCGGCCTGCCGCATAATCTGGCGAATATCCTGTACCCGCTTGCCCTGGCGCACGCTCCGGCGCCTGCGGGGGCTCCTGAAGCTCTGGGGGCCCTGTGGGAGAGTATGGGGCCCTGGAGGTGCGGCATACCTGGAGGAACCTTTGGAGCGGGCCGCCTGGAGTCAAGTGGCCTACGCGAGGTTGCGCGGCCTGGTGGGTGATGGACGAAACCTGCGCGCAGCGGGAGAGACCCGAACCCAGAGAGGACTGGCCTGGGATGGCTATCCAGAGCAGAGAACAGGGCTGTGAAATTTCCAGCTGCCCGCCACTGCATCCTGCACATGGTGCCTGGAAAGGCAGGAGCCTCGTGGGCTTGTTCGACGCGGGAGTGAGGGAACCTGCGGCAAAGGCGCGGCGCTGCGGACCTGTGCCTGCCTCGTGCCGGCCTCTGCTGAGCTTGGAAGGGCGATTTTGCTGAAGGCCGCGGCTCAGTAGGGCCCAGATTATCGACGGCGGTTGGAGTAGTGGAGCGGCCGAACAGGTGCGGCCTTCTAGACCCGTGAGTACTTGCCCCGGGACTGCTGGTGACACCTGTGGAGGGCGGACACAATGAGGCGAGCAACAGGGGCCCCCGACTGGGGATCGTGGGGGCCCCCTGTCCAGGCTGTCCTTCGCTGGAGGGAGGAGGGATTGCCTCCGGTTGAGGAGCCTGCTGGTAGCCTGAGAGTCCCCGCTGTGGTGCCTCTAGTGGGAGCATCCGTAACTGGAAAGAGACAGTAGAGTCGTATCGGGAGCGGCGGGCCCCGATTTGAGTGCGTGGGGGTGCCCTGAAGTAGATTGGAGCTGGAGAGGGCCTGGCCTGTTGAGCCAGCTTGATCCTGACCGGACTTGGGGCCTACGCTGCGCCCAAGGGTGATGCAACTGGGCGGAATTGGTGAGCCGGGCTGAGCTGGAGGGCGGGACCCCTCGGAGGAACACGCACAAAGGAGAAGCTGTGAGGAGTGCACTGGGGGCCCCGACCTGGCAACACACGGGGCTCGTGAGGTGCACTGAAATCAAGGAGGGTCCTGCCTGCCGGTGCACTTCGTGCCTGATCGGGCCTAAGACTGGAGGGCTCTCAGGGTGGCGGCACCTAGGGATTCGTCCATAAGAGGCCCCGATTGGAGGAATGCCCCCAAGTGATCTGTAGCGCAGGCAATTCGAGTCACTAAGTGAGAAGGGACTCCACACATCAATCAGTCTGAGTTGGTACACCGCCCGGACTTCGATCGACCCCGCGTCTAGGCAATGGAGGGCCACCATGGCTAGTACACAGGGGCCTGTGGAGTGACTGGGGCATGTCTCACCCGCCGGCCCAGGGAATCACGGAGAGCCGAGTACACTGATAGACAGCTAGGAGACTGCTGGGGTGCCACCCCTGCGCTCGGGAGGAGACAAAGGCTCGAAGTCAGTGTAGGAAGGTAGGATCTGACTGCATGGTTACCCCCACTGTTTTTCTCGTGTTTTTTGCTGGTTTTTTACTAGTCTGGCTGGGATTCTGCTATTCAGGGCCCCAGCCTATCTGCCTATCTGCTTTCTCCCTTACATTGATATGTATGTACTTTGGTACAACTCCAGATTGGATATTGTGGTACCCTTATCAGTCCCTAGTATATGGTACCCAGGTACCCAGGGCATAGGTACCCCAGAGGCCTCCCATGGGCTGAAGCATGTATTATGCCACCCATGAGAGGCCATGCAAAATGGAACCTCAGGTCTGCTACTGCAGCCTGTGTAAGCTGGTGATTGCACCACTTACTTTAGATATAGGTTCACTATATCTATATATATCACTACACTTAAAACTTTGTAAGTCACCCCTATAGCAGGCCTTAACAATCCTGAAGGCAGGGTGCTGGGTTTTACGTGAGAGGGTGCTCCTGCATGAGCAGGGCCCCTCTGCAGTCTTCGGAGACCATTCTCCCGGGCTGTACGTGATACTACCAAACATATAGGTAGAGGTGCATTATAACCTCGCGGTAAATGCTATCTCGAAAGCGACTGCAATGAAGAATGTCGTGTTTGGTGTCAAACACCTTGGAACCATACCTCCACACCAGTAACTGGTGTGGGAGGTATGATTCCTCCCCTCAGAACCGAGGTTCTGGGGGTACCTAAGTCTACTGTTACCAACATTCTCGAGCCTTACAGCACAAAATGGATGCTGCCAGCCACAGACACGAGTCTGCCCTCCTGCTGCTGAGCCAAGCTCGAGCAGGGGAAGGCATCACAATAGGCATCCTGTCACAGGGAGGTGTGACCACCTCCCAGACAGGATTTAGTATATTTGGGCTGTGTTGGTGCACTGTTACAGTGCCAGAAAGTCTGCACGAGGGGCACACTTGGTGTCCCTGTGCATAGTCCAGTTCAAACCAGTTCTAGGAGCCATTTGCTCCTGCTCTGGCGCGAAACTGGACAAAGGACATGGGTGTAGCCACCCCTCTGTCCTGTCCCTCCCCTAGGAGGGTCCCTAGAATCTGTCCAACCCTTTCCCGTGGGTATAAAATGGGCTACCTGGCTACAGGACATTAGATTTTATATGGACAAGATTCTGCAAGAAGATACCACTATACTTCGACCGTCTGGACTTCGCTGGACCTCCCTTGGGCTCGACCTCGTCTTCCCTTGCCGTCCCCAGTCTCGCCACTGTCCGTGATCCATACAGACTCCGTGTAGGACCCTGTGGACCTCCAAGACAACAGAAGAATCTCCCTTGGAGTGAAGGAGTCACTCCCCTGCAAACGCAGGCACCGTAACGCATCTGACCGGTTTGCTGATCCTGAGCTACTGCGGACTCCGAAGGCTCCAGCAACACAGGAGGTGGGTTTCTGAAGGTCTCCGAGGTTGAGCTGCCCTCTCACTGAGTTTGAGGCAGATATCCCTCATGGGGACCGTATACCCTTACCCCTGTGCACCGCGTGTATTTGCAGCTGCACCTACTTGTTGTCGTGCAACAATTCCGTGCATTGGGCCATTTGTAGCCCTGACCCCAGCGCATCTTTTCTGAGAAGGACTCCGGCATCCTCGCACTCTGTG
This sequence comes from Calotriton arnoldi, assembly GCA_963921515.1. Lineage (NCBI taxonomy): Eukaryota > Metazoa > Chordata > Amphibia > Caudata > Salamandridae > Calotriton > Calotriton arnoldi. The sequence goes on from CAWUFW010013864.1 coordinate 362,484, forward strand.
CCCTGCTAGCTGGTATCCTGTGGAACCACCTGAGGTCCCCTCGCGACTCCTGTGCCATCGGCCTGTGGGTCCATTTGAGGGTCAATGTTGCTTTATTTGGGCTCCCCTGGTTGCTCCAGGCCTGCCCTGACTCCCCTTGCTGTGGTGAGTCTCCTGGTCCTTGCTTGGCCAGATCGACACCGACTTTGACCATCTTCGTTGTTGCCGCTGCCAAGGCTTGATTGGTGCTCCCGCCGGACACCAACCCCTCAGCACTCGACATCCTTCATGGGACAGCTCGCCTCCGGCTCCTGGTCGTCCTAGACGTCTCCGGGTCCTCGCAGCTGAAGAGTCAAGATCACCGTCAACACACCTGAAGCACCCGACATCGGTGGGCATTCGTCTACCGAGCCCCTGTTCACTCCAAAGTGACCCAGACTCTGTCCCCTCTGCTTTCAGGTTCTTCTCATCTAGAATCCACATTTGGGTTCCACCGGACACTTTTCTTTCTTCCAGCAGCAGCATTTCTTTGTCGACATCCATAGAGAACGACGAGGGTTTCCGACGCCACTTCGCACCTATGCACCCGGCTCCTCTGGGATAGGTAACTCTGGTACAAAGGTATCCACGGGTGGGGTGGCCCTCCAAACCCTTAAGTTCCAAGGGCTGTCTTCGTAAACTGCTGGGAAGGGTCCTTAATCTCTGATTTTCCAACCGCGACTTTCCCATTGAATTGTACGGAGCACGCGGTCATGTTCCCACACTGCACCCGTCCTCCGTGGGGTCCCTACTCACTCACCTTGGTGGTTCCTTGGGGTCCCAGCGATTTTACACCTTCTAGACTAGGTCTAGTCCCGAGTCGTGGTTCTTATACCACTTATTTAGTATATGGTTTGGTCTCCCCCGGGAGCCCACTGTGTATTGTGCTACTTACGTTTGATTCTTTGCAACTGTGTTATTTGATTTGTGTTCTATCATCGTGTAGAGGATACTAGAGAGTGTTATATATAATAAATACATATTTTTATAACTACTGTGTGGTTTCCCTTTCATTTAACCAATACTATAAGGTTACATTCTGGTAAAACAAGGTGCTTAACATTCCTTCAAGACTTAGCCTAAAGCATGGGTACTCACAAACTTTCTCTCGGGGGCCAAATTTAGAGTGTGGTTTGTGGCCGAGGGCCGCACCGGTGGGGGCGGGGTCAGTGGGGGAGGGGGGCGGGGCTAGGGTAAGAAAAATAAACTGACCATGAGGTTGAACACAGGCCCCTGCAGCGGACGCATTCGTCCACTGAGCCACCAGACCCGGCATACACACATCTATCTATCTCTCTCTCTATCTCTCTCTAGCTATCTCTATCTCTCTCGATCTCTCTCTAGCTATCTCTCTCTAGCTATCTCTATCTCGCTCTCTATGTCTCTATCTCTCTCTATCTCTATCTTCTATGTATCTATCTGTCTATGTCTCTATCTATGTCTCTATCTGTCTCTGTCTGTCCCTGTCTCTGTCTGTCTCCCTCTGTCCCTGTCTCTGTCTGTCCCTGTCTCTGTCTGCCCCTGTCTCTGTCTGTCTGTCCCTGTCTGTCTCTCCCTGTCTCTATCTGTGTGTCCCTGTCTCTATCTGTCTGTCCCTGTCTCTGTCCCTGTCTGTCCCTATCTCTATCTGTTTGTCCCTGTCTCTATCTGTCTGTCCCTGTCTCTATCTGTCTGTCCCTGTCTGTCTGTCTCTGTCTGTCCCTGTATGTCCCTATCTCTATCTGTCTGTCCCTGTCTCTGTCCCTGTCTGTATCTGTCTGTCCCTGTCCCTGTCTGTCCCTGTCTGTCTCTAACTGCCTGTCTGTCCCTGTCTCTGTCTGTCCATATCTCTGTCTCTATCTGTCTGTCTGTCCCTGTCTCTCCCTGTCTCTATCTGTCTGTCCCTGTCGCTATCTGTCTGTCCCTGTCTCTTTCTCTATCTGTCTGTCCCTGTCTCTGCCTGTCCCTTTTTCTGTCTCTATCTGTCTGTCCCTGTCTCTATCTGTCTGTCCCTGTCTCTATCTCTCCCTGTCTCTGCCTGTCCCTGTCCCTGTCTCTATCTGTCTGTCCCTGTCTCTATCTGTCTGTCCCTGTCTCTATCTGTCTGTCCCTGTCTCTGTCTGTCCCTGTCTCTGTCTCTATCTGTCTTTCCCTGTATGTCCCTGTCTCTGTCTGTCCCTGTCTCTGTCTGTCTGTCCCTGTCTGTCCCTGTCTCTATCTGTCTGTCCCTGTTTGTCCCTGTCTCTGTCTCTATCTGTCTGTCTGTCCCTGTCTCTATCTGTCTGCGCCTGTCCCGGTCTGTCCCTGTCTCTGTCTGCCCCCGTCTCTGTCTGTCTCTATCTCTGTCCCTGTCTCTGTCTGTCCCTGTCTCTATCTCTGTCCCTGTCCCTGTCTCTATCTGTCCCTGTCTCTATCTGTCTCTGCGCCTCTATCTGTCTCTGCGCCTCTATCTGTCTCTGCGCCTCTATCTCTGTGCCTCTAACTGTCTCTGTGCCTCTATCTGTCTTTGTCCTAACTAGGAAGCTTCCCAAAAGGCCCTTTTAAAAGTCAGCTGTGAAAGGGCTGATTTTTAAAGGGCCTTTTGTGAAGCTTTCCGAAGGTGCCCTGACGTCACAGGGGCCGGCAGTAAACACAGAAGAAGGCCGCAGGAGCATACGTAGTGAATACCTATTTAATACGTATTCACTACGTATGCGCCTGCGGTCATCTTCTGTGTTTACTGCCGGCCGTGGAAACTGCAGGCAAGGTCCGTGGGCCGCCAATGAAGGCCTGCCGGGCCGCTGGCGGCCTGCGGGCCGTACTATGAGTACCACGGGCCTAAAGGTGCTCTCCATAGCTACCACTAGGATAGCTTTCAAAAGGTTATCTTTGACCAAATCACCATAAGGGTCGTTTGGACTGATACAGGTGCCCACTTTAATTACTGGACAGCATATACCAGGCCAACTTCTCACAGTCAGGATTAACCTTAAGGCTGGGCCAGAACTGAGAAGAGTAGCTGAATAGACTGTGGGTCTGCAAAATGCGGAAGGACAAGCCCGTCCGCGCATCCAACCCCAACACGATTACTCAGTACACCACCCAACGCCGCCCTACGCAACGGATTACAAGGCAGTCGAGGCCGGATAGTGACAGTGAAGTTGATAACGAGCCGTCTCGAGCGGAGATTCTGGCGGCCATCCAGGGGTCCAGAAATGCCTTGGAGAAGCAGATCGAGACCGTATCAATAGATGTGAATCTACTTAGGGCAGATTTACGAAAGGTCGCGGATAAAGTATCCACAGCGGAGGGCGACATCATACAGTTCGAGGTGGCGGCCTTAAAGCAGCAGGTGACTCAACTGAACAACACCATGGGGGCACTCGAACGTTGAGCCGAGGATGCGGAGGGCCGGGCTCGCCGTAGCAACAGCAGAGTCCTGGGGATCCCGGAACGTGCTGAGGAAGGCAAAACTGAACGCTTCCTAGAACACTGGATACGCACTGAGCTGTGCCCCAGAGGGCTCTCGGAGGTTTTTGTGGTGGAAAGGGCACATAGGGCGTTGGTCCCCCTCCGCCCCCGGGGGCCCTTCCCAGGGCCATTATTGCAAAAATCTTAAACTACCTGGATAGAGACTGTATCCTTCGGGCCGCCCGGGAGGCTTCAAACGTAACCTATAACAACGCCACAGTCTCAGTATACCCTGATTACACTAGACAGGTCTAGGAGCAAAGGAAATCGTTCCTTGGAGTCAAACAGAAGCTTCGGGGGTGGCACCTGCAATATATGTTGCTTTACCCCGCCAAACTGAAGGTGATCTCGCAGGGGAAGGCACACTTCTTCGAATCCCCTGAGGAAGTGTGAGAGTGGTTGGAAAACCGAGGGGACGCTATCCCTCCTGGGGAGCGGAGGGGACCCCGAGCCGAATGGGGATCCAGGCCCCTGAGGTCTCGTAGGGGCCGGCGCAGGAACCGCTCAACAGACCTGCCGGAGCGACAGAGAATTACGGTGGGTGACGATTGAACCATGCAGGTGGAGACCCCGAGCACGGGCGTGTCCCCACCACAGACATCGACCTGTAATTGGTACCTGATACCCTCCTCCAAACGAATGAAGTGATCCCGGAGACTGTCATCGACTCAACTCTTTCTCCCCCGGAACTGGGCTGATTGTAATGACTTGCCACACTGGGACTTACTGCTGGTAGGCATACTTGCAAAGCATACCTAAGGCGTGCTCAGCCGCACAGACAGTGGGGGGGAGGAGGGCACCTCAGGGAGGAGAGGGATAGGGGTTTGGGGGTCAACAGGTATCCTGTGGGCACGGGGCAGCCGTAGACCTGGGGTGGCTGTGTCTATCCCGGGACGGAGGCCGCGCAACCCGCATACTGATGCTAGCGGTTGTGCAAGGCCGGGAGCCTGAAATTGTACGGGGGAAGTTCTACGGCCACTGTTGGGCTGATGGGGTGGCTGTGCACGTCCTGGCACCAGCATGGGGAGGGCATACACGCATGCACTGTTGCAGCTCATTTGCCCATGGGGGGGGGGGTGTTCTTTGGGGTTGTTTGCATTATGTGTTTATATGTTATTGATACAGCATACAGTAGGCAGGCCAACCATGCGTGCGAGGGAGCAGGGACACACCCATACAGTATATCACAGGGACAATGGGGACTAAGATTATGAGCTGGAATGTGAGAGGCTTGGGCACCTGTACTAAGCGTTACAGGGTCCTCTAATTCCTCTGGAGGCACCACATATCGGTGGCATGTCTGCAGGAAACCCACCTCGAGGAGGCAGGAGCCCAGAGGCTGGCAAAAAAATGGAGGGGACAGATTTTTAATTCCTCATACTCCACCTACGCCAGGGGGTTGCTAGTCTGGGTGGCCCCGGGGACTTCGTTCGTCCTGCAATATATGGAGGCGGACATTAACGGAAGATACATTCTCCTGCGAGCCAAATTAGATGGGAGGGAAGTAGCAATATTAAATACATACGCCCCAAATGTGGACCACCCAGACTTCTTCCAGGCCCTCCAAGAGATCTTGGTGTCCGAATTGGAGGTGCCGCTTATATGGGTGGGTGACTTTAACTGTGTATTGGACCCTGACATTGATAGGTACCCTCCCCGTAGACGAATAAAGCCAAGGATGACAGAGAAACTTAGAGAGGTTATGGGGAACCTAGGGGCACAGGACATTTGGCGACAGAGATACCCCACCCAGAAGCTATATACTTGCTACTCGCCCACACACAACACCCACAGCAGACTGGACAGGGTGCCGATAGCGAACCCGGATCTGGACATGTCTCTGGAAGTGACCCATCAGGCTCGGTTCCTCTCAGACCACTCCCGGATCGTTTGTACGGTCGGATGGGGGACCCCGATCCAACGCCCAAGGGCCTGGAGGTTGCAGTCGAAGATTCTGGATGACCCGACGGGTAAACAACACATTGAGGGAGCATTGACTGATTACATCACACTCAACTGGGAGGGAGCAGCCTTGTCTAGCGCCACAAAATGGGTGGCCCTAAAAGCGGTGGTGAGAGGAGCCTGCATTAATTAGCTTGACATGTAGGGTTTGGAAGCAACTCCAGCGGGAACTGAGGGAAGAAGAGGCGGCCTTGCTAGAAGCACAGACTCAGGACCGTTCGGATCCCCTTGTGGGGACTAGGGAATGGGAAGTGCGGGCGCGCATATGCGATATCTGGGACAGGCTTGATAAATATACTCTTAGCCAATACCGACAGTGTCTCCACAGGGAGGGAGACAAATCAGGCCGCTTATTAGCGTGGATTCTCAGAAGAGAATTAATCCCAGACACGATTGTGGCGCTGCACACGCCTGCAGGCTTAATGGTCCATTCCGAGGCAGCAATATTGCAAACCCTCCGGTCTCATCTTCAGTCAGTTTATACGGCGGACCCGACGGTGAGTGAATGAGCTTATCTTCCCTATCTACAGACTTTAACCCTGGAGGCACTCCCTGAGCAGGCAAGGGAGGACTTAGACATCCCGATATCCATTGAGGAAATACAGTCCGCATTACAGCAGCTCCCGGGAGCTAAGTCCCCAGGTGGTGACGGTTTTCCCCCAGAGTTTTATCGGGCCTTTGCGGGAACCTTGTCCAGAGCCCTCCTGCAGGTGTATGAGGAGGCCTTTGAGAAGGGTATCCTCCCACCTAGTATGAGACAGGGCGAAATATGCAGGATCCTGAAGCCAGGAGGGAACAGTCGAGCACCCTCAGCATACCGCCCAATCACCATGATAAATACAGACACCAAAATACTGTGTAAACTGTTAGCTTCCCGCCTGGGTCCATACATGCCGCACCTTGTACATGAGGACCAATGCAGCTTTATACCAGGACGTAACACAGCAATGAACCTACGCCGGCTGAACCACATTATGCATGAAACCAGAGACAGAGAGGAAGAGCTGGCACTCGTGTCTATAGACCTGGCTAAGGCCTTTGACACGGTAGACTGGGGATACCTCTTGGAGGTCCTCAGGGCCGTGGGGATGGGTCCTAAATTCCGCCGGTGGGTCCAAACATTATACAGAGCCCCACGTGCTCGGTGAGTCTGAGGGGGGCACGCTCTGATGAGTGGGAGTTGAGACGAGGCACCCATCAGGTGTGCCCGCTTTCACCCCTTTTATTCGTCTTAGCCATTGAACCGCTGGCGGTACGAGTGAGAGCAGAGCTAGACCAGTGGGGTGTCCGGGTGGAGGATTCGAATCATATTATCTCCCTGTACGCAGATGATGCACTTTTTTACTTGGCATGCCCCCCAGCAGCCATCCCGAGCTGCTGCGCCAATTGGACAGGTTCAGGGAGGTCTCCAGACTGAGACTCAACCATAACAAATCACTGATTTTCCCATTGGCGGGCATGGCGGCTGTACCTCTCGGGGACCTCCCAGACTTAGGGCTTAGATGGGAACGTGCAAGTTTTAGGTATCTGGGGGTCCAGATTGCGCTGACTGATGCGCAGCCTATTGCCCTGAACTTGGACAGGACGCTCACGATGCTGCAGAGTTCAGTGAAGTTTTGGAACACCCTTCCGTTGTCCTTAATGGGCAGGCTAGCTATTTCAAAGATGGTAATGCTCCCTAGGTGTCTTTATGCGCTCCAGAATTCGCTCACCCCGATCCCGGCCCGAGTATTTAAGCAATTGAATATGATCCTGATTTCACTACTGTGGGCGGGGAAGAGGAGCAGAGTAGCCCTTAATACTTTGACAAGTAGATACGAGGAGGGGGGACTGGAAGCCCCACGATTTGAGTTATACTACTATGCAGCCCAATTACAGCACGCGGCGCGGACTGGCGGAAGGGGACAATTGGGAAAAACGACTGCTGCCGGCTAGCGCGGATCCGGTAGCCCTCCCGACAGCGCCGATGAGGGGTAGAGGGGTGGAGGGAGAACTCCCCTATCTCGTCCGACACACGGCGAGAATTTGGCAGCGGTTTGTGGAGAAGGTGCTACATAGAGCGCCATTTCATAGAGAGCTGGCGATCTGGATCCTTGCCCCCATCAGGGAGATGGGAACGCACATGTCATTTCAGGCCTGGAAGGATGGTGGCTGTGAGGTCCTCGCAGACCCATACCCGAATGAGACTTTTATAGCATATGAACAGGCATGCGAGGGTTTCACCCTTGGGCAGGTCACTATCTGCAATATAGGGGTCCCCCAAGAAGTAGCCACGGTTACTTGGCCACAATGCCCGGACATCCCACAACTGGCCCATACTTTGGATATACTGCTCACATGCGGCACAGGCTGCAGGTTGATATCCCTCCTTTACAACGCCATGAAGCAGGACTCGACTGCACCGTCACCACCGTCAAGGGCGGCCTGGGAGAGAGACCTCAACACGCAACTAGATCAGAGGGCATGGGCGACCATTAGCGATCTTACCCACACAGTCTCATGTAACGCTAGGTTTAAACTGACACATTATAATTTTCTACACCGCACTTACCTTACACCGGTGAAGCTGAGCCGTATCTCCCACAACAAGGATGGTAAATGCCCGAGGTGCGCTACGGAGGGTGCAGACTTTCTCCACCTGGCGTGGGTATGTCCTGTAGTCAGACAGTTCTGGACAGGGGTGACTGATAGTATACGCACGGTCACAGGGCTTCAGTTACGGGAGGAACCACTGCAATGCCTACTGGCCCATATTCACAGGCCCAAAAACCAGAAACTGCCCTATAAATTATTGCAATTAATGTTAGTTTTGGTCAGACGGAAGGTGGCCATAACGTGGAGGGGGCAGATAGGCCCAGAGGTAACGGGTGTGGCTCAGAGATGTCAGGGAGTGGGCGTTAGCTGAGGAAACGCACATGAAGTTCACACGTAAGGTTGAAGGCCTACAGGCAGACCTAACGGAATGGAGAGAACTATGCAGTGCAGAGCTATCAGCAGGAGAGGCAGGGTCCGAGCAAAATACATCCGAGGGTGGGGGGAGGGACTCGGGCAAGGAGGATCACCAAGAGAGTGAGGGTCTGCGAGACTAGCCTTTCAGTTACAAGCCCAAGGCGAAATAAGTTAAAATGTAGCCCTACCTGATACTGTGTTGTAAATCAGCTCCTTTGTGTAGCCCAAGAGACGCCGTGTGGACTCAAGCATTATAACTCCATTTTCAATGGGCCTACATTTGTGCTGTATGCTGTGATGTTGATGTTTTAATGTCATGTAAAAATGAAAATAAAGTTAAAAAAAAAACTAGGTGTCACAGGACGATTTCTCCAATTGGTGCAGCTATTCTACACACAGCCAACAGCCAGAGTGAAAACAGGAGCATACATCTACGGGCCTATACCGATCATCCGTGGTACCTGACAGGGATGTCCCCTGTCTCCCCTGCTATTTGCCTTGGCGGTGGAGCCTCTGGCAGCAGTATTGAGGGAACAGGGCGCGGACTGGGGCATTCCTTTGGGCGATGGCACGCATGCAGTATCTCTGTATGATAACATACTGATATATCTCAAAGATGTGCGCACGCTCCCATCCATGCTCACAAGTACGTTGGCGACTTTCGTCGAACTCTCGGGCCTGAGAGTCAACTGGAGCAAGTCATGCTTGCACCCTTTTGGGCAACGGCAGACTGATCCTGAGCTAACCTGTAACGGAGTTTGCATACTCTGGCAGCCAGACACGTTTAGATACCTTGGGATCCGCATTTACAATACATAGGAAGATCTACTAGAGGGTAACATGGGAAGAGCACTTACTGCGCTGCGCTCGCAGATGACTTTCTGGCGTACGTTACCGCTGTCAGTAGCGGGCCGCATTGCATTAGTAAAAAAGGTGGTGCTCCCTAGACTGTTATACCACTTTGAGAATCTACCTATATATGTAACCCTGTCCCGTTTTCGGAAACTAGACTCGTTATTGAGGGAATTCATATGGAACGGCCGTCGGTGCCGGGTGGCGCTTGCAAACCTCTGTCTCCTAGTTAGCGGGGAAGGCCTAGCTGTTCCTAACATGGAACAATACTACCTGGCATCACAACTACAATGGGTGACAAAGTGGCTAGCGGGCCTGCAGCTCTCAGATACGGCGAGCTTAGAACCCCCCTGGTCTGAGGAGGACATTCTCTGAGTGTTTCACCCATGTGCTAGAACCCGGCTGCCAGAACAGGTAATGCTTCAGTTGGCGTATAAAGTATATTGCAGATGCCTCTATTTGACGCACGGGACAATCCCCTACGCACCAGCCCTCCCACTGCCGGGTGCGCCTAGGGGGGCAGTCTCAATAACTGCAGAAGAGCTATCGGCCTGGCTGTCGGTGGGAGTGCAGACATTAGGAGATTTCTATCAAGAAGGGTCGCTCACTCCATTTGCGGAATTGGTAGAGACATATGGGGTACCACCTGGCCAGTTTTTACAATATTACACAATGCTGGAAGCATTTAGGAGTAGCTGGGGAGACATGAGCACAGAACATCCTGTGCACCTTACAGTGCAATATCTCCATGTCATGGGCAGGGGCAGACACCAACCAGATGGTTCACAGACTCACTCAGGATCCACATGGCGACATCAATGATCCCTGTCAGGCAGCATTTGGAAACAGACAGAGGGAGGCCAGTCACTGATAAGGAATGGTCAGAAGTACTGCTCAGCCCCTCACACATCCCGCTTAACTCACGCTTTCGACTCATACAACACTACATCATTCAAAGGGCCTACCTCACCCCGGGGAGGATTAACAGGATCTATGGCCGTGCAGACAGGGTGTGCCCCAGATGCAGTCACGTTGGTGCTGACTTACTACATATGCTTTGGACCTGCCCTTTATTACATTCTTACTGGCATTGCATTTGTGTCACTCTGATGGCGATAACAGATTGCCAACTGGGCCACACTTGGGAAGAGTGCATACTGCATCTATATGCTAGGAGCAAGAAGCTGAGGGCGACATCTCGCTTCCTAGATCTGGGCATGCTAACCGCAAAACGCTTGATAACAAAGAGATGGATAAGACCGGAGCCGCCGTCACCAATGGCATGGAGTCAGTCTCTATTGGTTTGGGCTAGAGCAGAGGCCTCAGCGCTCCATATAGAAGATATTCGGGGACTTCGTAAAGTCCCACTAGCATCACAGTGGGAAACCATGCTACATGAATTTACGGGATAATGGAAGGAGGCACAGAGGACACAGACGCTCCCCCTAACGGGGATCTCATATCGGGGGGACACAGACAGAATACTCCTCTGAGATGCAATAGATCTGGGGGTCTTCCCCAGCCCATCCGGCAGGTGGGCTGGAGTTTCCCTACGGGAACTGGAAGCCTGGAGGGTGGAGACATGGGGGGATACTTTTAGAATAGGCCAGAACAAAGTAATTTTACCTGTGCAAGCGCGCTCACAACTGTTAATCCAAATAAGACAATCACAGCACATAACTCGCCCATCTATACGCAAGTATTGCATACTATCTCCTACAGAACGCATGAAAAACATATGGGTAAAGTCTGAAAACATTACATGCTATATATGGCACCACCGGCGACGCATGCATATGTGCCACAAAGCTCTGTAAGCCTAAAGGGGGACAGCATACAAGAGAAGTCCTGCATAAGGTAGAGATGTGCAACTACATTATCATGCTCAGAAGTTCTAGTTCTACTTGTGTTAATCTGTTTTATAATTACCTGTAAACCAGCCACTGCTCCGGCAGAGACCGTGCTGCATCGGACAATGCACTCGATGGTCCTGGCATAACAAAACATTATGTGGTTAGTTGTAAAGCTATGTAGTCAGGACTATAGTAAAGGTGTGACTTTTACCTGACCAGAATTGTAATCAGAAAACGTTAGCATATGTTATTTCTTTTGTATCATGTATTGTGTATTCAGCTGTACTTAGATCGCAAAAAAACCCAATAAACAGATGGTTAAAAAAAAAAAAGGGCCAGCAGTTGGAATGTTACCTGTGAGAATGGTAGTGAACTTACTTCCCGATTTATGAGATACTGTGAAACCAGAAGTATGGGATTTTTCAGAGAAAGACATCGTACTTATTAAAGGTGTAGAACCTGTCCTAATAATGGTTAAACATAATGCTGAGTTTTCCAAGAATGCCACCTTACAATCTCACAGCTGAGAAAGTGGCTGGAATCACTACAGTGATTGAATCAATGTTCCGACATGGAATTCTGAGATAGATAGTTGGAAGCCCTTGCAGCTCGGCGATCATGGGCTTGCAAAAGTCAAACACCAAATACAGGATTGTGCAGGACATGAGAAAGACAGTATAGTCATTCCATGTTATCCCGTTGTACCGTATCCAGCTACAATATTGTTTCAGATCCCCTTTGATGCCGAATGGTTCACAGTCGTTGATCTTTGTCAAGCTTTTTTTTAATCCCATTGCATGAGGATAGCCAGTTTTTGTCCTCCTGAGAGAAAGTCTCAGCTGTGACCCGGACATAGGAGTGCCTGATTACAGTAAAATACTTACTTTGTTTTGCAGTGAGAGGGAGGGCTGGGCTCTCTGAGTGCATACTCAATTGCATGGAGACTCTCAAAGATTTGTGGCGTCTTTATTGACTACCCTTGATCCGGTAGCCGCAGGACTGTGGCGTCTTTATTGACTATCCTTGATCCTGTAGCCTCAGTGTTATGTCCCGTATAGAGGCCCTAATGTAGACCCGTTCATACATGCCCTAGAATGGACGTATTCATATTTGCCCTAATATGGTCATATTCGTACTTGCCCTATTATGGTCATAGCCGCATATGCCCAATTATGGTCATAACTGTACATGTCCTATTATAGTCATGATTCCTTATATAGGCATGATCTTTCACCTACATTGGTCCTTGCTAGTACACAACGTGCTCTGAGGGCTGAACGTTATCTACCCTGTGGTTTTGAATACAGCAGGGTTTTTCCCAAACACAGGCCCACACTGTACTCATCAATTATGCATGGCTCTCTAGGAATACACGACCTGCATAATATGTATGTACAAAGTTCACCCCTAACATCTTCCTCATGTCTAACGACAGACCAATACAAACCATACTGAGGACCGAGACTCTTTGGGGTATAAATACACCACATCTTGCCCCGGTAAGATAGAGGGAACCGAGACTTCCATGCTGACACACTGACCAGAGACGCTGAGGCTCCTGCATGCAGTCGCTCCAGCTGACAGCGGTCTGACACAGCCCTTGCGGGGTCCAACTCGAGACCAGGACGGGGTCCCACACTCTCTCTATTCAGGTATGGGGGTTCGACTAAATCCTAGAAGGATTCTTGGCTCTTAGGCTTTTAGACCTACACACATATGCTAGGTACACTCAGGTACATCTAGTTAGGCATCGTAGGAGTACGCGCACTTTTCATAATGCTTTTTATATTCATGTATGTATTCATGACTATTGTAATATGGTAGAACTGTTCTATCCCTTTGCTTTTATCGTACTGCTGATAATATATCTCTGCTATTGTCTGCTGGTTGCCGCAGCACATATATTTTACACTAGAATAACAACTGTTCAATAAATACTTATTGAAACGCCCAGACTGTTTATTCGGTGTAACTCTCTGAGACAAACCGCATAAGTAAGCACGAGTGACTGAGCGAAAGGTAGTACATTGTTTCCACGATTCTGAGGAATTTGGGTTGTCATGATATAAGGTTGCCAGGAACTAATCTCTCCCCAATAAGAGGAGATTCTAGTGGCACTGTGAGCTAGCTAATGCAAACCAGGCTAACATACATGGTGGGGGTGCTCAGAGTTAGTCTGCCACCAAGCCCACAGTATATGTTATCCAAACGCGCAGGTCCTGCAGGGGTACTATAGGAACTACACGACATGGCACCACCAACGTTGGTATTGGTACTTATTTAACAGTAGAATCTGAGTAGTTCAGTCGTGCTATTCTCAGAGAACCTACTCACAAAACCCCAGAGACGTCTGGAGTGGGTGGGCACAAACTCCGCCACAGCTGAGTAGTACGAGAATACTATTTATTGGCTGTTGGTTATTCAAGCTTGAAGGACATTTAGTTCCTAAATTGTGCATAACACCTCATCTTAGTTCCCTTTGAACACTTCTTCCTCTAAACATGCCTGATAACGAGGCAGGGGACTAAAGAGTTGATCTAAATTTCTTAACAGGAGAAGACGATCCTGAGGATGCAATACAAATTGCACCAAAATTCAGAAGGACAGTCACCTTAAGACTATTAAAAAATGGCTTACCAGCCACGGGTGGCATGGTAGTTTTCGTGATTGAGGCACACGAATCAAACAAAACAGAGGTGTTCTATTCATGGGTTACATTCCCAGCAGCAAATGCTATAACAAATACATTTCACTACTACATAGCAGGAGATGCACCAGCGGAATATGCTCCGTTTGAGGACATAGAGATTCCACTCACTTACTAGGAGCATTTTTACTGGTTTAAAGGCGCCCTACCCCACGTACGACAAAGAGTAAGATTAGGCCCGCTCGGAGGAGACGGGGCCACATGGCCAATACTAGCGGCTTACACACCGCATCCTGACATTGGAACAATACCACAGCCAGACTTACTCGTACAACACAGAAATTTAATTAAAATCTACAGAAACCTGACACAATTCGTCATGAGGACTTTAACAATCCAACCTGCACTAGCAGGTGCGGCAAACAGTACTCCAGTTCAGGGTACAGGAAATAAAATTACTCAACAAACATTACACGCGGTAATGGACAAAATGCCAGCAAAACGCGAACAAATCCCATTCTGGATAGCTCAGAAAATAACTCAGCTTGAGGCAGTATTCCCGAATACTACCACCTATGAAAAACAGAATTCTAACAATCTGCTTGCCCATGGGGATCACACCACAAGTAGAGGACTGCACCTCTTGGGGTTCAGTCTTCGCTGCCATATATACCAGAACACATGGTATCCAGTCCTTAGCAGTAATACCTGACGTATTGAGACAGATACAAAATGAGTACGGAGCAGAGCCTGCCCTTAACTTAGGGATGAAGTTACTAAATAACTTTGATCAGGTATCAGCCATAATACTAGCTAACATTAAGGGGGAAGCAGCTTCAGTGGCGATCCACCAACGCCTAAGGGAGTTCAGTCCAGAGGATCATCAACACGAACTACCCAAAATAATTGAAACTGCATATGCAGAATTAGGCAGAGACAGTCTAGGTGGGAAAGCATTAAAACCACAACTAGTGGGCAGTCCTGAAAAGGACACTACAAAGCAGACACCTACTTCTTCTAAAAAGAAGTGGGAAAATAAAAAACAACAAAAGTCTAAAGACAGCAGATCTCAATACAGAGGTAGGTCTCTCAACAGGAGCCCTCTGAAAGGAGGTATAACCTCAGGAATAGGGATAATATTAAAAAACCTGACAGGTATCAGGATACTGATACTCGTTCCTCTCGTTCCTTTCAGGGTTCATCAAAAACTCTGAGAGGGAAGGACGGTCAGAGGAGGAGCGTACAAAGTCCAGAGACACGCAAGCGCTGCGGACTACGTACCTAAAAAGAAGATAAACAAAAATCAAAACCTCAGTTCAAAAAGAAGAAGGTAGCAGGTCTCAAGATCAGACATGCCCAGAATTCTGAGGACACAGTTTCTGAACGGG
The DNA here is from genome assembly GCA_963921515.1 of Calotriton arnoldi. Classification (NCBI taxonomy): domain Eukaryota; kingdom Metazoa; phylum Chordata; class Amphibia; order Caudata; family Salamandridae; genus Calotriton; species Calotriton arnoldi. The sequence continues at coordinate 377,582 of CAWUFW010013864.1, forward strand.
GAATGGGCTCTGACGATGCTAGACAGCGTGGCAGAAGTAACGATAGCTCGCCAGAACCTAAAGGAATTTCTGGTGACAGCGGAGTTGAGTGAGTATATCACGGTGGAAACACCTGATACTCGGGTAAGTGTCCCACATAAGTTACATGAGATAACACTCCGGCTGGAGGGGGAAAAGCCCAGGAAAATTAAAGGTCTCTTTTGGAAAAATCTGTCATCTGGTTATGACATTCTATTAGCAGAACAAGACTGGCCGCCAGCTTCGTCATGGAGTGCCCTAGGGGAGAAACTGTAATTTTTCCAGCCTTTTCTGACCTCGTTCCCATACATCTTAAACATGCATATGCGCAGGAGTGGGCGGTTGCCCTAGCTCCGGCATTGTATAAAAATCATGTTGGTTGGGATGAGGATTCAACCCATCACGTGATCCCGTTAAAAGTTTCCCCAAATGCTCAAAGGCAATACCCTATAAAACAGGAAGCTAAAAAACAAGTCAGGGAGATTCTAGACCAACTAGAATACCAGGGGGTGATAGAAAATTGCACCTCACCAATGAACAATCCTTTGTTTCCCGTAATGAAACCTGACAACACATATCGTTTAGTTTTGGATTACAGACATTTAAACACTTGCACAAAGACATTTGCAGTTCAAAATGCACACAGTGCCGCATTAATTAATAACATTGTGCGCAAAAAATACAAAACAACACTTGATATCTCAAATGGATTTTTCTGCCAAAATATAGCACCTGAAAGCAGGTATCTGACCGCATTCAGTGCGTTAGGGTCCCAGCGACAATTTTGTCGACTAGCCCAAGGGTATAAAAATAGCCCCGGGGTATTTTCAGCAAGGGTAACGGAGTTACTCCAAAATTTGGATGAGGAAGCATTGTCCTATGTGGATGATATTTATCTGACGGACGATGACTTAGGGAGGCACTTGACCAGGGTGAGCACCATTATTATGGGATTCGCCTCTGAGGGCTATAAATTTAATTTCAAAAAATCGAAAATTGCCCACCTCAGTGTCCTATTTTTAGGATACGAGCTGTCAAGTGAAGGAAAAAGCCAAGCAGCTAACTTTTTAGAAAAGTGTGCGCTGCTCCAACCTCCAAAATCATTAAAAAATTTACAATCAATTCTGGGATTCCTAAATTTTGGTCGAACATACATTTTAGATTACGCAGAAAGAGTAAAACCTTTCTACGACTTAATAAAACCTGATTTTTCAGTCAGACAATGGACACAGGAACATACAAACATCCTACGTTCCCTACAGGAAGACATGATAGCTTCTAAACATTTACAGACACGCGTAAACATACAGCAACTTAGTGATCCGAGATACATCAAGCTCTTATTTAACTTTCAATGAAGGCGAAACGGTACCAATCGCATACAAATCACACCTGTACACAAACGCAGAAATGCGTTTCACTTCAATAGAAAAATCCTGACAGCAGTGCAGACCGCTGTAGCAAGAGAAAGAGCTCTGGCTCAGGGTAAATGCATAATTGTCGTGACCCCAGTACCAGCTTTAGAAGCTGTTACAAAAGCTAGCATTCCAAATGCGAAAGCCTTACATCCCAGATGGATACAATGGGCTAATTCTCTTACTGCAACGGATGTTGAATACAGATTTGATCCAAGTTTAAAAACATAGGCATTCCTGCAATACGAACAAGAATATCCTCTACCAAATGAGATTTTGCCTCTAGATCAGTATGAATACATTATTTACACTGACGTATCTGCTCAACCAGCCATAGTGAGTAAGCAAGCTTACAGCGCAGCATGTGCGATTGTTAAAGGTCGCATGCACGATGGAAAGTTTCATCCGAGTTGCACTGAAACGCAATCTCTAGGAGACTGCACGGCTCAGTTGGCAGAGTTAAAAGCACTTATACTGGCACTGGTGAATACAGAACACGAATTCCCCACACTTATTGTGTGTGATTCCTTTTACTGTGTACAGTCGTACAATGAATATCTACATCATTGGGAACAAAACGGGTTCAAAGATGGAAAAGGTGGCACAATTAAGCATAAAATGCTATGGGAACAGGTAGTGGAGTTGAGAAACGAACTACCAAGGGCTGACGTGATACATACACTGAGTCATCAGCGTGATGGCGTTCACGTTGAAGGGAAATCATTGGCTGATGAAGCCGCAAAGGGGGCTGTTCGCACAGCCGCCGTAGCTGCAGTTACTCGTTCAAAGACGAGGGTAGACGGCGAGATAATGGTAGCTGTCAATGCTTCACGCAAAGGCAGCACAGCAGTACCTAAGAAATTTCCACTCAAGTACTCCTACAAGTTAGATGCACAAAACATTCCATATGCTCAGATTCCTGGAGTGGGGGATAGAGTAATACCAAATATGAATAGCACTCGTTACTTAGCATGCGTTTAGTACGCATGCCATTACAACTGCGGTCGTTAGAATCCACCGCGTTGTTAGTTCGCATACCTTTACTACGCAATTCGGAACAACGAATTGCAATAGAGAGCGCTGGATGTTGGAATAGTATAATTTACTATTCCAACTCCAGTCTTTATGATACACTAGGGAAGGTGTTGGATTTTAATCCAACACCTTCTCCCCCCTCACGTAAGTCGTTGTTCCGACTTGCGTAGTAAAGGTATGCGAACTAACAACGCGGTCGTTGTAACAACCTCGTTGTAATCGCATGTGAAGTATCGCATGCGAAGTAAACGCTGTTTACCACCAAATATGGATCGTAGGTTAGGCTTAATTCTAGCAGCACACGAGGGTTTGGGTTCTGCGCATACAGGCGTTACAGCGACTATTTCTTTACTGAAACAGCACTACTGGTGGCCAGGGTTAACCAAGCAGACCAAAGACTATGTCTTGAAATGCGACATCTGTCAGCAGATGAAAGGCTCCACAGTAGCACGCCCAGCACAGACACCATTGCTGAAATCAGACAAACCACTCGCATGTGTGTTTTTGGACCACTGCGGACCCCTACAATCTGATGGGTCCAAGAAATATATCATGGTTGCAGTGGATTCCTGCTCTAGATTCCTATGGGTTTGGCCTCAGCGCTCGGCTGACGCTCGAACTGTTATAAAAGATTTGCGAGTCTTTATCGGCACATACGCAGTTGGCACGTTACATTCTGACCGTGGTCCGGCGTTTAGCTCTCGGGCTTACAAAGAGGCCATGGAAGGAATGGGCGTAGCATTGCGGTACTCCTCTCCGTACCATCCCAAGGGAAATTCTGTTGTGGAGAGGAAAAACCGAGACTTAAAGCAATCTTTAACAGCTAGGGTATTAGGCAAGGGCGGTAAGTGGGTCGATCACCTTTATGGGGTACAGCGAGCGATTAATAATAAGCCAAGAAGCTCTCTAGGAGGTGTCACTCCTTACTAGGTCCTATTTGGGACAAGAATGTGGGTACCTGATCTTGATTGTGAAGGCACAGTGGCGGATGAAAAACCATTTGATATCCATGATCGTTTGGCTGTTTTACAGGATCTAAATGAATCCAGAACACAACAAAGTAACGTGCTCCAGAAACAGGCCACCACTGAGGAAGTCAAGGCAGTAACGGCAAGACCTGTCTGGATCCCAAAAGTCGGGGATCTGGTCAGAGAGAAGATTGCTGACAAGAAAGAATTTGGGCCATCCTACAGAAAGCCTGTACCGGTCCTAGCAATCCAAGGCACAAGAACTGTACTTCTGCCGCCTCTTGCCGGGAAAAAGGAGAAAAGATTTGTCTCAATCGACTTAATCAAACCACACTATGTGGCCGATACTAAACAGTAGGCCTCGTGGACTCCACAGTAGCAGACGCCCTCCTCTCGCTACAATCCAAGAAGTTCAAACAGAAAGACTCATCACGTTTGAAGAGCCACCTGTACGGAATGAAGGACTAAGCAACAATGCTATGGAACTCGTTCCACTTCAACAAGAAATTCATCTTCAAAATGAAAATCAACTTAACAACCAAGTTGCAATCAGACCGACTACAGACATCTACGTCAACATGCCTCGTCAAGAGCAAAATCCGATTTCAACAAATCCCGATGCAATTCCAACAATTGATCGAACTGCTTCTGGCTATTTCATGAACTTTGATACGTTTTCACTGGATCCAAGTGAGCCGGAAACGACGCCAGCCAAAAAATCACTCAAACAGAAACTCACTGACTTTTTGAACTTTTTTACAAAGACTTACCTGGTGTCACCGTGGATTGAACTATGGTATATCACTGGGATTTTATTTTTTATTTTCTGGCTAGGTTTGATAATAACTTTTAGTATGCTTATTAATGGACGATACCTCCAGCAGAGCTCTACAGCCCAAAGAGTCAATTTGATTTTAAAACCACACCAGTCTTCACATCGTGAACCAAGAGACTTGTCTTCAGTGAACATCACAGCAGTTCCTATACCGGACGGTATAGTATGGGACAAGATTGATTATGATGTATTCGGTCCGACTGAACTTTTAAAGCTAAAACATGTATTTAAAATTTCTTTAAGTGATATCATTACCTCCAGTACATTTTCTGATGATTGGGACACTGAAACTGTAAATGCTATGATGTCTGATTTAGAAAAAACTGCAGCATTTCCGAACAATGAAATGTTAGAAGGTACTTCAGATTATGATACATTGTACTGTGACCAGCAATATGGTCATCATTTCTTGCACGAATCTATAACACCTAGAAATGTATTTGAGTACCACCAGTGGGAACACTGCCCAACACCACCGAAAGGTAGTTCGCAAGCATTTGCACAGAAATTCACATACTTCTCAGGGTTTAACACATCCGACCCGAAGTCATTTTATTATAAAGTGGCGAAAATTTCAGCTCAGAAAATTATGTTAACAAACACCAAACATATTTACTCTGCATCCTTTCTGAACCAGTTGTCTAAACAGGGTTTTGATCTATGGAAAGACACAATAGATTCAAAATCGATCTGGGGTTCTAGGGACTGGCAAGTCCAGGGAATAGAAGCACTTTTTAGAGCATGCATCATTCCGCAGCAGATGTTATTTCTGAATGAAACTGTGCAACAGACATCCTGTCTTGGACTAGCCAAGAAGCAAGGAACTGAACTCACCCGGGTTTCCTACACCATCACAGATGGGTGGGGGGCAGAATTCAACTACACAAGGGGTAGGATTAGATGACATTCTCCAGTACAACAGATCAGATCCTGATTGGACGAAATGGCTGATTTGGCCCATTGACACGAACACCTGTCAACAGAGATTTATGAATACAACCGAAGGGTTTAGTATCCATAGGCCAGATACACGCTATGTACAGAAACAACACCCAGGGGTAGTGACATCCTATAGTGTTGGCAAGTTGTGCCTTGATTGGCTAGAGACCTCAACACTCACAGAAGTAAAACATCACTTGACCTTACTCACACCTGATGTAGACCTTAGGGATTTTTTACTAGGTCCAAGGAAAACACGTCAGAAACGTTTCATATATGCTGGCCTTTATGCCTATTATAATGAAAACTGGAAAATATCCCAACAAGAGGCCGCAGAAAGAATACGGGAAGTAGACCGTATCAACTTACAAAAGGCATTAGCTGTAGTGGATAATGGGTTAACTACTTTGACCTCCAGGATTTACTCCTTAGGCAAGATTGTGTCTTCGGCAATCGACATATTAGAACAAGATCTGGCCTTGTTACAACACGGGCAATCTCAGCTACGTTCTATTATGATGCTAAGCTGGACGCTGCAATCTTTGCGTGCAGGCTATGTGCCCTGGCGTTTTATAAACACCACGTCTCTGTTTTCAGAATACAATCTAACTGATAAACAGACAGAAATGGCACAAAGGGGAGCCAAATATACAATGCTGCGTATTGAGAAACTGGAAAGATTACCATTCACTGTAGCCGAATCACCATCAACAGAATGGCTAATTCATGGCCAAATCACTCTGCCGGTCACTACGTTTCAGTTTCAATATTGCCTTGAGCAAAGGCAGGCAGGCAAATATGAAAAGATGGGTAAGGGATACATCAAGGAAACTTGGGAGTTACCATATAGATATCGATGCCGGAATGGGGATCGAGAAGTGTATCTGAGTGGTACAAACTGCAAGAACGCTTTAAGCGGTTCTCTCATGTGTCAAGATATTTCTCTACACGGAGCCTGTAGCGGTTCAGTAGCGAACTTATCTTGTCACATGTCAGGGACCCCAGCGGCCAAGATCACGCCGGTTTTCCAGCTGCTCTCGAATGGGAGTTACTTAATGTTAAATGATCAAGGTTGCTGTGGGATGCTTCCGGGCGTCGCCTATCTGGTCACTGTTAACTCCAGGGTTACTTGCTGTATGCAAGTATTGTTTCCACCACTGAACACAGTCAGGGAGGCGCCGCTATGGCCTTCACTGAATGTTTCTTTCATACAATTTGATACTATGAGCAGATTGAAAGCCATGCTTTTACAGCAACCCGTGCCCTTAACCTCTGCTCGAGAAACCTATGAACTTCAAGTTGCAAGGACCTCGACTGAGATACAAGCGCTTATACGTACAAACTGCCCCTTTCATTTCATAGAAATGGTGGGACGTATCTTCAATATGTCTGATACGAGCGGTATTGTACACCTATTTAAGACCATAGGGTCAGGACTGTTAAGCACCTTTCAGACAGTCCTTGGAGTAATCCCAAATTTTATACACTCCGTATTGGGAAGCGTATTTGGAGGATTCCCGCTTATCCTATTGCTGGTTGCAGGGGTCCTATTCATAATACTACTGCTACGCAATGGACGGCCCAATTCCCGAGGGAATGGCGAACACGCTCCTGGAGCGGACATACCGTGAACGCATGGTACAACTTCTGGGCATTCCTTGCCTGCGAGAACTCAATGCCTCCTGGTTTCTATCGTTTAGACCAGTCTGGGTAGACTGCATCTTACCTGTTCTTCGATGCCTGTTCTGCGGAGAAGAATGCACGTTGGATCTTTGTCTAACTTTTCCATCAGATGCGCCTCCGGACACGGATGCAATGCTGGACCCCATTAAGGCCCACGCTCTGCGTTGTCTCAGCGGCTTCCGATTCTGATGAATGCATTCCTGGAGAATCCACAGGTGCCGTTTGCTCCTGCTGGGTTAGGTGACTCCTCCACAGGCACCCAGGTTACAACTGCCGCACAAGCTGCCGCAGCACCGACTGTTGGCAGTGCTACATTCCATCTATGTGCGATTGACGTTCTCTGTGAGGCGTTGGATTTGTCGTCTGCAGCAGCTAACACCGATAATATTGTGCTTCCCAGCCAGGACGCTTAATCTTGAATTGGCTCATCGTGTCCTGGGAAAGAATTCGGCTTCTTCACTCGTTTCAAAACAAACGAGCAAAATTGGAACATTTCCTAAATTGACACTTTCGCTTGAGAAAAGCATGGCCTTCTTCCGCTTTGAGTGAGGCAACTTATATGGAGAAATAAAATGGACATTCTTTTAGTGCCAATTAGAAATAGCTGAATTATTAACATTTTAGGACAGAAGATTTTTTAACAATTTTAAAACCATGTTTTTACTTGCTTTTAAAAAAAAGTTTTAAACTGTCCAGATTTTAAGTATGGTCATTGTTATCCAATTCGGAAGAGGAGTGGGTGTTATGTCCCGTATAGAGGCCCTAATGTAGACCCGTTCATACATGCCCTAAAATGGACGTATTCATATTTGCCCTAATATGGTCATATTCGTACTTGCCCTATTATGGTCATAGCCGCATATGCCCAATTATGGTCATAACTGTACATGTCCTATTATAGTCATGATTCCTTATATAGGCATGATCTTTCACCTACATTGGTCCTTGCTAGTACACAACGTGCTCTGAGGGCTGAACGTTATCTATCCTGTGGTTTTGAATACAGCAGGGTTTTTCCCAAACACAGGCCCACACTGTACTCATCAATTATGCATGGCTCTCTAGGAATACACCACCTGCATAATATGTATGTACAAAGTTCACCCCTGACGTCTTCCTCATGTCTAACGACAGACCAATACAAACCATACTGAGGACCGAGACTCTTTAGGGTATAAATACACCACATCTTGCCCCGGTAAGACAGAGGGAACCGAGACTTCCATGCTGACACACTGACCAGAGACGCTGAGGCTCCTGCATGCAGTCGCTCCAGCTGACAGCGGTCTGACACAGCCCTTGCGGGGTGTCCAACTCGAGACCAGGACGGGGTCCCACACTCTCTCTATTCAGGTATGGGGGTTCGACTAAATCCTAGAAGGATTCTTGGCTCTTAGGCTTTTAGACCTACACATATGCTAGGTACACTCAGGTACATCTAGTTAGGCATCGTAGGAGTACGCGCACTTTGCATAATGCTTTTTATATTCATGTATGTATTCATGATTATTGCAATATGGTAGAACTGTTCTATCCCTTTGCTTTTATCGTACTGCTGATAATATATCTCTGCTATTGTCTGCTGGTTGCCGCAGCACATATATTTTACACTAGAATAACAACTGTTCAATAAATACTTATTGAAACGCCCGACTGTTTATTCTGTGTAACTCTCTGAGACAAACCGAATAAGTAAGCACGAGTGACTGAGCGAAAGGTAGTACATTGTTTCCACGATTCTGAGGAATTTGGGTTGTCATGATCTAAGGTTGCCAGAAACTAATCTCTCCCCGATAAGAGGAGATTCTAGTGGCACTGTGAGCTAGCTAATGCAAATCCAGGCTAACATATACGGTGGGGGTGCTCAGAGTTAGTCTGCCACCAAGCCCACAGTATATGTTATCCAAATGCGCAGGTCCTGCAGGGGTACTATAGGAACTACACGACAGCAGGACTGCCTGGTTGCCTTAAAGCAGTTGTGGCAGTTGGTGTCAGTATTGAGAGAAGCGAGAGGAAAGTCATAGGACATCCTCTTAGATTGATGGTTCCACACTCAATGGATATTTTGCTTACACAAACCAAAACCCAATATATAACAAATAGCAGACTATCAAAGTATGAACAATGGATTATTGCAGCCGAAAATGTATCTTTAAAAAGATGTCAGACTCTTAAGCCAGCTACATTGTTAGAATTGCCTGAAAATGAAATTGATGGAGAGGAGGTTGAGCATGACTGTCTCGATGCCACAGATTTGAGCGCCAAGTCAAGACCTGATATTAGGGATGAACCTCATGATCAGCCCGACTATGTAAGGCTTGTTGACGGCTCATGTTAAAGTGATAATGAGGGGAATCTGAGAGCAGCTTATGCTGTCTGCACAGTGCAGGAAGTGATACAAGTCTCCTGACTTCGAGGTATAACCTCTGCTCAAGCAGCAGAACTGGTCACCATTAGCAGAGCTTGTTATCTTATGGCCCAATTGAGGGTGACAGTATTTACCGACAGTCAATATTAGCAGTGGGCGGTAAACTCCGCTCTGCCGGCGGAGTTCACAGAGTTTTTGTCACTCCGCACTCCGCTTGGAGGGCGGAGTTTGGCAAAAACTCTGCCTACACTACTTAGTGGAGTTTACTGACACACACCACTAATCAGAACCATTATTCCACTTTATCACAAACTATGTGGTCATATATCACTGCCATATTAGCGGTAGGGAAAGTCACAGGGGAACACCGTGTCAAGTCAGAGGAATAGGTGATACATCAGGCTGCCTGGATGCTTTGGGCAAAAATAAAAAAGATGTGTATGTCTTTGCCAACATTCACCATAACAAATGCACAATTAAAAACCTTACTTAAGTGCTGCCCTTTGTATTTTAAGTTAACCACCTCACAGTTGTGAACGTAGCACATGTAAAACCATTAGAATCTAAATGCTACTACTGCTAAATAAATAAGTAAAATATAGAATTAGTTGAGAAGACTCAAGTCATTGCGAAGTCTCAGCAAATCACTTGGGGCTTGACTTTGGCAGACAGTGTTAGTACCATGGAGTACTTTACTTCTGCCGTGGCAAGAGTAATCTGCCAGAAATATTGGAGATGTCTGCCAGTCCAGTGGACATCTCTTGCATTTACAGGAACCACCGTCACGGCACTTCCTGTAAATGCATTGAAAGTGTGGAGTGCTGCTCCATCAACATAATGGCCCCTCACTGCACACTTTCATTTTCTTTTTATATTTTCAAAAACAAAATCCCAAAGTGGGATTTTGTTTTTGAAAATAAGAAAAAAAAATACTACTCCACCATGAGAGTTTTCTTCCATGGTGTGTGGGTCATTGTAAAGTTTTAACTTTTACATACCGCCAATTTATGGGTGGTGGTTGTGAAAGTCAAAACTGGCAATATGTGCACCCACTGTAAATCGGGCGGCCAGACACCTGGCCAAACATCTGACACTCCTTACTCTGTCAGGCTGTTGGAGGGCTATGTAAGCGGCGGTGACAGAATAGTTTTTGTCATCTACATACTGAAGGTCTACCTATCGTACTGTCCCTCTTCCCTTTCTTTCTCTGTGCATTTTTTTCACTGATGTCTGTAGGAAGGTGGAATCTGACTGCATGGTTGCCCCCACTTTTTTCCTGGTGTTTTGCTGGTGTTCGACTTAGCTGGACTGGGACCCTGCTATTCAGGGCCCCAGTTTATCTGCTTCCTCTTTAAAATGGATTCCTAAATACCTTAAGGTACCCCTGCAGATTGGATTCTGGGGTGCCCATATAAGTCCCTAGTATATGGTATACTATGTACCCAGGGCATAGGTACCCCAGAGCGCCTACCAGGGGCTGAAGCATGTATTATGCCACCCCTGGGCAGCCTTCAAAAATGACACCACAGGACTGCTACAGCAGCCTGAGTGAGGTGAGTGCATGCACCCCTTACAGAGATATAGGTTCACTATATCTCACCCTATCACTGCACATATAAACCTATCAGTCACCCCTATGGCAGGCCCTTATCAATCCTGAAGGCAGGGTGCTTGGTTTTATGTGAGAGGAGTGCCCATGCATGAGGCAGAGCCCCTCTGCAGCCTTCGGAATCTCCTCTCTCGGGGTTGTCTGTGGTGCAGCCTGACCATATAATCTTAAGTGCATTATATCTTAAACGGTAAATGCTAACTTTGGGATGGCTGCACGGAAACATGTTGTGTTTGGTGTCAAACACCCTTGGAATCATACCCCCACACCAGTAACTGGTGTGGGAGTATGATCCCACCCTTCTAGAGGGAGAGACATGACAGCACCGGTATACCCGGGTACCAACTAAACAGAGCCCTGGCATCACAAAATGGATGCTGCAGCCACAGACTCGAGTCTGGCCTCCTGCTGCTGAACGAAAACTCCGGCAGGGGAGGCCTGGACAATAGGTTTCCTGTCACAGGAGGTGTTACCACCTCCCAGACAGGCCTTAGTGGATTGGGGCTGGGCGGGTGCACTCCAAGAGTGCTTTGAGAGTCCTGCACTGGGGGCACATTTGGTGTCCTCGTGCATACCCCAGTTCAAACCGGGTTTCAGGGGCTGCCAGCCCTGCTCTGGCGCGAAACTGGACAAAGGAAATGGGTGTAGCCACCCTCTTTCCAAACCCTCCCAAAGGTGGGTCCCCAGAGTTAGTCCAACCCCTTCCTTGGGTATAAGATAGAAACCCCTGGCAACAGGACTTTAGATATCCCTGGACGAAACTCTGCAACTGAATCCTGGAACTTCGACGCTCTACTCAAGACTAGAGGACTGAAGAAATCTCCCTTGGGGTGAAGGAGTGACTCCCTGCTTGGCAGGCACCAACGAAGCAATTGCCAGTCTGCATCTCCGAAGCTCCCGCCGGACTCCGAAGTAATTGCAGCCCAGGAAGAGGATTTCCAGACTTCTCAAAGGCCGACCCGAGTCCCCAGCAAAGCTGAGACCCACAGCCCTCACGAGTGACGTGGAACTGGAACTCCTGGACACTGTGCACATTTGCTAGTGCATTGACTTCTCAACGTCTCTTGAAGTCCTGCTTTGGGTTACGTGTAGCCCAGGCCCCGAGCACCATTTGCACCGAAGATTGTGAGCCTACACTCCACGAGTGTTCCGTGGGCCCGCTTCTTGCATTTCCGCTCTAGGCTCCTTCGCGATCCCTGGTCCGTCGACTGGTGGGTCCCTGTGAAGGCAACTCTGATTTTCCTTGGGCTTTCCTGGTTGCTCCAGACGTGCCCTGACTCCCCACCGCGTGGTGAGTCCCTCAGACCTTGCTGGTCTGCACCAAAGCATCTTTTTCCGTTCTGCGTGGGTTGCTGTTGCCAAGGCTTGTTGTGTTCAATCCGGACACCAACGCTGCAGCACTTGACATCTTTCGTGGGACAGCTCGAATCCAGCTCCTGGTTGTCATCGACGCCTGCGGGGCCTCGTGGCTGAAGAGTCAAGCTTCACCTCTTTCACCTGAAACACCCGACATCGGTGGGCATTCGACTATCGTGCCCCTGGTCACTGGCAAGTGACCCAGACTCTGTCCCCTCTGCTTTCAGGTTCTTCTCATCTCCGATCCAGGCTTGGATCTCCTCGGACACTTCACATCTTCCCGGCAGCAGCACTTCTCTGCAGGCTGCCATTGAAATCGACGACGCGACCCGACACCATTTGACACCTATGCACCCGGCTTCCCTGGGTGAGGTAACTCGAGTACTCTGGTGCTCCCGTGGGTGTTAACCCTAGAACTGTCTAAGTCCAAGAGGGTTTGGTCCTATTCCATTTCTAAGTGTCCTTAAACTTTAAAACTCTAACCGCGACTTTCCCATAGACGTTAACGGAGCTCGCGGCTGTGTTCACACACTGCACATAACCCCCGTGGGTCCCCTGTGTCACTACCTTGGGTGGTTCCTTGGGGTCCCAGCGATTCTACAGGCTCTAGGCCTTGGGTCTACTGAAGTCGTGGTTCTTATACCACTTTCTTAATATATGGTTTGGTACGCCCCTAGGGCTAATCGTATGTTGTACTAATTTACTGTGCTATTTGACTTGTAACTTGTGTACTTGGACCTCTAGCCTCATAAAGAGACTATTGGGTAGTGTTTAGTAATAAATACATATATTTTATATATATACCTGGTGTGGTTCTCCTTTCATTTGGTCAATCATGAGATTATAGACTGGTAAAACAAACAGCTTAACACTCCTTCAAGACTTAGCCTGAAGGCTGCTCTCCATAGCTACCACTAGGATAGCTTTCAATAAAGGTTGTCTTTAAACCTATCATCAATAAAGGTCGTTTGGACTGGTGCAAGGTGCCCACTAGAACTAGTGGACAGCATATGCCAGGCCAACTTCTCACATTGGTGTGCAGCGGTTGGATTCAAGCTTGCCTCTGTTTTACCAGATAATCTCAAGTGTGTGACTAACTGAATACCACTAAAGGTACCTGAGGTACATATAAATTCAAGCTTAGAAATACAGTAAGTTCTACTGAACTTAGAGTTGTGTGTCAAGGGCTTAGCACACCCTTTCTACAACTCAAGAGAGTTTAGTAGGCCACACTAGAGTAGGTAATGCATACACCACACCTCACTGGTGATGTCTTCAAGGCCAGGAACCACTGGGTCCCTGCCAGAAGCCACTGGGCTTCCACCATCCAAGTATGACAACCTCCAATTCTTGGAATTAAGAGCATTGTGTAATAATAGGAAATTGAAGACAGGAAAAACTGCAAACACCCAACGCCTCATAGACATACTGATGTTGGATGATCTCAAGCAGACCTCAGGGTCTGAAGGGGTAGGCAGAGAGGGTGGGACAGCAGATGAGGAAGGGCCCAGGGGTGAAGAAACCCAGGACCTGACCTCTGAAGCTGGCCAGGAAGATGACAATGATCTTACCCTGGAAAATCCAGCTCCTCCTGCAGATGAGGAGGAGGACCAGAATGGCCTCCCCTTTATCCCACCAGGAAGAGTTGTGAGTGTGCCTAGAAGGTCAAGATCTCCTTCTGAGGAGTCTAACCATTCTGACACCTCAGTAGGGACCTTTGTTTCCTATCATAGGAGGGAATCCTCTCATGAAAGGAAAGAGAGACTGCTCAAGTATGAAGAAGCTCAGCTTAGGATCAGAAAAGAGCAGTTGGCTATAGACAGGGAGTCCCTAGAGCTTCATAGACAAAGAAGAAAGTGTGGACTAGAGTCCCATGGTGGTAGCAACTTCCCTAGGGATAGGGAAAGGTCTTATGACCATAGAAACCTAAGCAAGATTCTCCCTCCCTACCAGAGTGGGGATGACATCCACAAATGGATTACTGCACTGGAAAGGGCCTGTAAAGTTCAGAGGGTCCCCCAGGGGCAGTGGGCAGCAATCTTGTGGCTCTCCTTTGCAGACAAAGGTAGAGACAAGCTCCTCACTGTTAGAGAAGAGGATGCTGACAATTACAAAGTCTTGAAGAGTGCTCTGATTGATGGGTTTGGCCTAACCACTGAACAGTACAGGTTGATGTTCAGAGACACCCAAAAGGCTCAGACTCAAGACTGGGTTGACTTTGTAGATTGTGCTACTAAGGCTCTGGAAGGTTGGATTCATGGCAGCAAGGTGCATGACTTTGTAGGATTGTACAATTTGATTATGAGGGAGCAGATCCTTAATAATTGTCAAAACCAGCTTTTACACCAGTACCTGGTGGACTCTGATCTGACCTCTCACCAAGAATTGGGAAAGAAGGCAGACAAATGGGTCAGAACCAGGGTAAGGCCTAAGAATCAGGGTGGTGACCAGAAGAAAGATTCTACCAAGTCCCAAGAGAAAGGTGGGGATAAATCTAAGGATAAGTCCACTACAGGGCCCCAAAAGTCCTCTTCTGGGGGTGGGTCCCAAACTCCTTCCTCTCCTGAAAAGAAACCATATTGCCATGTTTGTAAAAAGCCTGGCCACTGGAAAACTGATCCCAGTTGCCCCAGGATGGGCAATAAAGAAAATGTTCCTCCAGCTAATACTACCACCCCTCCTGGGACTACCAGTAGTAATCCCCCAGTTGGGGAGTACTACACCCAAAAAGTTAGGTGCTTTTGCAAGGGGAACAGAGGTGGGCCCTAATTCAGAAAGGGCCCCCTCACCAGACTCCTCAGACTCTGATGGTGGTATAGGATTTGCCACTTTTACCAGGGGTCCCAATGCATTGGGCAGGTACAGACTGGAGCCACTGATTAATGGTCAGAAAGCTGTGGCATTCAGGGACACAGGGGCTAGTGTCACCATGGTGGCAGGGAAACTAGTCCCCCCTCACCAGCTTTTGCCTGAGTTTAAATACCAGGTGACCAACATTGATGGTGTCAGAACAGATCACCCCATGGCCATAGTCAATCTTAGCTGGGGAGGGGTCACAGGCCCAAGAGAGTGGCAGTGTCCCCAAACTTGCCTGTAGATTGCCTGATGGGCAATGATCTGGAAATTTCAGCAGCCTGGGCTGAAGTTGAACACCAAGCCCATCTAAGAATGCTGGGCATCCCTGGGAGAGTTAGTGGGGCTGTGAGGGCCACAGCCCAACCCCAGGGAAATGTTGGAGTGATGGAGCCTGAAAGAATGGCCCACTCTCCTCCACAAGAGAGCACAAGGGATGAAGAAAATCTTCTTCCCCCAGACAGTCAGTCAGTCATAGTTTATTGTATATGATTAATTAAAATCTTTACAAATTTCCCAAAAATTAAAATATGTCTTTCCATACACGATTAAAACCAGGCAACATTGATGGGATCCCTTTGGTTATTAGCTAAAGTGCAAGTGCTAAACCATCGGCATATAATATTATGAATGCGTTATAAAAATATTTACTGAATACATCCTTTTCATTGCTAATACCGTGATAGTGCTTTCGACCTTACAATCAGTGTTTTAAAACAACAAGCTGGATAAATAGAAAGCCCTGATTAAAATAGCAGGTACCTGGAAAAAAGTGCAATTATACAGATGTAAGATGTGTTTTAAAAGCAAACTTCTGAGGTCCTGCTAATTAAAT
This sequence comes from Calotriton arnoldi, assembly GCA_963921515.1. Lineage (NCBI taxonomy): Eukaryota > Metazoa > Chordata > Amphibia > Caudata > Salamandridae > Calotriton > Calotriton arnoldi. The sequence goes on from CAWUFW010013864.1 coordinate 393,496, forward strand.
TGTCTCTAATGAGTTTTACATTCAGTCCATTTGTTACATAGATGAATCAGCTAGGCCCCTGCCGTGCATTGATCATACTTCTTTGTTTTCCTCCAAATTAGCTTGCCGTAAAAGTTTCCTTACTTCTGTCAGGTATTTTACTCCCCGGCAGGCCAACATTATAGAGGAACCTTCCAACCAGCGTATCACGGCTTGCCTGCCCGTGCGAATATTCAATTCGTTAAAAATGGGTTATAAATACTGTCTCCTCAGATCAATAACTACTGGGCATGCACATAGCAGATGAGTTAAAGATTCCTTGTAAAAGCCACATAATCGACAATGAGCTGCTTGTTGGGTGTTTTTCCAAGATGGCTGTAGGTCTTTTGAATCGTGCAAGCCCATCCGATAGTCTGTGAAGCTCTTTTTTAACTGCAGGCTAAAGTGGGCTGTTAAATAAGCTTGCGGCTTTAGAGATTTGTAAGAATTAATCACAGTCCACCCATGCCGACGTTTGGAAATTGCTTTTTTATCTTCCAGAAAAGATTTCTCTTTTGCTGAGTCGTTGACAGGTTTACTAATGCTTGCTCTGTCTGCCATGTTATCCCATGCTATCAGCCTCCTCAGGGAACTGATCCTACCCCTAGTGAAGGAACTGCCCCAGAGGTAGTCAGGCCTGGCCTGGCAACACCCCTGATGGCAGAGGACCCTTCCAAGGTGGTACCCAGTCTGGAGCAGGTAACCTGCCCCTCTCTACCCTGCCTCAGTCAGCCCAAAGCTGCAGAGGTCAGGGAGGTCAGTGGACCCCACAGGGCCCCCTGTCCAGAGGAACCCCCCCATCAGCAGATTAGGGGCACCCAGTCTAGTAGCCCTAGCCAGGTGAAAATTCCTCAATCCACTGAGGGATCCCCCTTACCCTTGTGTAGGGACCTCCCCAGATGGACTCTGCTGGGCAAAGGCAAACCTGGGACCAAAAGGTTCCAAACCTGCCATGTCCCTCCAGTGTTCCAACCAAAGGGACCCAACCCCTAGCTGTAGGCAGTCAAAGGTTGACCCTTAGAGCTAGACCCAACTTAGTCATGGAAAGTAAGGCCTCCATGGTGGCTAGTGATCTGAGGAAGCTGAGGCCAACTTTATCAGGGCCTCACTTCTCTACTCAGACACACCACCAGCCTTTTACTATGCCAAAACACACCACAGGTAGTGACTAAAATGGTGGAGATCCTCCCATCCCCTTGGGGTTAGGGATTGCTTTGTGGACCATAAGACAGGGGGTAACCATGCTAGTGCAGGTACTTCCTTATATGGCCACTTAGTCAATGAAGGCTCAACTGGGCAAGGTTAGCCTTATCTCCTTTCGTTTGGGGGGGGGGTTATGTAGGAAGGTGGAATCTGACTGAATGGTTGCCCCCACTTTTTTCCTGGTGTTTTGCTGGTTTTCGACTTAGTTGGACTGGGACCCTGCTATTCAGGGCCCCAGTTTATCTGCTTTCTCTTTAAAATGGATTCCTAGTACCTTAGGTACCCTGCAGATTGGATTCTGGGGTACCCCAAGAACACTTTGATTCTAAACACTCCCTAAAATTCACAAAGGGAGGATGCCACCCCCGGGCAGACCGATAGTCTCAGGCATTGGATCAATTTTGGAGCCACTTTCGCAATTCTGCGATTGGTTTTTAAAACCGATAGTGCAGAAATCTCCATCCTATCTTAAAGATACTAAAGATGTATTGTGTCTACTTCGAGACCTGCAAATTAATAGCACAGAAGATATCTTTATTACAATGGACATCGAGGCCCTGTACACGAGCATCCCACAAAGACGGACCCTGGCAGTAGTTGAGGAAATCTTGCTGAATTTGGAATGGGATTTCCTCACTCCCCGACATTTCATCATGGAGTGTGCAGAGATTGCCCTTACGGAATTTTTTTTCGAGTTTGAAGAAGATATTTATCATCAAATCACAGGTACATCGATGGGCAGTACATTCGCCCCTAGCCTGGCGTGTCTGTACGTGCACCAATTCGAAGAGGACTACATTTTCAACACCAACAACCCCTTCGCTGAACAAATGAAAACATGGAAGCGCTATATCGATGATGTGCTCATCGTATGGAGAGGGGATGAGGACTCAGCAAAAAGTTTTGTAGACTGGGTGATCACAAAAGATAGTCACCTGAGATTCACCCATTCTATCAGTAAACATCATGCCATCTTTCTCGATCTGGCCATTAGCATGACGGAAGTTGGCATAAGTACAAAAGTACATAATAAACCAACGGACAAGAATAGCCTCCTATTATACGAGAGCTACCACCCTAAAGCGCTGCGTGATAACCTGCCAGTAGGTCAATTCCTACGGGTACGCAGGAACTGCTCAGAGACAGAGAACTTCACTATACAAGCAGAGGAACTTGAAAAAAAGTTACTGAACCGACATTACCCTAGGAAGATGATAAAGAAAGCCAAAAAGAGAGCCAGGAATAACAATCGAGAGGCCTTGTTAGAGGACAGTAACAAGGAGAAATCAGACCGCATTGTGTGTGTAACAACATACACCCCAATCTCGAACAGTGTACAAAGGATTATCAAGAAGAACTGGCACATTTTGGATGGAGCCGACAAGCAATGGGCACCCCCGCTGTTCGCTTTCAAAAGGAGTAAAAACATCCGAGATGTCCTAGTACATGCTAAAGACTCTCCAACACCAGTGAACAACCAGGTCACCTTATGGAACACACAGAGGCCCACTGGCCATTTCGCCTGTGGAAGCTGCGTGGCATGCCCACTCACCATAACCACTAAAGAAGTAGACATAGGCACGGGGAACCCGTGGAAACTCAACAGCTTCAGCAACTGTAACACCGAAAATGTGGTCTATCTCCTGACATGTCCCTGCAATCTCATGTATGTGGGCATGACTACCAGGAAGATTAAGGTTCGCATTAATGAACATCGCAGTACGATACGGTGTAAAAAAACTAACACCAAACTTACCAGGCATTTTCTGGAATCTAATCATAAGGATAGCGACCTGAGATGGGTAATCCTGGAAGTCATGAAAAAACATAAAACTGAACTCACCAAACCACTACACATCAGAGAACAGAGGTGGGTTTACAGGCTTCGTACATGGGAAAAGGGACTCAACGATGAGATCCCTTGGCTCCAATTGGCCCAGTGATCTATGTGACCTCACAGTGGTCCACTCCGTCTTTATTTCACATTGACCAGAGAAACAAAAACACAGAATCTCTTATTAGAATCCATCAAGAAATCACACTGATCACATGTGTCATCTACATCTTTGTTACCCAAGAGCACTGTCTTGGGTTCATTCGTGTTTTCTGGTAGTAATGTCATCTCCAAAGTCCCCTTTTAACATGGTATGTATGGATAAACTGCCGTCTTTGGGTGAGTGCAATGGCCACCTGTGGCAGGAGGCCTTATTACATGACACTTAACTCACAGCAGGCGCTGTTGGTTTAACTGTTTTCGTGTTTTTGTGTTTTTCTGGTTTTTTGCTTTTATAACTCTTAACTATTCCTTGAATATACGCGCTGCATTAGGCATAACAGCTAGCAGTGTATGGATGAGTTGCCGCTTTTGGGTAAAATGTATTTACCATTTTGTCCTGGAGGCCTTATAACATGACACTTTATTCACAGCAGGCGCTGTTGTTTTTATTGCGTTTATACCTCTCTTGACTATAATCAACTTTTGAACAAACACGCTGCATCAGGCGGGGCAGCTCACAAACACGCCCTCACTAGTGCACGATGGTGCGCATGCGCGGCTCTGAGACAGATGTCTTAGTTACAAGCTCACGCCCTCTCCCCTGTGAGTTAGTGTGCAAGCGTCAGAAATAGACAGCGCTAGCAGCTATGACGGCCCCTCGCCATGCCGTATCACTCAGGCAAGCCACTATTAGGACAGCGGATGTCTTTTTAAGGGCCGTACTGCTCTTTAACAAGCAACAGGAAGGTCAGGCACCATTCTCCCTGCACGGCGTCCTGACACCGGATCCTCGCCAATTAGTCCCAATTAGCGTTGGCGTACCGACGCTTAAATGTATAAATAGCGCACAGTTATGCCCCTCATTTACCAGCGAGGAAGCGAGGAGATCGGATGTAGGTGCAGTGGCGGGAGTTTTCCCCATTTACAGTAAGAGCATGTATGGGAGGTATGAATGTGTCGGTAACTTTTTGGTAACATACTCCAGGCGTATGTTTAGTGTTTGGCATCATTTTGAGCATAACAGTACCCAGAACACTCCTGGGACATGTGTCTGACCCCACCTGGATTTTTTCCTTTTCTCTCCTCCTTATCTAGCGCTTGACCAAAGGGGTCTCCCCTCCTCACTCTCCTATGGGGCTAGTAGGTCCCATCAGTTAGGGTAAGCATTGGGGACCGTGTTCCCCACTTTTTCTTTTAAGTGCACAGATGAATGTCACAACCTGATGCACTTATAGTCACACACTTATATTTTGCATGAGTATGTGGCATACCAGATGACCTTTACCAGACTTGTTACTATATCACTTGTGTCTGGACTTCACTTCTGTTTTCTTTTTCTACAGGCGTTAACTTTAGCCGCACACACGGTGGTGTGTGAAAGTGTTCACCCCACCAAGTGGAACCCTCACCAGCATTACACGGTAAGGGCGGAGCCCGTTTATGCAGTATAGGTCCTGATGAATGCCACGGACCCCTCGGGGCCAGCAGGCAGAAACATGTTGACCACTTATAATACGGTGGGGGGACAATAGAATCCCCAACACACTGACCACTTCATTTTAATCACCATACAGATGCCAGTTATATTAAAATAAGTATGACATCTGTAATGGCCTTTTAACTTCACTTTTTTTGTAAGGGCCCCCACTTAGTTTTAGAAGTGCATCCCTGTCTTCAGGTGCATGCCCGCCCTCTATCAAACCAAGTTTTTAGAGGGCGAGGACTTGATGAAGCATGACACCAGGTGGTGTGTGAGACCAGTCTTTTACTCTTTGTGAGATGCCTGCACTCACAAGGTAACACTATTACATTATAGCACTTAGGTCATCACACTAGGAGCGGCTCTTTTGTGTTAAACATTATAGTTTGGAGGCTGCCTACTCCTAGCACCCTGTGCCTCTAGTTCCCTTCCCCAGGTCTTCCCTGAGGTTTTGTGGTTAAACAGTACCCTTATAAGTCCCTAGTATATGGTATACTATGTACCCAGGGCATAGGTACCCCAGAGGCCTACCAGGGGCTGAAGCATGTATTATGCCACCCCTGGGCAGCCTTCCAAAACGACACCACAGGACTGCTACAGCAGCCTGAGTGAGGTGGTGCATGCACCCCTTACAGAGATATAGGTTCACTATATCTCACCCTATCACTGCACATATAAACCTATCAGTCACCCCTATGGCAGGCCTTATCAATCCTGAAGGCAGGGTGCTTGGTTTTATGTGAGAGGGTGCCCATGCATGAGCAGCGCCCTCTGCAGCCTTCGGAATCTCCTCTCCGGGGTTGTCTGTGGTGCAGCCTGACCATATACTCTTAAGTGCATTATATCTTAAACGGTAAATGCTAACTTTGGGATGGCTGCACGGAAACATGTCGTGTTTGGTGTCAAACACCTTGGAATCATACCCCACACCAGTAACTGGTGTGGGAGTATGATCCCACCCTTCTAGAGGGAGAGACATGACAGCACCGGTATACCCGGTACCAGCTAAACAGAGCCCTGGCATCACAAAATGGATGCTGCAGCCACAGACACGAGTCTGGCCTCCTGCTGCTGACCGAAACTCCGGCAGGGGAGGCCTGGACAATAGGTTTCCTGTCACAGGGAGGTGTTACCACCTCCCAGACAGGCCTTAGTGGATTGGGGCTGGGTGGGTGCACTCCAAGAGTGCTTTGAAGTCCTGCACTGGGGGCACATTTTGTGTCCTCGTGCATACCCCAGTTCAAACCATTTGCAGGAGCTGCCAGCCCCTGCTCTGGCGCAAAACTGGACAAAGGAAATGGGTGTAGCCACCCCTCTTTCCAAACCCTCCCAAAGGTGGGTCCCCAGAGTTAGTCCAACCCCTTCCTTGGGTATAAGATAGGAACCCCTGGCAACAGGACTTTAGATATCCCTGGACGAAACTCTGCAACTGAATCCTGGAACTTCAACGCTCTACTGAAGACTAGAGGACTGAAGAAATCTCCCTTGGGGTGAAGGAGTGACTCCCCTGCTTGGCAGGCACCAACGAAGCAATTGCCGGTCTGCATCTCCGAAGCTCCCGCCGGACTCCGAAGTAATTGCAGCCCAGGGAGAGGATTTTCAGACTTCTCAAAGGCCGACCCGAGTCCCCAGCAAAGCTGAGACCCGCAGCCCTCACGAGTGACGTGGAACGGGAACTCCTGGACACCGTGCACATTTGCTAGTGCATCAACTTCTCGGCGTCTCTTGAAGTCCTGCTTTGGGTTACGTATAGCCCAGGCCCCGAGCACCATTTGCACCGAAGATTGTGAGCCTACGCTCCACGAATGTTCCGTGGGCCCGCTTCTTGCAATTCCGCTCGAGGCTCCTTCGCGATCCCTGGTCCATCGACTGGTGGGTCCCTGTGAAGGCAATTCTGATTTTCCTTGGGCTTTCCTGGTTGCTCCAGACATGCCCTGACTCCCCACCGCGTGGTGAGTCCCTCAGACCTTGCTGGTCTGCACCGAAGCATCTTTTTCCGTTCTGCGTGGTTTGCTGTTGCCAAGGCTTGCTGTGTTCAATCCGGACACCAACGCTGCAGCACTCGACATCCTTCGTGGGACAGCTCGAATCCAGCTCCTGGTCGTCGTCGACGCCTCCGGGGCCTCGTGGCTGAAGAGTCAAGCTTCACCTCTTTCACCTGAAACACCCGACATCGGTGGGCATTCGACTATCGTGCCCCTGGTCACTGGCAAGTGACCCAGACTCTGTCCCCTCTGCTTTCAGGTTCTTCTCATCTCCGATCCAAGCTTGGATCTCCTCGGACACTTCGCATCTTCCCGGCAGCAGCACTTCTCAGCAGGCTGCCATTGAAATAGACGACGCGACCCGACACCATTTGACACCTATGCACCCGGCTTCCCTGGGTGAGGTAACTTGAGTACTCCGGTGCTCCCGTGGGTGTTAACCCTAGAACTGTCTAAGTCCAAGAGGGTTTGGTCCTAGTCCATTTCTAAGTGTCCTTAAACTTTAAAACTCTAACCGCGACTTTCCCATAGACGTTAACGGAGCTCGCAGCTGTGTTCACACACTGTACACGACCCCCGTGGGTCCCCTGTGTCACTACCTTGGGTGGTTCCTTGGGGTCCCAGCGATTCTACAGGCTCTAGGCCTTGTGTCTACTGAAGTCGTGGTTCTTATACCACTTTCTTAATATATGGTTTGGTACGCCCCTAGGGCTAATCGTATATTGTGCTAATTTACTGTGCTATTTGACTTGTAACTTGTGTACTTTGACCTCTAGCCTCATAAAGAGACTATTGGGTAGTGTTTAGTAATAAATACATATATTTTATATATATACCTGGTGTGGTTCTCCTTTCATTTGGTCAATCATGAGATTATAGACTGGTAAAACAAACAGCTTAACACTCCTTCAAGACTTAGCCTGAAGGCTGCTCTCCATAGCTACCACTAGGATAGCTTTCAATAAAGGTTGTCTTTAAACCTATCATCAATAAAGGTCGTTTGGACTGGTGCAAGGTGCCCACTAGAACTAGTGGACAGCATATGCCAGGCCAACTTCTCACAACGTCCTTCTTCCAATTTCCCCTTTTCACTGGTTAGCTCTGCCTCTGATCATCGCGTTGAAAGACAGGTAAATCCTCCACTTAAAATCACATCACAGAAAATAATCCACACCCTGCCTAGATTTACTCTGATTCTATCTCTGCCTTCAACTTTGTAAATCGCTGTGCTGCCTCTCAGCCATGTTGGCATTATACAAATTGTTAAAGCATATTTGAAAGTAGCGTATGAATATATACGTTTATTGAGTGCACCAGACATGATTGAAACAGCTCCCACAAACAGCAGCAACTGCTGCTTTATCACCTGATCTTTACAAGCCTCTTTCTAGTTCCATTTTTACTTCTGATTCAACTTACAAGTGCAGGCAGAATTTAACATATTTTCCCTTTTCCAAAAACATAAAACAAAAAAATACATTATGAAAAAAATTAAAACAAGCTGTGGTTTTCTACTTCTAGAGCGTTAAATGTGTAACTTTTGCCACATTCAATTGTTCTCCATCTCAACCAACAGTGTTGTTAAAGGCTTTAACTTCTTTCTTAAATGAAGAGAGTTCAGATTCAATCTTCTTTGCTCTGAAACCCATCTTGACACACACACCCAATCATCTTCCACAGACTCTCTTTTCCCACACCCTGTTCTCCTCACACATCGGTTACAGTATTTTTGCTGCTTTACCCGAACGTTCTCAATCACCACTTTCAAGAACACCTTCTATCCATACTCCTTGTCATCCATTCCAGGCATACCTTTGTTAGCGCTATTTTCTCTGTTACAATTGTTGACACCAAACTATTGGCACTAATCTGTTCTTCCAAAAGATAACAGTAAATTATTTTTTTAGCACTAATGTTTGGGATCTGTGTGGACTTGTATGAGTCCCAAAGGACATTGAACCCGGAATAGAGATAAACCAAGTCAAATCAATCTTACACCAGACAAGATTCAAAGTCAAAACCATGAAGGTTTTTTTTTAAATTCAAATTCATTACAGATGGAAAAAATAGTTAGGTCTAATCAAAATATCACTGCATTCTTAAGATGGAACATAATGGGAATTAGCATAGGGCTCAGTCTCTGCTGTATAGTTAAATAGCTAGAACCAGATGCGATCTAGCACAAGATGAAATAATGAAAACATATTCTCAGTATAGACTCAAGTAATAGTGTGATATAGAGACTGCTCAGTATGAGAACAAGGGAGCATCTTTAAAATCTCTAAGTGTATGTTGAAAGGTGGACCAACATGGTGTTTGCCTCCAAAGTGAGCAAGGCAATGTCTTGGCTCTCATCCATGGTATGTCCTTTTTAAACAGAAGACCCGCAGTATGGTTTGAAACAAATGTTTCATCACAATATCCAATGGTAAAAAAGAAAATACAAAATATGGAAAATTACATTTTCTGTAATACTTATAAATAACTCTGTAATAACACTGTATTATACCAGAAGAGAGAAAACAAGGACACATTTACATGCACAAACTCTGCTAGCTAGAGGAAGTAGACTTGTAAAGTTTCAGTTGAGCTCTGCTTCTTTCTCCAGGACATCAGGAAAACAAAGAAGAATATATTTTAAAGATACGATAAAAACCAATTCTGTAAAACTACTTGAATTAATAGTGCACAGACAGAGGAACGAGAAACTATGCTCATTTTAAAATGTGCAACGTACAACAAACGGAAATGAATTTGAGATCTGGTCATGTCAACGTAAAAGGCTGTTATGTTAAATACAGTTCAAATATATTATTAATGGCACATTCAAGTTTATCAAACAAATTTTCTTTGTCAATTCTAAGTTCATTCTCACAACTTGAAGCAGGAGACTATGCATCTCAATAAACAGAAAGATAATTCCACCATCGTTGTTTTTGGAGTGGTTCTATAACTCCACATGGGTTTCCTTAACTCACCTATTCAATTGACGTTGTAATATTAAATTAACACACCAGTAAAGGGTTCTACTCATGCATTCTCCTGTTTTATACTTGTGGCTCCCAGAACTGCCTCAGAGACAAACTGTGGCCCAATATCACCCATTCAGAAGAACCTTCCCTCAATAAAACCTCAGTGATGAATTTCTTAATGTCTTCTGTTGTAGTGTGTTTGACAAGTTTCACCTCTGGCCATCATGAATAATAATTATCCCGTATAATGGTACACCTTCCAGACAAATCTTTACCAACAAATGGTCCACACATCTTTCCCTAGTTTTTGCCAAGGCCTATCAAGTAACTCACTGGGAACAACTGCAGTCTCCTGAATATTATGAATTGTCTCTCATAGTACACAGTATGCAGTCTCTTACAAACCTTTTGATCTGACAATATATGCCAGGCCACTAGAAATCACATCTCACTTTTTTCATCATTGATGACTTACATACATAGTCGTTATGTGGCAATTCCAACAATCTCACCCATAAATCTAATGGGACAACCAACTTATCGGATCGAAATAACAATCCATTTACCACCATCAGTCCTGGCCTCACCTTTTTTAACCATCCCCAAAAATTCTCTTTCTTATTATTCTTTTCTTATCCATATCCACTAACCAAACTGGCCTTGACAACACAAATGTCTTCATTCCTCTCCATATTGTCTTTCCACGCTTTGTCAGTAAAGATGTTCCAAAAGCTTTCCTCCATACCAGCTATCAACCAATCATCATCCTCCTCACTTTCCTCCTACTCTAAAGGCAAAGCAACAAGAGTCAGCAACTACGTTGCAGTTTCCTGGACCATGAATACAACTGAAAGTAAATTCTTGCAAATAATGTACCCATGTTGTGAATAGAGGCATGGCTTTATCCACTAATGATCAGCTTGCAACTCAAATTCAAAGCCCAGACACATTTTAAAATGCTTTACAACCCACCAGCAGGGCACAGCTTCTTTTCTGATGACAAATAAGAGCTGTCTGTGCATTTGTATGTTTGAGAGGCAAATTCCACCACTCTCTTTTTACCATTCGTGTTATTAGATTCTGGGCACTAGCGTGGGACATGATGATGGTCCTGCCTTTTGTGTCCTAAGGTTTGAAGATAACCACTTGTGCTATGGACTTTCTAATTTGTAGGAATGCATATTGACACTCTTTAACCCATTAAAATCTAACATTCTTCCTCAAAAGAACCATATTGGTGCTGGTTTTTTCATGGAAGTGGTCAGCATATGTTCATAAATTTCCTCCATTTGCAGAAAGAAATTAATTGCTCTTTTCCTGAGGTGGCAGTACATCCTCGTCAATCTTATCTAACTTAAACTTTACTATAATGCCCGTACTGATGAATGTGTGCACAAGGTAATCCATTTCTGCTACAGAAAATTTGCACTAACTCTCAATCTAGGTTCACTCAGTACATGTAAGTCTTCCTAACAAAGTATCAAGCTCTCATTGATCCTTTCCCTCCACAATATATCATCCTGGAATGACATGACTCATGGCATGCCTCAGATCAGTGTCTGCATCAGCATTTCACTACCTTATATGCAGAGGCATTCTTACGAACCCATGTGAATTTTTTGGTGTGAAGAAAGATGTTTAATGTTTGGACTCCGTGTGTCATTTCATCTAGTGGTAGGCACTTGATACGCCTAAAAAGTTAAACAGCATTGTCTCTCTAACAGTAACCACAATCTTTATGATGTATGGTAGAAGATGTCTGTCTACCCAGATGCACTTATTTAAATCTCACAGGTTGCTCCATATTTTAATTCTGCTGGTTGAGTTCCTGGCTAAAACAACTGGAGTTAACCATTCAGAAGGCTTGGGAGCTTCAATGATGCCACTTTTGCACAATCCAACTCCTATCATAGGGAATCCCTTAACATCAAAGAACATGTCTTAGCTTGTGAACACACAAGAAATAACACTGTCACATAACACAATGTGATGTGAAAATCACCTCAATCACTCTAATATCTCAGATAACACACTAGCTAATTCATGTTAGAACCTTTCCTTACCATCATTTTTTACATCAATACTTGCTACTAATGATTAGGAATGAAAACTAAACTCGCATTATTCATTTCCCTCCATCCTAATACCATTTTACTTGTCTTTACCACATAAATCCTGGTGTATGATTTGCATACTTTAAACTCTAGGTCTACCTCAGAAGATCCCAGCAGGAGTAGTTTTAATCCACAATGATTACATTGTGGCTGTGGCACAGGGAAGGCCGGGATAGAACTTAAGTGGTGACTTGAGTGAAGAGTGTACTCATGAGCGATAACTCCCTGTGCACCTTTTGGAACATGGGTGTGGCTACTCCCTGCTTGAAGAGGTGTAAAGAAGTCTGATATAACCAGTACTGGTCTTAATTGAAGAGATCTGAAAGCTTGAACGGAAAGGGGCATATGAGAGGTGTAATATCCCCAAGACCTGAGCAGTTAATCTGGGAGGCCTATTCTGCATGCAGCCCATTTATTGGAATCAGAGTTATACATTTGGAGACCTTCTTATGGTGGGGAAACTCACAAAAAATTATCGAAGAGGTTTTACAGTTTAAGTGAGGAGGAAGTGGAAAGAAACAGAGACAGCATAGAGAGGGCTCAATAGAAGATGTTCTCCAGGGACAGTGAGACATGATGGGTAGAGTGGAGGTGACTACAAAGGAGTCGGAAAGGGGGAAAAGGACTGTGGCAGCAGTTAATGGGCAGTCGGGTAAAGTGGAACACCGAGTACCACAGATGGAGGCAAAAAAGAGTTCAGTTTACTGAGCTGAGCCTCAAGGACGTGAGCCTGGAGCTCCAGGAGGTAGCATACTTGAAAGTATGGTGAATGCCCCCATTGCTTTATCACTGCAAAGCGGACCTTTGCAATAATATGGGATTAGTAGCAAACACCTGTGTACTTAGGTTCCCCCTCTGAGTGCTGAAGCAGAGGTAGATACTCTGGCACAACTCAAATTAAAGCCTTTCAATTGCCATCGAAAGTGTCTGTCATCAAACACCCCCTTCAGTGGCACAATTATGGTGGTACTGTCAGACCTAGAACTGTAAGGATCTGTTCTAAAGACGCAGCAGGCTTGAAGCTCAACCTTCATGATGAGAACCACAGGATACTCTTATTCTCAGATATTAGTGAAGTGATCTAAGAGAAGAAATGTTGCCTCATGCAGACATGTGGACAATGACTACTCATGGGAAAAACAACACAGAGTGTACTATGATGGGAAAGGCTTTTTGTTTTCGGCCTTGATGCAGCTTAATCCTTTCATGACAGAGTGAAGAAGTCTTTCAAAAGCCACGGTACTGCTGAATGTTACAAATGTCCATTTTGACATTTCCCACTCCTCCCCTCCCCCTTTAACTCTTGCACCCTTTTTGGAGAAGAAGCTATCATTTCGTGCCAAAGTCAGTGGGGAGGAATGACATAGTAAATGCATGATACCCACTGATACACACACAAACACATGCACGGCAGTCACAAAGCCTTGAATTACTACCTTTATTTTTCGGTCTTTTGTTTATTACATTCAAGAAGAGTGAAACCTAAATTGATATTATAACTTATTATAGCCTGTTAGATTGTTTTAATTTATTCTGTTTGAATGGCAGCAGCAAAATTGTTGCAGCCTCTAGCTTTTTGTCCAAACATGTGACTCACTGTTAATAGAAACAATGGAACAAGTTTATAGCCATCGCTGGAGAAAAATTCTCACCTTTAAGAAAACACAATGTGTTGTATTAGACTGAGAAACGTCCATTTGCAATGCTCTACAAAGTATGCCACCTGCCCTGATCTTCACCATAATAAGATGTGGTGTCTCAACCCCCACATCAGTACACTTGACAATCATGAGTGTGTGCTACGACATGCTTTGACCCAGAGAAGGGTTTTGCGGCCAAAGGGGTACACCATGTGCACCTTTGTTGCATTAGTGTTACTACAGTCACCTTGCTGGACTTGAGTTCTGACAGTGGCTAGGGCCTACTGGCATCTCCCATCCTTTTCAATTGTCTGTCAGTCCTGGTAACCAGATCCTTCGGCCATACTTGTGTGAGATAAATGATGTACGTGTATGAGTATATGTGAGTTTTAGGTGTACTTTAAGTGTGTGTGTGTGGTGCATTTAGTTATGGTCACACTGACTTTCATTTTGGATGAAGTTAAATCCAGTGCTACTTATAGAGAACCCAGACATGCATTGTGAACTGGAGGGTCCTTCCAGACAATCCAGAGATCTTTGTAGTGGGCCAGACTGGACAGTGTTTAGGAGTGGAAAAAGTGGGTTCCTTTGAGGTCAGGGTGTTTCCCCATGCCTCCTTCCTGGTCTTTTGTTGTATGGTAGGGCAACCCCTCCCACCCCCCACTGGTTAACTCGTAGCTGAGTGGGGCAGCATGCTTATCTTTAGTGCCATTGTTTTGAATTTGTCCTGAGAGGAGACTTTCAGCCCCAGTCCATCTCCGTGGTCACATCTGACAAAGACCATGACTGGTCTGTGTGGCAATCACAAAGGTACCAAGCTTTCCAGAACTGGTCACAGTACTTAACTACTCAAATACACAAAGTCTGTCTGCAATTTGGGTTTATAGAAGGAAGGGACAGAAACTCCCAGTGTTCCAAGATTTCCTTACCAGAATTCTGGAATCCCACACCAGTGGCGACTGGGAAAAATGTCTAAACTTCAGGCTGGGGTACCACGGCCATTGCCCTTGCCAGATTCAGGACTACATTCTGGGAAAAATCTAACTATGTCAGGAGGGGCGTTTTCTATCCAACTTCGAAGTAGTGAGCTGACTGACTACTCAGGAGGGACATTGGAGGTGCCTCTGCACCAGGAAGTTGCTTGGAAGGAGTGAGGATCCAAGTGACTTTGGAGTGGAGAGCCAGCAACACCACTGCGAGAAGGGGCACAATCTACACCAAGATGCAGACTGTGAAGTCTGAGACCCTGATGTGTTTCCCCAGCAGTAGACATGGCGACACCCTGTGATTGACAGAATCCAGCACCTCAACTGAAGGAGAGTTCCACTAGGAAAAGTAGAACAAAGAAGTGCTAAAGCACTACAATAAGCTGTGACCACCCAGCCGGCACCACCCAGAAACTCCCCAAAAACTGCAGACTGTCCAGAACGCCTCCGCCAGACTCATCCTGAACATCCCATGCAGCAACAACATCACTGGCCACCTGAGAGACCTTCACTGGCTACCTGTCAACAAGAGAATCACCTTCAAGCTTCTCATGCACGCCTACAAAGCCCTCCACAACGACGGACCTACATACCTCAACCACCGCCTCTTCTTCT
Source organism: Calotriton arnoldi (assembly GCA_963921515.1). Lineage (NCBI taxonomy): Eukaryota > Metazoa > Chordata > Amphibia > Caudata > Salamandridae > Calotriton > Calotriton arnoldi. Next base: position 408,505 of record CAWUFW010013864.1, read on the forward strand.
ACAATCCCACCAGGCATCTCCGCTCCTCCCAACTGGCCCTGGCCACCATCCCACGGATCCGCAAACCCACAGCTGGAGGAAGATCCTACTCCCACCTCGCTGCGCAAATCTGGAACTCCCTGCCTCTGCACCTCAGGCAATCACCATCGCTGCTGCAATTCAGGAAGGAACTCAAGACCTGGCTCTTCGACTGAACCACAGCCCCAACCCCCCACCCCACTTGAGACCCTCACGGGTGAGTAGTCACGCTTTATAATAATACTGATTAATTGATTGATTGACCACCCAAAGCGATCAGACTCAAGAATCTACAAGTGCTAAAGAACAAGTCAAGACCAGCCGGGGCTGGCACCTGTTTGTTTGGATGGAATGTTCTTTGTAATTAGGCCCCAGGAAGACTCAAGAGGCAAGATCCTTGTAACTGTGAAGTCCACTACTACCAACGCTCCCTCAACAGACTGGTGCTAGTGCTGCCGAATTTACCAGAAGGTTGTGGGCACCAGCACTCCTGGCACGCTTCGTTGGTGAGGCTGGAGTTAGAGCCTCACTGCACAGTGAGCTATGCACTGCACACTGCCTGGCTCAGGTTTGCTCCAGCTAACAGCAACAAGGCTTGCCGAAGACATAATAAACTTACCCGGAGAGAAGAATATGTGACCTTGGCCCCCGAAGAAGCAGGTAGTTGTGGGAGGGAATAATCAGTCCCGCAGTGCCACGCTGTTTTTTAATCTTAACCCAGGGTCGCCCTATTAACCCTTTCGCTGCTAGGCCTTTTCCCCCGATGTGCTAAGCCCTCATTTGGCTATTTGGGGTAGTTCACGCTTAGGCCCCTGTAACTTTTTGTCCACATAAGGTATCCTGGCCATATTTGCATCCTTTTCATCCAACATCCTGAGGATTTTAACAGTATCCAGGGTTTGTGTATTCCCCTGAACACCTAGAAATTAGCCAAAATACAGCAACATTTTGGTTTTTTGGGGCAAAAATTGGGAAAAAGTGCTGCAGATAAAAGCGTCTGTTTTTTCCCCTGCAAATGGTATCAACAAAGGGTTTCTGGTGCTGAAATCACCATCTTCCCAGCTTTCAGGGACAGGCAGACTTTTGTCAGAAAACCAAGTTTCTACACAGTTTTGGCATTTTACTGGGACATAGCCTATGTATTTTTTTAAATATATCTTTATTGGCATTTTTTCTTTTAATATAAACGCATTAGTTTACAGGTACAGACAATCACATGGCGTATGCAATATTTCCAATGACATATGTATTGTGCCAATTACATCTTCACAAAGTTCTGGGACATAACCTATTTTTACTATGTTTTGTGCTTTCAACCTCCTTCCAGTTAATGGTAGAAATGGGTATGAAATCAATAATGGATCCTGTAAAGCTATACATTTCAGAAAAGTAGACAAAATTCAGAATTTAGCAAGGGGTCATTTGTGTAGATCCTTCAAGGTTTTCGTATAGAAACTAACAGTTGAAATACAAACATATTGAAATTGAGTTGAAAAAAACAGCCGATTGTGCCAACGTTTTCACCTGTAACTTCTTCTAAATATGGCAGATTTTCAAAAGCAATATACTGTTACGGCGGCTGGACCCTTCTGGTTGTGGTGATAAGTAGGACTTGTAGGTTCACCAAGAACCCGAGGTACCTAGAACCAATAACTGAGCCGCACCTTGCAATGGGTTTTCATTGTGTACCGGGTATATAGCAATTCATTTGGTAAAATATAAAGAGTGAAAAATAGGTATCAAAGACACCTATGTATTTCCTAAATGGGAACAAAATATAGAGTTCAGAAGCAGTAGTTATTTGCACATCTCCGAAATTGTGGGTACCCATACTAGGATGTGAATTAGAGGACATTTTTCAAAGTGACTTCTTTTTTACACATTGTCTTACATTTGGAAGGCAGAAGCGCATAGAAAGTCAATAGATAATAACCGTTGTTGTACAATTCTGTATTTCCCTAAGTCTCCTGATAAAAATGGTACCTCACTTGTGTGGGTAGGCCTAGTGCCTGCGACAGGAAACGGCCTGAAACGCAACATGGAAATATCACATTTCTCTAGTGAAAACTGACCATTTTTCGCAATGTGCCTAGCTGTGGATTTTGGACCCTAGCTCAGCCGGCACATGGGGAAACCTAGCAAAGCTGTATATTTTTGTAACTAGACATCCTGGGGAATCCAGGAACGGGTGACTTGTGTGGCTCTCACCAGGTTCTGTTTCCCAGAATCCCTTGCAAACCTCAAACTTTGTCAATAAAAACACATTTTCCTCATATTTCTGTGATGGAAAGTTCTGGAATCTGCAGGGAGCCACACACTTCCACCCAACCAGCATTCCCCCAAGTCTCCCGATAAAAATGGCATCTCACTTGTGTGGGTAGGCCTAGTGCCCGCGACAGGAAACTGCCCAAAACTCAACGTGGGTACATCACATTTTTCCAGTAGAAACGGACCCTTTCTCGCAATGTGCCTAGCTGTGAATTTTGGACTCTAGCTCAGCTGACACTTGGGGAAACCTCACAAAAACTGTACATTTTTGAAAACTAGACACCCAGGGGAATCCAAGATGGGGTGACTTGTGTGGCTCTCACCAGGTTCTGTTACCCAGAATCCCTTGCAAACCTTAAACTTTGTAAAAAAAATAACACATTTCCCTCACATTTCTGTGATGGAAAGTTCTGGAATCTGCGTGGATCCATGAACTTCCACCCACCTCGCATTCCCCAAAGTTTCCCAATAATAATGGTACCTCACTTGTGTGGGTAGGCCTAGTGCCCGCGACAGGAAACGGCCCAAAACGCAAAGTGGACGCATCACATTTTTCCACTGAAAACTGACCCTTTTTTTGCAATGTGCCTAGCTGTGGATTTTGAACCCTACCTCAGCCAGCACCTAGGGAAACCTATTCATTTGTGAAAGCTAGACATCCAGGGGAATCTAGGATGGTGTGACTTGTGTGGCTCTCACCAGGTTCTGTTACCCAGAATCCCTTGCAAATCTCACACTTTGTAAAAACAAAACACATTTTCCTCACATTTCTGTGAAGGAAAGATCTGGAATCTGCATGGATCCTCAAACCTCCACCCACATTCCCCAAAGTCTCCCGATACAAATGGTACCTCACTTGTGTGGATGGGCCTAGTGCCCGCAACAGGAGACGGCCCAAAACACAACATGGACACACATCACATTTTTCCAGTGAAGACTGAGCTGTTTTTTTGCAATGTGCCTAGCTGTAGATTTTGAACCCTAGCTCAGCCGGCACCTAGGGAAACCTAATAAACCTATACATTTTTGAAAACTAGATAGCCAGGGGAATTCAGGATGGGGTGACTTGTGTGGCTCTCACCAGGTTCTGTTACCCAGAATCCCTTGCAAACCTCACACTTTGTAAAAACAAAACACATTTTCCTCACATTTCTGTGAAGGAAAGATCTGGAATCTGCGTGGATCCTCAAACCTCCACCCACCCGCATTCCCCAAAGGCTCCCGATACAAATGGTACCTCACTTGTGTGGGTGGGCCTAGTGCCCGCAACAGGAGACGGCTCAAAACACAACGTGGACACACATCACATTTTTCCAGTGAAGACTGAGCTGCTTTTTTGCAATGTGCCTAGCTGTGGATTTTTAACTTTAGTTCAGCCGGCACCTAGGGAAAGCTAGCAAACCTATACATTTTTGAAAACTACACCCCTAGGGGAATGCAGGATGGGGTGACTTGTGTGGCTCTCACTAGGTTCTGTTACCCAGAATCCCTTGCAAACCTCAAACTTTGTATTAAAAAAAAAACCACATTTTCCTCACATTTCTGTGATGGAAAGTTCTGGAATCTGCGTGGATCCAAAAACTTCCAACCACCCCGCATTCCCCAAAGTCTACTGATAAAAATGGTAACTCACTTGTGTGGGTAGGCCTAGTGCCCGCGACAGGAAAGGGCCCAAAACGCAACGTGGACACATCACATTTTTCCAGTGAAAACTGACCCTTTTTTTGCAATGTGCCTAGCTGTGGATTTTGAACCCTAACTCAGCCAGCACCTAGGGAAACCTAGCAAACCTATACAATTTTGAAAACTAGATACCCAGGGGAATCCAGAATGGGGTGACTTGTGTGGCTCCCACCAGGTTCTGTTACCCAGAATCCCTTGCAAACCTCACACTTTGTAAAACAAAAACATTTTCCTCACATTTCTGTGATGGAAAGATCTGGAATCTGCGTGGATCCTCAAACCTCTGGCTCTCACCAGGTTCTGTTGCCCAGAATCCCTTGCAAACCTCAAACTTTGTTAAAAAAAACACATTTTCCTCACTTTTCTGTGATGGAAAGTTCTGGAATCTGCGTGGATCCAAAAACTTCCAACCACCCCGCATTCCCCAAAGTCTACCGATAAAAATGGTAACTCACTTGTGTGGGTAGGCCTAGTGCCCGCGACAGGAAAGGGCCCAAAACACAACGTGGACACATCACATTTTTCCAGTGAAAACTGACCCATTTTTTGCAATTTGCCTAGCTGTGGATTTTGAACCCTACCTCAGCTGGCAACTAGGGAAACCTAGCAAACCTATACATTTTTGAAAACTAAACACCCAGGGGAATCCAGGAAAGGGTGACTTGTGTGGCTCTCACCAGGCACTGTTACCCAGAATCCCTTGCAAACCTCAAACTTTGTAAAAAAAGACCACATGTTCCTCATATTTCTGTGATGTAAAGTTCTGGAATCTGCGTGAATCCACAAGCTTCTACCCACCCAGCGTTCCACCAGGTCTCCCGATAAAGATGGTACCTCACTTGTGTGGATGGGCCAAGTACCTGCGGCAGGGAATAGCCCAAAACATATTGTGGGGACATCAAAATTACCAATCACAAAACTACCAGATTTTGCAAGGGGGGGTCACCTGGGTTTTTGACCCTGGGTTCGGCGGCCATGTAAGGAAACCTACCAAATCCAGACATATCTGAAAACTAGACACCCGGGGGAGTCCAGGGAGGTATGGCTTGCGTGGATCCCCCAATGTTTTCCTACCCAGAATCCCCTATAGCCAAGCACCATCCATGCACACAGTCAGCCAAGCACCAGTCCATGTACACCGCCAGCCAAGCGCCATTCCACGCACACCACCATACAAACGCCAATCTACACACACTGTCACAAGTGCAGGTCCACACACACTGCCAGCAAAATGCCAGCCAAAGGTCAGTACATGTAGACCGTCAGCCAAACTCCAGTTCACAGACACACAAACTCTTCCTGGATTCTAGTGCTTTTCTGCCCTGGGGGCAGATGAGACTCAAAATATCACTGAAACAGCCAAAATGTGTGCCTAAAAAAAGGGGAGCGACCCTTGCCTATGGGCTTCTCCCTGACATGCCCATAAACATATCCCTGGTGCCTATTGGGCTTTCTGCCCCCCCCGGGGGCAGATAAGGGACTATTGCCCCAATCTGCCTTCCGGGGGGCAGAAAGACTTTTTTGGGGGCATTGGCATGCCCATTCTGGGCAGCCCCCTCCCCTACATATAATAAAAAGCATAATCTCTATTGCCCCCATATGCGTCCTGGGGGGGGAGAAAGACTGTGGAATTTTTTGGGCAGGGTGGGGGCATTGGCATGCCCATTTTGGGCAGGTCCCTCCCCTATAGACATAAAAAAATCCCAGGTGCCTAGTGTACTTTCTGCCCCCCCCCCGGGGGGGGGCAGATCAGAGGCTGTTGCCTCAACTGCCTCCCAGGGGGGGCAGAAAGGCTGTGGATTTTTTGTGGGGGTGGGGGCATTGGCATGCCCATTTTAGGCAGCCCCCACCCCTATAGCCATAAAATAAAAAATCCCTGGTGCCTAGTCTGTTTTCTGAACCCCTGGGGGGGGGCAGATCAGGGGCTATTGCCCCCATCTGCCTCCTGGGGGTGGGGGCAGATAGACTGATCTGGCCCAAAAATATGGGGAGAGCAAAAGCCCTTGCCCAAGGGGCCGCTCCCCCCCCCCCCTGGTTCCTAGTCTGTGGATCTCTGCTGGGGGATGGCCCTCCTGAGGCAATCCCCAAGCAAAGACCACTACGGAGGGGTACCATTGGGAAGGGGAAATTCTCCCCTTTCCAATGATACCTCTCCCGTCTGCCTCGGTGCTCGGGGGCTGATATTGCCCCCTGAGCACCGAGGCAGTGATACTGAAACAGTTTCGGTTTCTCTGAAATTACGTCAGTGCGACGATCGTCATTTCAGAGAAAGTATCAGAACACCCTCGGGAGCTGGGGAAGCTCTTCCCCAGCTCCTGAGGGTGTTTTGACTGAAAGGAAATCCCTCTGGTGCCCGCACCAGAGGGATTTCCTGTGCCATGTGCGAGGACGGCCGGGAGCTGTCCTAAGCTCATGAGCTCAGGGGCATCCGACGCACCAAACCGGTTAAAGATTTTGTAGCGAACCCTGTAGTTAGTTTCGATCACTTTTTTCCTCATTTGCTCTGCTGCCCTCACCATCCCGAGGTCTACTATTGGGTATTTAGTATATACCTCCCTTAGTGCAAAAAACATCCCTGATCTCCTCCCTCTCAGTGAGGGGGATATATAGCCTGTTTCGTGACTAGGCATTACTATACAAGGAGGTTCCCCAATGATGAAGCATGCCACCGTTGGTGGGTGAAGGAAACCATCCTAAGAAAGGAATTCTCCTGTGTGGTGGTCCCTTCATCAGCAAGGCTAGTAATGTTTCCAGACCCAAGGGTTTACTTTTGTGTTGTGAGAGAATAAACTGTGACTGTGTGTGAGCTAACTGGCAGGATTGATTCCTCTGCCTGATTTCACTGATAGCTGCCCCCTCACAGAGCAACGACCAAGACATTCTACCTTCATATACTGTCCCAGTAATCTCCATGGGTACTTTTCCTTTTAGTACCAGGACATGCCTTTTGTGTATTAGGTGTAGTAATGCTAGTTGTGCGTAGGATAGTGCCAGGCGTGTGGAATTCCAATAGCCCGACACCCATCACATATTGTTTAGGTCAAGGACAAGTTTTCATATTTGTTTTCTCCTTGGGACAAGTAGGTCCAAACCCCTGCAGCACACATCTTGTGGCTGCCGGTTTACAATACCACATTATGGATCAGGGAAGGGCATTGTCTGCAATTAAGGTAATATTTGTGTCCATAGGTTAATGATGTTCAAACTTTAATAAAATGCCTTTATTATTAGGGGGAGCACTCTATGGAAAGTTTGTAAGCTTGTACTGCACCACTGACAGTGGTTTGTACACACGTTTGGAGAGTTTAACAATATGAGGCTACGTATAATGCACAGAATACTCTGATTAGATGCAAATATTTGCAGAATCTTGACAGCAAGATTCATGATTCTTTGCTTTCAAAATAAAATGTTCACAAAAAATGCAACTGGGAAAAAACAAACATTTTGCTAAAATCTTGTGAAATTGTAGGTACCGTTTCTTCGAAGCATCATTTAGTAAAATGTGTTGATGCATGCTAGTATTTCCCAAAAATATTCATAATGGGAAATCAGTGCAACCAGTTTCAATAAGATTAAGGAAAACATGAAAATAAACAAGCATTGCCAAAGTCAATAGGTCTGATGTTGGTTGTCAGCCTTTAGGTTTTGTCAATGTGCGTCTTGTTTTTAAATGTGTTTTGTAAAACTTTATTTTTTTGGGAGATGCTAGGCCCTCACCGTTATAACAAAGATTGGTAAAAAGCAAAAATATGTTTTGGTCTCAAAAAACATACATTGCCACAGTAGTCCCTGGCACTTAAATTTTCTTTGTGTGCCGATATGATCCTTGTGAAAGAGCAGAATACTATCACTCACAGCAAAATAAGGGAATTAACATAACAATACAACAAGTAAACTTTATTGTTAGATTATTTAAAATCATTACAATATAAAATATGTTGATGTATAAAATTAATTAGAACAGTTAAAAACTCCTTGGCATTTAGTGGCAGAAAGGTCTCAATGTTCGTGGATCGGTGTCCCGGTGAAAAGATCAAGTCCTATTTTGTGCAAATGAGCAGGTAGCAGTTTAGCATGTGTGGGACGATTGGCTATTAGTTTTGCCTGAGACACGAAAGGTTAATATTGTCCGGGCGGAAAAGGCCTTTGTGCAAGAGAAGAGACCTGTACAAGTGCCGACTGAGGTACAGTGAGTAAGCAGGGGATTAAAATCCAGTGCTGCCATTAAAGAGGGAAGTACTTTACCCCTGCTCCTGGTAGAGACTAGAGGTCATGGCCAAGTAAGCTATGCAGGTTGGTACAGTGCTTTCTTTAAGGCCTGGTCGACTCCCTGTAGGTATTTTACTGTTTAGGAGATTGCTCGTGGATCCCCAGAGTTTAAACATGGTATTATTGCTTATCTGCAGGATCACACCCTAGCCTGATTCCAGAAAGCCCCGAGCCAGTGGCGGTGCAGATTTAAGGTGGACCTGCAGAGGCAGAAAGTGTGAATCGCATCTTCTTTTGGTTGACCGCACAACCTGCATTGAGCTTCTCCTTCTGCCCTTAGCCAGGGTTCTGCATGAGTATTGGTAGGGAGGTCACTAAGGCAGTATTTTAGAAAGGATCCCTTGGTTCGGCTGCTAGAAGCTTCTCCCAGGTATGGTTGTGGTTTTAGCAGTGTGTAGCTATTTAATACCCCCATGCGTGAGTGTGGTTCTCAAGGGTAGCCTTGTCTTCTAGGGATGAGACTAGTTTGCTGGTTGTCCTTCAAAAGGACTCAAGGGTGGGCATTGCAGACCTTAGTTGAGCTAGGCCAAGAAGGTCAATGGAATATTTGAGATATTTTCCAGCCGCTGAGTGGGGTTTATTAATGTCCAGCCAGACGTTGTGATTTATGGTGTTGCTTTTGGCGGATTGGAGCCTACAGCACATTATGGTGAATGCTGCGCTTTTAGCTATTGATTGTTTGGCTAGACCAAATTCTAGCCTAATCTGGGCAGCTTAGGTTTATCTGAATAGATGGAATATTTCCCTGTAGATTCTGATGACAGTGTTGACTAAAATGGTTGAGGCCCTCCCTAGTAGGGTTTCACTTCCATATGCCAAATAAGAGAATTGCTAGCGTTCAAACCCTACCATAGTATGAGCCCTGGCATAATCAGAGAGGCTGTAATCAGAGCTCTTATATAATGAGATTGCTGCCATAATTTGTCACCGCACTACGCGGCACCAAGAGACAAGTGGACTTTTTTACAGGACAAGTAGATTTATGAAGCAATTGCCCCATGGACAAGTAGATATTTTTATTTATTTCACACCCCTGTAGTGCGATAAAGTACTTATCTTTTATTAAACCAAAGTATTGGCTGGGCAACAATTTATTATCTATTATTTGATGATTGGTGAGTTCTGGGTCTCTACCTCACACCACCTCCCTGAATAAGCTTTAGACTGCCTGCCTATGCTACACTAAGAGTCAAGTGCTAAATGAATGTACGTGTTGCACAGTTTTAGGTACAATTGTATGATTAAGACCAGGGAGAACATTGGAAACAGGCCCTGAATCTCACAAACTGACTCGGGACTCCTGAAAATGTTTGCACATATTGCCACACAATTTTAGATGCAGAGGGATGCAATATCTAAATAAACATATCCCCCATGTGCCTATAATCAGTGGTCATGGAGAACCACACAATGCATACAAAATAACAGTTTGACTGCTTGAAATGCATCTTGGTCGTGGTGCTGGAGAGACACAAGTTCTATGCCATAGAGTAAGGTGAACAAAAACAAGTGTGTTTTTTTATTATTGATCAATGAGTTTGCTGCATCGACAATTCCAAGGTGCAGGAAAAGTTCCTGGTGAAGAACCCCAGTTTGATGGAAACTATAAGTCTTGTTGGCTCTTCTGAAAATACAGCTGTGTGGTTGAAGGAAAGAAGGATGGACTCCACTGTGAGTGAAGAGAAATTTAAGAAAGAGGACATTCATCTAAAGGAAAATTTTAGGTAAAAAACCAGAGGTGAAATTAATGTGAGATGTTTCAATTCCGGGAACATGGGACACACATCGAATAGTGTGGTAGGTTTTGCAAGGGACTCGGTGAGTACAAATTGTGGGTAGTGAGTGAAGTGAGGATGAGGCTTGGGTGAGTAAACATGAGGGAAAATGTCCTGTGTGTAAGCTTTTGTGTTGAAGTGAATTTCATTTCAGCCTTGGGGTCACATTTATACATATATTGTTATATTTTTGTGAAGAATTGTCTTGTGCTGGTACAAAAGAGGGTGTGTAATAATTTAGTCTTGTGTGTGTGGGGGGGTTTCTTAAAGATAGTGTACATTTAGGATTAGGTAGCTTGGTAATCTGAAAGGATGTTATGCATTAGTCCTAGAGTCAGTCAATAGTCTTTATTCGGCTAAGAGAGCCATAAAACGAGTCAATAAGTAATAGTTGGGGATTACATCTTAGAGTATAGTATTCAATTTAAATCGGTTTAAGTTGAGTTGCAGGAAGGGTGGGACCATTTCGATGGTGCGCTGTCAATAATATTAAAATAAATCATCCAAATGTTGTCAATCTGAGTGTAGTCCATCATTCACTTGTTTATAAGGTCAACAGGCTCTTGTATAAGATGACAGGATTTGCTAGCAACCAGGTGTATTCAGGCAACAGTTTCCTTTACATTACATCATCTGATGCAGTGCATTCAGTGAGCCAGAGAGGAGCTTGGTTGCTGACTCTTTGGTGGGTGGCTCTGCAGGCACATGAGACAGATATTAACGGGATTCCATTTCCAGAACGGCTCCTGGTGCTGCAGATCTTAGTACCTGGGGAATCAGTACTCCATTAGAAGCGCTGATACTGCAATATATGTAGGAACATCGCTCCTCGCATAGTAGACCGGTCGCTGCCGCCTTGCAGGTCTATGATCTGAAGGCGGTTAGCGCAGTGCTGTATGGCGCAGAGTTATGGGGCTTTGATAAGTCACCTGAGCTTAGTACCTCAGAGAATACATTTCTCAGGAACCTCGTGATGCTTCCCCCAAAGTTCCCCGCTTACACCTCTAATGCTCGATATGGGCAGAGGCACTATTAGTGACAGAGCGAAGCTCCGCCTGCTGCTTTACTGGGCATGCATTATGAGGACACCGGAGCTACTGCCCTTTGCGGAAGCCCTGGCAGAGGTTGCCCGTCTTGACACGTGCAATAAGGTTGGGTGGATTAAAAATGTCAGGAATCTGGTGTCAGATGTTGGGCTCAAGAGTCTTTGGGACAAGCCAGATCCCAACCTGCTACGAAAAGAGGTCCTGAAGCAACACTACTGGAAATGGGTGGAGCAACGTGAGCTTACAAAGCCTACTCTGGGGAAACTTACAGAGGAATTTTTGCTCCACAAACAGGTTAGATTGTTGGAACCCTATCTAGACACAATCCAGGTCCCCCAGGACAGAACTTTATACATTCAATTCAGGGTTGGTACCATTCCTGTGGGCGAGGTTACAGCTAAGTGGCACCCTAACTCTTCAAGTTTAAGCAATTGCCCCAGCTGCAACCCCCAGTGGAGTCCGTAGCCCACGTGCTGTTTGCATGTTCTGCTTATACACAGCCCTGGGACAAGTGGCTCAAACCGGTCTGTTGTCAACTGGGGACGAGGAGCCACTGGGATGCACTTCGTATACTGAAATCGGATGCCAGGCCCCTTTTTGCTTGCGCTATCGCTAAGTTCCTAAGCCGCATGTGGAGCATTAGAAGGAAGGCACTCATGAGATCATCTTAGCAACGGCTAGGTTGACCCATAGTTCGAGTTGCCTTTTGGGTCCCAGAGACTAAACTTAGGCTACCCTCACTTGTTTTAGACGTTGCATAAGCACTTTATTGTAGATTGATTGCATAACCTGTTTGCTAGGGGTCGACCTTAGGGTCAGCCCCATGACATCCTTTGCTAGATGTTTTTATCATCTTTCATTAGTTTTTATATTCTCCACTCGTTTTTAATTATTGAATTTTATTCTTAAATGTACGAAAGATTTTATGATGTACAATTTTCTACTGGCTGCTGTTGAATAGATAAGGTATGCATTTGCCGGATTGCTACAGGGGTATGCTTCCTATTCTAATTGTTGTTAGCAGTTGATCTGAGCACCCTATGCAATTTTGATCACACTGGTCTAGCATGTTTTAGCCATGCAGGTAATTTGCTGTCAAATCACAATTTTGAGATATTAGTTTTCCGCATGTCTATTGTGGGTTGCCATGTTTGAATTTTCCTTCTTTTATATTTTCTTAACTGTGTTTTACTATGTAAGTTTTGTGCAGCTTTTATGACTTGAACAGTCGAAATAAAGCTCAATGATGATGATGATATATGTAGCCATCATCATTGGCCAGTCTCATACTCACATTTCCAGCTGTAGCAGTAGCTTGGGCATCAGTCTTCACAAGGCTCAACTCACTTTCTGCAGTGCCACAGCCTGGTTGATAAATTACATACAAAATACTATTTCGGAAAAGTGATGAAGTTTTAAAATTGTGGCAAATTCCAATAAAAAGGCATACAAACGTCTGGACATACTTCACTAGAGAAAGGTTTTGGTACAGACCTGAGTGTTCTACTTTCATTATGACATTCCAGATTATAAAAACAAACATATGGTAACACCCCCTAAATTAGAATGAGAGGCTAAGATAATGTGCATCGCAATAGCAGCTGACCAAGGGGACATCTGACTGTCTCAGGAAACAGTATTCACTCCTTGACAGACCATCCTATGAATATAAATATATACTGCATGTGACACCTGTTGCTATTTCTGTTTAACATTGCCCTAGACAGACCAGCACTGTATTAGATTTTACATATGGAAAAAAGTATTAAAACATAAATCTGATTCGGATATAAGTGTTGCAAAAATTAGCATTGTAAGCAAACTGAAGACTAGAAAAAGTGAAGAGCCTGTCGGAAGGCAAACAATTCAGGAAATGGATACAAAATTAGAAATACTAAACTGACTGTCGCAGTAGCAGTCAAAACTGGAGGCAGACAAGCCAGGTTTGGCTTGGACCTCAAAGATCAAGTGTGAGCCAAGCCAGCAAAAACAAAATCTGCAATTCGCATGGAAATCAAGTATCTCTTTTCTCTCTAATACCCTTTTCTGTTGTTTTGCTTCACACATTTCTGTTTGTCTCTTTCCACTATCTCTTCCACTCTTCTCTTCCATTTCTTGCTCCTCTTTCACGGCGCCCCTCTTCTATGGTGTTTCTTTCTTCACCCTCCTGTTTTTTCCTCTTCTATCTTGCCTCTCACTCTCCATGGCAAATTCTCTGTTTTCTTGCTCACATCATTCACATGTCACTCAAAAGGCTGCCACCTGCATCTCTCTCTCTCTCTACCCTCTCTTATATGCTGTTTATCTTCCTATATCTGCTATCTTGGTATCTGCCCGCCACTACTCTTCCTCTAATATCTCCCTCTACTCTAACTCAAGCATGAGTCAGAGGTAGGCGTTTAGAAAGGTCCAGGCCTGGAAGCAGTAACATTAGTGCTTAAAAGAGCTGTTTTCACAGCCTGTGAAATCCAACTCTGAGATAAAACTCTAAGAACACCAACATTAATGCATTGTTTGTTGGGGAGGACGAGTGCCCCTCTGACAGTTGTTGATGTGAATGCATGATGCCTGCTCTGGACATTGGTAAATCAGAGGACATCATGAGGGAGAGGCCACACTCAGCTCTTGCTGATCTTGAGAGCCAAGAGGACCCCTCTGACAGTTTTTGACATGAATGTTTGATGCCCGTCCAGGACATTGCTAAGTTAGAGGACATCATGACGGAAGGCCAAACTTGGCTCTTGCTGAGCCTAATTCCAAGAGGACCTCGAGCTGAGCCAGAGTCAAACATCTGGCTTGAGCTTCCAAGGTTCAGCCCACCTCTAATTGAAACTAAATAGCAGGTACCACAAGCTAGAAAGAAAAAGCAATGGGCCTATTCCTCTCCAAAATGGATAAAATAGTGTCCTAGCTACCTAACCCTTTTGCCTTAGTCAATATCTTACCCGTAACAAAAAAAACTTTATTCTCCATGGTAAAACTGACCTTAAATGAGTGTAAGCAAATATATTATTATTTGGGGAGGATGTGAGTCCTTCCCAAGTGATAATGTCAAAATGTTGTAAGGTCCAGCACATAAGTTCAATAAACAAATCTAGGCTCAACCTCTGGTAGCTATGGCACAGGGCAGACCGGTTCAACAAGTATTTAACAGTATCAAAGCAATTAAAAATTCTAAACAAAACACAATAAAATACCACAATTAATTTCTAAAAACAGATATAGATTTAATGATAAAAATGACACCAAAACAAGTAAACTCTAATAAGGGGAACCGGAGATTTGAATTTTAAACGTTTAACAGCAAAAAGCACCAAGGAAAAGTAAAGCGCCTATCAGACGTCATTGTTCACAGATGACCAGAACTTAGGTGAAATTTCAGGCTGACTATGAAGGAACAGAGGTCAGAAACACCAAGATGGTCATCAAGGTCAAAGATTTTACCTTCTGACTTAGTCTCTTATATGGAAGTTAAAATCGTTCAGCGGGGTAAAGTTGCAAGCTGTATGGGGTAAAGTGCTCCCAAAGTCAGAAATCTGTTGGAGAGGTCTCGCTGAAGCTGTTGATTTTAGGGGGAAATACTCTGAATAGGTAAAATCTTAAGTTAGTGGCAGCCCAAGTCTTCTCTTCGGGCAGATAATTTTTGCGCCTGCGTCTGGTCTAGATTTCTACTGTTGGACTTAAGGGCTGAGTTAAAGAGTGACAGACGGAGTACAGTCTATCAGGATGTAGGAGGACCTTATCTCCGTCACCCTGATGGACTGCCATCCACCACATTTAGAGATGGCAGTCATCTCTGTATGTTGAAAAGAACCACCATTACGGCAGTACTCTTCGAGTAAAAACGTTTGGTGGAAGAATGCCGTCTGTTTTGACAGACATCCACCAAAGTTTTAATATTGTTTGTTTTTCAAAATCAAACTCCCAAAGTCTGAGTTTGTTTTTGAGAAACAAAAGATGATTCACCCCCCACGTCCTCTGAGATTTTTCCCAGGGTATTGGGGATAATTTGTTTTCTAACAGAAAGAAAGGACATCACACCATTCACCCTAAATGGGGCGGGTGATGTATTGCTCTTTATCCAATAGCCCCCACTCCGTTGGGCAACTGGGGAAAGCTTCCTATTGACTGAACAAACGAAGTCTGCATAAACAGAAAGCCAAAGGTCCGTCCAACTCTAAATTAGTTGGTCAAACTCTAAATCCGGCCCCAAGTTTCTTTCTTGGAGTTCAAAATCCTCCAGTGGGCCAAGCCAGAGGTTGTATCTGATAAAGTCTTCTCAAAGTCAGATACCTTTGGTGTGAGGTCCCGCTGATACTCCAGAGGTCTTGGCCATCTAAATATTTTCTAAATCCCAACTGTTTTGACTCTATGGAGCAGTATTGCTTGTTTTTTTCCTAAGGCTTCCAGACCTCGGGGGAAGCACTTAGGTGCCAGCACTCACTCCAGCAGATGCCAGCAGCAGGGTCCAGCAGGGTCCAGTCCAGTTCCATCTGCTAGTGGTCTGCTGGGCAATCCAGGAAAAAGCCCTCTTGCAGTTTTTTTGTGTTTCTGTAGCCACAGCTGAGGTCAACCAACTGACCCTTGTAGTATACTTCTCAGTACTGGGTACAAGTGAGATCACGCCCAACCTTTCATGTCTCCGCACAGGTCACAGACAGCAGGACCAGTCTTCTGTTCTTCCTCAGGTCAAGATATGATCTGATGAGCTGTGGGTGAGGTACTACTTTTGTAGGATTTACTAGCCAGTGAGTGAGGATGACCCCTGGAGATTCCCCAACCAATGAGAAAAAAGTTCCATGGGGCAACTCTTTCAGTTTTTGCAGCACATTATGTTTGCCTTACATCATGCAATCATGGCAACACCTTTCTGCCCATGGAGGTTTCTAGTATCCAGCCAGGGACGTGTTTAGGGAAATGAGCAGTCTTCTTCTACTCAACCCCAGCAAATTGGTTCTCCAACCAGCTTCCCCTTTTACTCGGTTAGTGCCTAGCTGGTTACAGTTAGCCCGTGGAACAAGAGCTTCTATGCCCCAAGTCTTCTGCTACACTTGACTACGAGTGGGTATGCCTCACTATGATTCCTTTCAACCTAATCAAGTTCCTGAACCCTCCTAAGCTACCCTTCTTGAGCTGAGAGAGGTCACATAGTTCACATCTAAGTCTTTCTGTCAAAATGTCGAAGCCATTGTTTCTACTCTGGGAGCAGTTTTCATACCTCATTAAGGAGAAGTACTGACAAGAGCAGGCAGCTGACAGATTAATGCTAATTAGCATACTGGAGATTAAGACAGACAAAGTCTAACTTTTTAAAAGTTATTTTTCCTAAATTTGTATCAAAAATCTGACTTCAGAGATTATGGGGACATGGCTCAGCAGCCACGCAAGATGGCGACTTCCTTCTGAGCTCCGCCGAGCCCACCACTTTGCTGTCCAATTCCCCGACCCTGACCACTCCCAGATATCCTGCTGTGAGGCCCCACACCTCATTATGAAGGAGCGCCTAAATTGAGAGTTTCGAGGCTCCTGGACCCTGACTAGTGCACTTCCCTAACAAGACATCTGAAACCATTGTGCATGCTAAGATGGCGACGTCAGCTTCTCGACCAGTGGACCAACCGGAGCGAGCCTGAGACATCTGCATACTCTGCCTTATAGGTTATTCAGTGAACACTGCAGACACTCGCCTTTCAAAGACAGTGTTGGACCTACGCACTATAAACACCCTGTGAGCCGTCTTTTCTGCCTCAGAACTGGTATGCCCACACGCTAATCTGCTCCTGCGGCCCATACGGTAATTTGCTACATCGGTCCTTGCCGCACTGCCGGAAGAGCAGCCCTTATGACCTGCGCCGATAGGCCCTGACGCGCCTGTCTCTGCGATCGAGATCAGGGCTTTGAAGTTACCACCTCCCTAATCACACCTGCTCTATTACTCACCAGTATGACTGAGGAGCACTCCCTGCTTAATCTCGCTGCATCTTCTCCTTAAACCGGGACATGGGCTCCTTCACGCTCAGGTCTATGTGACACTTGGAGAAGTGTAAAAATGACTCCACCTCAATAGAAGTGCATTATAATCATAAGTAGTTTGCACTCGTATATATTCTGTGTGACTAATGTTATTAATGAGAGTGGGGGTATTGCATATTCAAAATATCCTTGCAAACTATTGAAATTTGTATGTGTGTTTAGAGATATAATTGTTAGAATTGTGGTGCTTACGCATTAAAAATAATAATGAAAAATGTATGTAGCGTGCTCATGAATAAATGATATTGTGGTATGTTTACTAAATAAATAACTATATTATTACTGTATTAATTACTAGAGTACACGTTGAAAATATTGACTTGTTTGTGTGTAGAGAAGTGCTCAAAATGTAACCTGTGCACCCGTTAACTTAGCCTACTGGTAGGCCTGGTGTGTATTTGGATTTAAACTCACGTTTTATTTTAACATTTGGATTCCGTATTTTATTCTTGCAGTAGAAATGTTGAATGTATTTTGTGTTCCCACTGCAGATGGACAAGACTTCCAGTTAGTGAGAGAAAAGGGTCTTTGTTCTTAGTAGATAGTAAGGTATGCGAAGCAGCAACTGGTACGAGGAGGATGCGATAACAAGATGGGAGAAGATTTCTCATGGGAGAAGGAGACGAGATCAAGGGTGGCTGGAGTAGTCATTCATGGGAATGGAAGACTGGCGAGAAGAAGCTAATGTGTAGTGGTACAATGGAAATTTACTGAGTAGAATTTGTGGAACGTCCTTTGAATGTAACTGATGTTATGATGCAATGTAGTGAGGGATAGCTTGCATTCTGACTCAGGAATCTTGAGGTACAGACCTCTATTTTGTTTAGTGTAGCTTTATGCTACTTGACCCATGTTGGAGTTTCTTCTAAGGAAGACTTTGATGGTTGACACCTTTCTAAATCCTCGCTTTTCGTAAATTTCTGCTTTAGATTAGGGTTGCCACTTTGAAGTAGCGTAGAGACAGATAGGGGATCTATGCTCATTTTAAACAACAAATTGATGCAATCTAACACAAGATTTTGTTCTCATTACTTATACAGCCATAATCAAATTAGTTGTTTTCTTTTTATTATATAGGGTAAATCGCTTCAGAAGAGTTTGCTTTTTACTATTTATATTATACTTCTATATGATAATGCCAAGACTAGTGTTTATTAATTTGTTTCTGAATTTGGATTTGGAATAAATATACTAACTTGAGACTTAGGGGCCGATTCCGATTCGGGCCGGAAAACATACAGACCGACTCGGTACGGGAATGTTGTCCGACCGGCACGTACCGGCGCTGCCCGATCCGCGTAGTACGATGCAATGCATGTGAATTACGACCGACTCGTACGGAGCACAAGCCGAACGACCGAACCGCACGGAAACCAGCTATCCGGCCGGGAAACTACGCGAATAGAACCGACCGACACGCACCAGGAATGAAGCCGACAGAAACGTACCCGCGAACTCCGACCCGCGCAGTACGATGCAATGCGTGTAAAACCAGACCGAGTCGCACGGAGCCCAAGCCGTACGACCGACACGCATACAAAACCGAGCCGAAGCAACCCAATACTCCGCGACCGACGCGTACGCCGCACATGAAACCCATCAGGAACACAGCTTGAAAGACTCGGAGAAGCCCGCACGAGCCAACTGCAGCGTCCTACTCGGTCAGAAGAACGTCTCCGTACATGCCCAAAACCCACAAAGGAAAAATACAAAAAAAGGGCCAAACAAGCAATGACAAAGTCAATAAATACTGGGGTAAAAAAACATGGAACAAAGACACACCCACAACTCCACCCATATAAAGGCCACAAATCACTACCATGATCCTTTGCAAATTCAACTGACCTGCCAGCACAGAACACCATGAGACAGCAACCACAGACACACTCACAACTCATCCATCACACAAGCCACACACCATTAGCACCTCCCAAATAGCACCCTCACAAACACCCAGCAAAACCTACACTCACCCACCCTCACTTGCACACTCACACACACATCAATCCCCACCACCACCCATCACCATGCCCCCAAAGAAGAATCCAAAGTTCCTAGACAGTGAATTGGAAGTCCTGGTAGATGAGATCCTCAGGGTAGAGCCACAGTTGTTTGGTACATTGGTCCAACAGACCCCCATGTCACAGAAAACCAAGATGTGGGAGAGGATCGTCGACAGGGTGAACGCACAATCACCATGTTTGCGCACAAAGGAAGACATCCAGAACAGGTGGTATGATGTGCGCAGGAGGGTCAAGGACCTACTCAAGAAGGATTACGCCTTGAGTAATCGCACCGGCAGTGGCCCTCCTGCCAAACCAGTATACCTCAGGCCCTGGGAGGAGAAGGTGCGGGCCATCCTACCACCAGTGAGCGTACATGGACTATCAAACATCCCAGAGCCTGGTGAGTACACAACCAATATACCCAATATTGTGTGACAATACACACACATTACTGTCAAGGGGATAGTCAAACCATGCACCCTTAGCAAATCCACAGCAACCAAAAGATAATCATCCCAAGATGTGTATGTTAGTTAGTAGATAAACACAATACATGCCATCTCATAGTGATATGTAACTGTGTCATGACATGTACAAACCTAACAACAAATAGAGCAAGGCAGTGGCACAAATCTAACCAACAAACACAGTCAGATATTTTGCCACCACTTGAACACCACCTCACAGGGAAGCTCACTGAAAGGAAGGAATTCTGTGTATGCTGGTGAAGTGAGTGTAGCCAATAGCATGATGGGAGTTGTAGTCACAGATATTGGTCACCCTCACAATTGGCCCATCAACACCACTCTGAGCCATGCTCACATCACAGGGAGTGGAAAAGAACTGACAAGATGGCTGACACTGGGTACTGCTGTCGGGAGCACAAGGCCCTGCTGGGAACTGTGCACCAACCAACAGCAGGACACCACTGACTGACATCCTGAAAGCCAACTTGCACTCCCTGCAATGGAAGCACGTTCCATGGTGGGATATCTGGCTGGGTGGGAAGGAGGACTGACAGCTCTGACCATAGTTACAAGCAGCTTTCTCACACCCCCCCTTAACACAAACTCCACACAACTCACCTGGGACAATGCAATGCCTCACACTCTAATTAAATATCCCACAAAGAACAACTACACTGGGTTATGCTGTGTGAAGCACAGGGACACTCTTGGGACTTGTAGCCAAACAAACGCCAGGACAACACTGTCAGCCATCCTGTCAGCACAGGCACACTACCCCACAGGGAAGCAGAGTCAAAAGGAAGGAAGTATGGGCATGCTGGGAAGGGGGGGTGTAGGCAATAGCATGATGGGAGTGGTAGTCACAGCTCAACATCCACCACCCACATGGCCCAGCAAGCTCACACTGAAGCATGCACACCTCACAGGCAGTGAAAAGCCACTTCAAAGATGTCTGACACTGGCCTCAGCTGTGGGGAGCACAAGGCCCTGCTGGGAACTGTGCACCAACAAACAACAGGACCACACTGTCAGCCATCTTGCCATTGCTGTCACACTCACACACAGTGAAGTCGACTCAAAAGGAAGGAAGTATGGGCATGCTGGGAAGGGGGTGTAGGCAATAGCATGATGGGAGTGGTAGTCACAGCTCAACATCCCCCACCCACATGGCCCAGCAAGCTCACACTGAAGCATGCACACCTCACAGGCAGTGAAAAGCCACTTCTAAGATGTCTGACAATGGTGCTCTGTTGTGGGGAGTACCAGGCCCTGCTGGGAACTGGGCACCAACCAACAGCAGGACACCACTGACTGACATCCTGAGAGTTAACCTGCACCCACTGCAAGGGTGGCATGCTTCATGGTGGGATAACTGGGCTGGGGGAGAAGGAGGTCCGGATGTCAACCAAATACCACCAATGCTGGTCATGCACACACCTCAACATCCACATTGAAATGCATCAGGTTGGCAGGACAATGAGCCACACCAATATCAACCTCTGACTGTGACAACTTAGGACAATGCAATGTACAGGGCCGCATCCAGAGGTACAGTCACAACTGTCATGTGTTTGAACCATTGATGCCTGCAGAAACATAACATACATTGTGTGTCTCTTCCAAAAACAGGTGATGATGGGGACACAGCAGCAGATGAGGAGGAGTCCCTGTCCCAGGCTCCGGTGGCCCCTGAGCTCTCTGGTGTGGAACAGCCTCTGCCCTCATCGGATGGCGAAGACCAACCTGGCACCTCCGGTGTGAGTCATCATGCAGCACCAGCAGGACCACCATCTGCACCCCCTGCACCCATTCCTCCAACATCTGGCAACACACAGACCACCCCCGCCGACACGGACAGACCAAGGACACTGAATGACAACAGCACAGGGACCCCAGCCCACCGTGAAGCAACGGACAACAACCCCAGTACCAACCCCCAAGGGGGCCTAGGGTCACCTGTGCGTGCCACCGCAGGTCCCGCACGTGTGGCCAGGGGTGGTGGGAGGGGTGGTAGGCAGAGGTCGCTGTTTGCAGAGGGGTCTGGACTGCATGATGACCCACAACTGGTACGCATTGCTGATGCGTACCAGAATAGCACCGGAGAGGTCAGCCAGGTAGTGGGGATCCTCAAGGACATTCAACAGCAGCAGGCTGCCCATCATGCCCGCTTGGACTCCCACATGTCCCGTGTGGAGACACACATGTCCCGTGTGGAGACACACATGTCTGGCATGGAGTCCAAGTGGGACACATTGGAAGAACTGACAGCGGTGCAGAGGGACATATTGACATGCCTCCGCCAGATTAGCACCAACATGTCCACACCTCCCTGTGTGCCCACAACATCTGGTGCCGCAACAACTGCAACTGCCACAGGGAGGGAGGATGACTCTGGTGGAGAGTCCTCTGCACCGCAGCGGCCTGCACGTGAGGGTCCCCCAGAAAGAAGAGGGGTCGTCCGAGGAAGGACAACTGAGAGGCCGATGGCCATGTACATCCCCCAGGAACCCAACACCTGTTCTGGAAATTCTCCTTTGTGTGCAAACTGTTCACCCTGTCGAATGCAACCCAACTCTCCCACATGACATGGGGAGTTTAAGTTGGACTAATGTATCAGATGACTGTGGACTTTACTCAGGACATTTCTGCTACCAACACTTCCAACTCATCTGGGAACTTTGGATTCCAATCCCAATGTACAGCACCCACCATCCTGTGCACTATCCTCACACATGTATGTAAATAAACTCACTAATACACCATACTTGCCTCTGTTGTGATTCCAACGTTGTTTTTGTCATGGAGATGATGATCTGCTAAATGACACTGTGCATGCTAACTGCTACAGCAAGTTCAACACCGTCATGTGAGTCATGGCGACGTGACACATATGAGGGAGACACACCACTAGGGCTACACAACACATACACACCAGGGCCATCTGACTCATCGCCTACACTGATGTTGCCAGGAAATACAGTGGAATGCACAGACACCACACCTATTCAGAGTCTGTGTTAACTAGCCCACAGGTGCAGTAAGCAAATGTCAGTCAGATGTGTGACCACAGACAACGCACATCCCAAAGTGAAGCACAGGTTTATTACACATTTGCAACATGTTGTTTCCACTACAGATGCAAGGTAATCCCACGTGGCAGTGGCCACACAGTCACCAAGTGTAGAAGAAATAAAGTCCAGGGGTGTGTGGCACATCACCTGTAGGGAAACGACTGCTTCCACCCTGGAAGTTGAATCATGGTGTCGGGGGATCCGAGTTGACCAAACAACTCTGAAAGTACCCTGTGAAGGACAGACATGACACACAGTCAAAAGCACTGAAGAACAGGACAGAACTGCAATACTCATGCCCAATACATGTCACAAGATACCTACACAAAACCAAGTTAGCATGTCAACACTGTTGGGGAGTACAGACTACCTGTAAGGACACATCGCTGCACGCATCCAGTCAAGTAGCACATGGCCACACTCAAACAGCAACAGAGCACCACCAACACATATCATGCAAACTCAAATCATTGACATGACATCTCTGGATACTCACATTCAGCTGAAGAAGTTGGTGATGAGCTGTGTGCGGACATCACCCTCATCATCATCATCACTGGCATCGTGGCCCAGGCCAGGATCCTCCACAGGTGGCGGATGTTGGTCATCGTCATCCAGGATGAGAGGCAACTCCTTCCGCACTGCCAGGTTGTGTAGCATGCAGCAGACGATGAAAATCTTGCACACCTTTGCTGGGGCATATGGGAGGGCCCCTCCTGTCTTGTCCAGGCAGCGAAAGCGGCTCTTCAGGAGACCAAATGTCCACTCGATCACTCTCCTGGTCCGACCATGTGCCTCATTGTAGCGCATCTGGGCTGGTGTCACAGGGTTCCTGAGGGGTGTCAGCAACCACGGCATGTTGGGGTATCCGGAGTCACCTACATACAGACAATTGCACATTAGCTGAGTTGGAAAAGAGGGTGGAATACAACATTGCAGAACACACACAATGGTACAAAGTCAGTACACACCGACAAGCCAGGCACGCTGGTTCTGCATCTGTGACATCATCCTCGGGATGCGACTACTCCTCATCACGTAGGCATCGTGTGCAGAACCGGGGAAACGTGCACACACATGTGAGATGCTCATATCTGCAAGACATACCACCAGAGCATTGATAGAATGGTAATGTTTCCTGTTCCTGTATGCCTGCTCATGTGCCTGTGGTGGTACCAAAGCCACATGTGTCCCATCAATGGAGCCGATGACATGTGGCATCCTCCCCAGGGCATAGAAGTCACTCTTGACGTCAGTGAGTTGTTGACGTTTAGGGAAATAGATGTACTGGTTCAGGTATCTCAACATTGCCTCCAAAACATCGCGTAGCACACGGCTGAACATGGTCTGTGACATCCCACCAGCAGACGCCACAGTGTGTTGAAAGGTACCGGTGGCAAAGAAGTGTAGGGCTGCCATCACCTTCACCTTGGGGGTCAGCGCTGTAGGGTATGGCCGGCCAGGTTGCAAATGTGGGGCCAACCGCACCGCCAATTCCTCAATCAGCGGCCTGTTGAAGCGGTACCGTCGGATGCAGTCACGTTCAACCATGGTTGCAAGGTCAGGGAATGGTCTATGGACAGCTGGTGCCCTGCAGTGCATAGGTGAACAAAGAAAGATTGTCAGTCACCCCACATATGTGGCATTGACCATACTCAATATCACATGATACATCATTACGAGACACAAGTACTTGATGTGTGTGCCGTTCTGTATGGACATTTATGGCACCTACATGGCCAACATCTAACATCACAGTTCAACATGTGTTGACAACAAGTTCCAGGTTGTGCTATGGGAAATCATTAGGCTGTGTCACAGTACCCATGTACTGCTGTCACGTTCCAAACACACACCACAGTGACAAGTGAGGACAGATGTGCCACAGGCATCACAGCTCATTGACAGGTAGATTCCCAGGGACCCTGTATTGCCACATGGACACTGGCATGACATGGCGTATCATGTACACGTCAGCAAAACAACCATGACTCCCACAGGTAGTGGCCCCTGTTGCCTCTGCAGGACAGACATGGACGTCTGTGACACACACACGCACAACATCAAAGTCGATGCACAAACAACGTGGATGTGGAGACTGTCTCCCATTGTGCACATGGAATCAGAGACATCTGAAACACAACATGCACACAGACTGTGGAGGGCCATCACTATTGTGGCAATGGGTCACCCTGTGACGTACATACCTTCCCACATGGGACTCAGGGTGTATGTGACATGACATACACATACACAACCTGGAAATGTGACCATGCCACATGCTCTGAACTGAACAGTTGCACATCACAGTGGTCATGTGCACAACACACAAAGGATTCTGTCCCCATGAACACGTGCACAGCCTGGGAGTGGCTGCCCCCAAGTGCCACCAAAAAAACCACATGTTGACCCCCATACACACACAGGTAATGCAGCCTTACATGCCTTAGGATACAGTGTGGACAGGCTGTGGTGTTGTAGGTGTGCCCCTGAGTCCCTGGCAAGTAATTGTGGCTGGCATACGTTCACCAGTGACAACCATGGTGACATATGCGAGTGACTTGTACAGGGACGCGTCGTACAGCAATGGACCGATCGGTGCGCACGCATTGGCCATTGCATATGATGTGGACGGATGCGTGTTGTGTGCCGAAATACGCGATGTACAGCAATGGACCGATCGGTGCGCACGCATTGGCCATTGCATATGATGTGGACGGATGCGTGTTGTCATCCGAAATACGCGTTGTACAGCAATGGACCGATCGGTGCGCACGCATTGGCCATTGCATATGATGCGGACGGATGCGTGTTGTTTTTCGAAATACGCGTTTTACAGCAATGGACCGATCGGTGCGCATGCATTGGCCATTGCATATGATGTGGACGGATTCGTGTTGTTTTTCGAAATACGCGTTGTACAGCAATGGACCGATTGGTGCGCACGCATTGGCCATTGCATATGATGTGGACGGATGTGTGTTGTTTTTCGAAATACGCGTTGTACAGCAATGGACTGATCGGTGCGCACGCATTGGCCATTGCATATGATGTGGACGGATGCGTGTTGTTTTTCGAAATACGCGTTGTACAGCAATGGACCGATCGGTGCGCACGCATTGGCCATTGCATATGATGTGGACGGATGCATGTTGTTTTCGAAATACACGTCGTACAGCAATGGTCCGATCGGTGCGCACGCATTGGCTATGGCCTGACATGGTAACGGACGCGTTTTCGAAGCTTTAACGAGTCGGATGCAGTGAATTCAGTTGGCCACCCACAACAATGTTGCAAATTCATGGGTGTCATGAAGTTGAACTTTTGAAGGATGCTGTGGGCGTGTATAAGTGGTGCAATTCCATGGATTGGCCAGATTCAGAAGATGCAAACGACTTGGACCTATCACTTTGGACACATGGGACAGTATCTGCCTCTGCAGCACACATATAATGCTGGCTGTTCCCCTGAGAGCTCACTTGCCTGCACTACATGCTCCAGGACGACATCTGCCACCACCACTGCTGCTGTCTCTGCATCCTCTGGCTACTGCAATGGCACGTGCTGTGGATAGAGCCCCAGCCTTCAGCACTGAGGAGAACCAGGCCCTGCTGGACAGCCTCCTTCCACAGTACAGCAAGCTGTATGGGAAACCAGGGGAGCAGGTGAGTGTGCTGTCCACTGCTTTACTAATTGTGCATGTTGTCTGACTAGCAAGACTTACAGTGTGTACACCAGTGGCTAGCATGCTCACTGAGGAGTTGTCACCCCCCAAAGTGTGTAGTCACATGCACTGAACAGGAATAGTGCAGTAACAGTGCATTCCAACAAGGTTTGACTTCCCAGGCAATGATACCATTTAGTAACTGCTGGCAAACTGTTCATAGCCAAAGTTGCACTACCTGTGTACATCATATGCCCCTGTGATTGAGACATGTATATCCAACTGTGTGATGCACGGAAATGTTGCATGTGTAGTAATGGCCTTTTCACTTTGTCATCCTCACAGGTTGATGCCCACCAGAAGCAGGAGATCTGGCTGACCATCGTCTGGGCAGTACGATCTGTGGGGGTCTACAGGCGCAGGATCCGCAACTGCCAGAAGAGGTGGCAGGACCTTCGGGGCTGGACCCGGAGGATCGCAAGGGTCCAGCTGAAGCTGTCGCCTCCTCGCAGGAGGGGTGGACACCGGACCCTGACCCCCCACATGCTCCAGATCCTGGCGGTGGTCTTCCCTGACCTGGATGGGCAGCTGAAGGGCAGACAGCAACAAGGAGGGGGTAAGTGCTAGCCTTAACTGTGTACTATGACTAACATGCTCTATGCACTCCTTTAGCCTGGTTCCAGTTCCACAGTACAACTGTCATGTCGTCCTGGACTCATGTCCCTCACTTGTGTCATGCCCCCTCCTCATCTGATACACAGGTGTGGCCCTTACAGTCTGTGACTTAGGTCACTTGGGTGCTGTGTACTTGCAGTTACCTGTGGTTCAAGTTGGGGACAGGATCAGTTACAGGAACTTTGTGGTGGGCTGCATGGGTGGTACAATTGCTCACAATGCCTGTGATCTGACATGTACTTTGGGTATGGCTTTAATATGTGTTCCAATTGCTGCTCTGACTCACCACATGTCTGGGGTATGTGGCACACACCCATGCTGCTGCAGAGACCAAGGTAGGAGCCTCAGAAGTATGTACATCATGTGTGTGACACATGCATAGCCACCTGCCTAGTGTTCAGGGTAATACCATGTTGCACATGGACCAGGACTGTAATGCCTACTCGGTACATCGAAGGCACTCTGTTCTCCCACTCCTGTGTGTCAGCATACATATTGGGCATTGTGAAGAGTGCACTCAGGTGTATGCCTCTGTGTCACCGTGGTGTGGCCTTGCTTTTTGGACTCCTGGAGTGTTTAACAATTTGGGGTGGCCAGCCATCTGAGTTGTGACTATGGGATCTGCACATAGGTTAATGCATAGGTCTCTGATCCCTTGACTGTGCACAATGTTGTATGAAACATTGAGGCGCAGGCAGCTATGGTTCATTCTCATCAGACGGTGAAGTGCTCATGTGTTTGGATTTGTGTTTGCAGTCACTCAAATGTCTCATTTGATTGACGTGGATCATCTCAGTCCTCATGATGTGGGTGGCCAGGGGTACACATGTGCACCTGTCAGCTACAGGGCTTACATTCCAAAAAATTCCATGATTGTGACACAGTGCAGACTGGTGTTGTGTGTATGCACTGCCCCTGTGACAGGAGACAGTTATGACTGACTTGCCAGACAGGCCTGTGCCATGACATTCCAATCGCAAAGGGTGATCCAGCAGTGGTGTGATATGTCCTGCATGCACACCATTGTCGCATTGTCTATCAGGACATGAGGACATCATTGTGTCTGGTGATGGAAGCAAAATCCGCATATCAACAGAGACTTTGCCCATCACTTTTCCTGACACATGTACTGAGTCAGTGGCAGGAGATGGCATGTGTTTGGAGTGACACATTTCCATATGTTCTCTTGGATGTCCAACAACTGTGTATGTGGTGCATGTGTGCACATATGATTAGTCGCATACAACAGGCAGCAGACAGATGGGTGCATGGACAGGTAGGATATGTGTGGCATGACTGACTGTCAGGCAGACAATGGGCTTCTTCAAATCAGTGTCAGCACTTATTGCAATGTCTAGCAAATGATGGCAGGGCTTGCTCTGTGATGTGCTGTACTTACTGTGGTGTGTGTGGTCAGTACAGGTGACTAATGTTGCTCTGTTTATCCTGATTGTTTGCAGATACATCCATGGCCACAGGAGGAGACAGCTCCACGGACCAAGAGGAGCGGCAGAGCCAGACTGGGTCCACTGCAGGGGAGAGCGAGGGACCCAGTGGCACGGAGGGTGAGGGGAGCCACACTGAGGAGACCTCAGCTACGACCACCTCGGCTGGGGAAAACAGCACTTCCAGTGAGGACTCCCTTGTGGAGGCGGGTGTCAGCAGACCAGAGGCAACGTCAAGCAAGTCTGTCCACGCCACCACCACCATCTCCACCCTCCCATCTGCTCCCATCCCACATGTCCGTGGAGGCTCCCGTGTAGGGGAGCGTGTCTCCTTCATGCCAGGCACCACACCCCCTGCCTCTGTCCCCCCTGCTGCCCTGAGTGTGGAGTCTGTGGACTTGCTGAAACAGATCCATGTAGGGCAGACATCAATGCTGAGTGTCCTCCATGCACACACGGGTCTGTTGACACAACTGGTGTCATTCATGGAGGGCATGTCATCTGGCATGTCTGCCCTACATCGGACCAATCAGTCCATGGCCTCCTCACTGACGGCAGCAGTGTCCCTCCTGCAACAGTCCCTCACCCCTCCTACCTCTGCCCCATCCACAATCCCCAGCACCCTACCTGTCCCAAGCACACACACACACCGGCACCGGCACACACCAGCACAAACACAAGCAGCACACAGACACACAAGCCAAAATCCAGACGCACACGCACGCACAGTCAGGGGACTGATACCTCACTCACAGGGGATGGGGCCCAGACACACACGCATCCACGAGCACTCCGCAGTCCTCAGATACCTCTCCCTCCAAAACCCCCTTCCCTTGCCTCACCTGCAACCCCCCCTCCCAGAAGCTCTTCCTCTGTGAGCTTGGCCTCTGACACGAAATCCAGGTGGAAGAGGCGACCACCACACACAGAGGGAGTGCCCCTCACACCCGGACACCCTCCCCCAGGCACAGGCAGACTGAGGACCCCATTCGAAAGTCCCCCGGACCAGGAAGGGCAAGACCCCACCACCACCACCACCACGCAGCTCCACCACACAGTCTCTCTCCTCCATCCCCCAGGCCACCACTCCACAGGTTCCACTGCCACACCCTGCCCCAGGTTCCCCCACACACCGATACCGCATCCCCAAACTGCTTAGGCCCTCCCCCTACCACTTGCTCTTCCACCCCCAAACCAGACGCTCTGCCTGTTTGTGCCACTGGTGTGGAGACCGGGTCTCCCCTCTGTCCTGCCCACCTCATCTGCCCCCCTTCCACTCCCTTGGAGTTATGCACTGCAGTGGAGTCCACAACCATCCCGTCTGACTCGGGCACTGCAGTGGGGACCCAGTCCACTCCATCTGACCGGCCCACTGCAGTGGTTGCAGCACCCACACAATCTGACTTGTGCCCTACAGTGGTGCCGGCCCCCACTGAGTCAGACACCTCCACTGCAGTTGCCGGTGACACTCCTGCACCCACCACCCCTTCACTGCCTCCTTCTGGCATCCCCTGATCCTGTCCCTGCGGTGCCTGGCCTGCCCCTTGTATGCCCCTCCGAGGGGATGTCCCCTGTCCGTACCAGTGCAGGCAAGCAATGGGTGACAAGTTGTCACATATCACCCTGTTGGGACTGTGAATTTGGACTGGCCATTGGCCTTCGTTTCTTTTGGACTTAAAATTTTAGTTTAACATTTGCTGAATAAAGCCTCTTTTTGTTTACTTGTGGTTTTTCTTTGGATGTACATGATGTAGATGAGTATCATCATGCATTTGCAGTTGTAATAGTGTTCAGATCAGGAAAATGAAGTGTTGCTGTGATGGACTCCATGTGGTCCATGGGATATGTGTCCTAATGTAGTCTGGATCTATAGCATCCTTTGCTGCAGTCTGAGGGTGTAATGTTCAGCATTTGACACAGGGATGTACGTTTTGCATTTGTAAATTAACATCTTTGGCTTACACTGATGCACATCTGGTGGGCTTACCACTGTTCAATGTTTCTATTTCCTGACTGTGTGCCCATCTCCACTGGACATGCAGTTTAGCACATCAATGTTGAAGGACTCATCTGTGTATACAGTGCAACTTGCTTGACACGTGTTTTGGGTGTATGCAGATGACTGACGTGACACTCCCGTACCCAGGCTGATGTGAGCAGAGCCTTCAGTGTGTTGTAGTTGTTGACTCACTGACCGAGTGTTCTGCTGACATGTTTGAGTCGTGCACAGACAAGGTTTGGCACAGCGGACCTTCCACAGGAGTGGAGTGCCCTCATGGCAGTGTGTAATCCCGTGACATTGCCTGGGCCCGTGTTGTGTGTTGTGTGAGCATGTCTGTGTGTGTTCACTTCCTTTTCCTACACAGGCTGTGTCCCTAGGGATGTTCCTGTTTGTGATGCTTGCTGAGTTGTCCTGTGTTCATCCAGCATCTTGGACCTGGTTTCTCCGGGATGTGGGTGCATGGCAAACTAATGTTCATCAGGTTGTCATCCCTAGTTGTCTTTGTTGTCAGGGCTGGGGATGTGGGCAAATGCAGATGGGACACAGTCAGGATTCCCCTTGGCACTTGTTGGTTACACAAGTCATGTAATTTACAGTTTGTGGTAGCTTTCAGTGATTGTGACACGTTGTGTGTGTGACTGCTGCCACTCCTCAGGGTCAGAGCTGCAATGTTGGAAGTTGTCTATGTGTGTTCTTTGTGGGTCACCTTGGCTTCTTCATTGGTGTGTGACTGTGGCCGGGATCCCATTGATTGGGGTGGATTTCACGTCATGCCCATGTACGGCGTACTGTGCAGTGTGTCAGACATTCACGAGTCTTGTTGACTGGCCATGTGTGATGGGTTTCTGCACCTTAGTTCCCACCACCACCCCTGGGATTGTCATGGGTGCATGTGCAATGTCACCAGTCCATGTGAGCTTCACTGCTGCACATTGGTGGAGATCAAGGTGTGTGGTGTTGAGTGTGTGCAAATGTGAGTTGTTGCACGGCTAGACCCCTACCTCCATATTGGCCTTGGCTGACAGGCCGTGCTGATTGATTTGTGCTTGTGTAGGTGTGATGGTAGTTAGTTGCTCAGGACACATGGCTGTGGTTCACAGTGTGAACGACATCTACCTTTGTCATCACAGTGGAATTATCATGCAGGCTAGTGTCACCACAATGTGGGGTCCCTGGGGGTAGTGCTGTGGTGGGTCTGTCTCTTGCTGTGTTAGTTGCTGTTCCTACAAGCTTGTGTGACATGTGTAATTTGGGCTCCCTCTCATCTAACAATGCCTGATTGCCCACATAGGGAATCCGATCCATGAGTTACTTTTGTGTGGCACTGTATACACATCTGTGTAATTGGGATTCAGGCCTCCTCATGTGTTGTGTGGTTGCCTGGGGACACTGGCACACCCCCCATCACCTGTTGTGTTTGATATGCAGTGTGAGGCTGCCTGTTTGTGTTTGTGCATCTGCACCACTGCATTGGCATATCTTTAGTGTGCCATTGGCTGTATGTTGTTTGGTGGATTTCCCCTGCTGTCCCTGGGACTCCTAGGTCATCAGTCAGCACAATGATCATGGTTTGTGTGTCCCATTGCTGCCATGGTATGGTATTTGTTCACCTCACATCTACAGTCTCCACAGGATATCTACATGTGTGTGTCCATTGGTGCAGATATGTGGGTCTGCATTATGATGGTCACTTCTGTCATTGTGTAATTGATGAATGTTGACAGTGTCAGCCCCCATGGGTGATGTTTGTCTGCACATGGCCAAAGGTATGTTTTATTTGCACTGCACTGTTTGCCTCACCCAATCTATGTTGCTATGGGACACAACCACTACTTTGCCACTGATGTGTTTGTTGTTGTGTAACCAGGAATCATCCATGCTGTTTGGCAGTTGCAGCTTTTTCCATGACAACACTTACCTTTTGGTCACTGTGATGATGGGGGTTTAGACTCCATTGCCACAATGTTCAAGATGTGCTTCAGCTATGGACCCCACACTTCCCTTTTGGTCACTGTGATGATGGGGGTTTAGACCCCATTGCCACAATGTTCAAAATGTGCTTCAGCTATGGACCCCACACTTACCTTTTGGTCACTGTGATGATGGGGGTTTAGACCCCATTGCCACAATGTTCAATTGGGCTTCAGCTATGGACCCCACACTTACCTTTTGGTCACTGTGATGATGGGGATTAGACCCCATTGCCACAATGTTCAAAATGTGCTTCAGTTATGGACCCCACACTTACATTTTGGTCACTGTGATGATGGGGTTTCAGACCCCATTCCCACAGTGGTCATGGTCTGCTTACATTGTGGAGGCCACACACATTTATGTGTGACACATGTGATAGGGGGTCACATTGTATGTTCAATGTCATGTTCAGTGTTGTAGGCATTTGACACAGACTACACACTCTTGTCATGATGTTGGGGGATGTCTTTTTCTGACATTCCTTATGTTGGAGAATGCTGGTTGTGTCATGCATTACCCGTCCTATGAGTGGGGATGGTAGTAGTGGTAGGCATCCAGGCCCCCATGAGTAGGGGTGGTGGTAGTGGTAGGCATCCAGGCCCCCATGAGTAGGGGGTGGTGGTAGTGGTAGGCATCCATCGCCCTATGAGTGGGGATGGTAGTAGTGACAGGCATCCAGGCCCCTTGAGTAGGGGTGGTGGTAGTGGTAGGCATCAAGGCCCCCATGAGTAGGGTGGTGGTAGTGGTAGGCATCCAGGCCCCCATGAGTAGGGGTGAGTGTTAGTGGTAGGCATCCATCCCCCTATGAGTGGGGATGGTAGTAGTGACAGGCATCCAGGCCCCCATGAGTAGGGGTGGTGTTAGTGGTAGGCATCCATCCCCCTATGAGTGGGGATGGTAGTTGTGACAGGCATCCAGTCCCACATGAGTAGGGGTGGTGGTAGTGGTAGGCATCCAGGCCCCCATGAGTAGGGGGTGATGTTAGTGGTAGGCATCCATCCCCTATGAGTGGGGATGGTAGTAGTGACAGGCATCCAGGCCCCCATGAGTAGGGGTGGTGTTAGTGGTAGGCATCCATCCCCCTATGAGTGGGGATGGTAGTAGTGACAGGCATCCAGGCCCCCATGAGTAGGGGTGGTGTTAGTGGTAGGCATCCATCCCCCATGAGTGGGGATGGTAGTTGTGACAGGCATCCAGGCTCACATGAGTAGGGGTGGTGGTAGTGGTAGGCATCCAGGCCCCCATGAGTAGGGGTGGTGTTAGTGGTAGGCATCCATCCCCTATGAGTGGGGATGGTAGTAGTGACAGGCATCCAGGCCCCCTTGAGTAGGGGTGGTGGTAGTGGTAGGCATCCATCCCCCTATGAGTGGGGATGGTAGTAGTGACAGGCATCCAGGCCCCCATGAGTAGGGGTGGTGTTAGTGGTAGGCATCCATCCCCCTATAAGTGGGGATGGTAGTAGTGACAGGCATCCAGGCCTCCATGAGTAGGGGTGGTGTTAGTGGTAAGCATCCATCCCTGCTATGAGTGGGGATGGTAGTAGTGACAGGCATCCAGGCCCACATGAGTAGGGGTGGTGGTAGTGGTAGCCATCAGGCCCCTACGGGTGTGTATGGCATTGGTGATAGCCATCCCGCCCCTATGGTTCGGCTGTTGCTAGTGTACGTCATTTCTGCATCCCTATGTGTGTGTGACATATGTCGGGTACGTGTTGTTTGTTTGTGTAGTGGGTGTTTGACTTACCGTCTGCGCCGTACGCGTCCGTACCGGTTCCGGTAATAGATGTAGAGTATTGGTAGGACCTGCGCGATGGGATTCATGGTTGGGTCGTCTCGTTCGAGTTTCTCGTGGCTTCGACTCGTACTCGTCGCTGGCTTGTTCGTCTCGTAGCCATGGATCGTCTTGTGGCGCGAATCGGAGCTTATGTTCAGCTCTCCCGGATGCTCTGACGTGCCGGACGTAGCGACGGGTTCGGTGCGTACGGAAGGCGCATCGTACTAGTCCGGCCGGAAGGTGCTGTATATTTACTTCCGTGCGACTCGATTCGGCGTTTACGGATCCGGCTCGGGCGGGGAGCAGGAGCTGGAATGGGTACGTACGGCTGGGTCGGAATCTGAGCAGTTATGCGCATCGTACTTGCTCGTTCGGACGACTGTTCGAATCGGTCGGGAAACACGCGTTCGGCTTGGTTTTTTTCCGGACGAATAGTGTTAGGTGCGCTTCCGGCCGAGATCGGAATCGGCCCCTTAGTGTTGAACTGAGTTATTGTGTAACCTAATTGACTACAGTGTATTTGGAGATGTATTGAAAGTGTTTTCCCCTTACCTCTCATGCTGCAAAAAAGATCGTCAACCAAGTGTAGGTGGGCCCAGGCTCCTTCAATTGCTAGCTATAGAGGATGGTTGTGCACTTGAAGTGAGAAAAGATTTGAGAATCGAATCTAGAATAGCCTAGATCTCAATCCCAGTGTCCCTAGCCTAGAACCTAGGATCGACGATTGGAGAGCAAACAGAGTTCCGGTGGCATGTGGCGAAAAGCAGCGGTGGAACAGTGAGTATCAATAGGGTTGTGTGCATGAAGATTATGCTTAGATTGCAGTGAAAACTTGGTTGTGTGATGTGTGGCTGAGATGTTGTGAAAGTCATGCAAATGTGATGCTGAGTTGTTGTTGAAATTGCTATCGGGCCCGTCACGGCCTAAGATCCCAGGATATATAGTAAGGTGCAGAAGACACTGTGTTGTATTTGTCTGCTGGGTTTTGTGGGGTTTGTCGTGAGACGTTGTAGATGGCCCAATTGAAACAGGGAACTGTGAATGGGACAGTTCTAAATAGTGTGGTGGGCCTTTTTACGCAGAAGGGAAACTATACTGATTCAGGTGATTCCCTGCTGGTTGAGGTTTTATTTGCAAATGTGTGTGCTCTTTGAGTGATTGAATTCTATCGATCTTTTAGTAAAGCAGACAATTGTTGTTTAAGAAAACGTGTGCTTGTGTCAAGAAATTGTGAAGGAGGGTGAGCTGCTGTGAGGAGAGAGAGTGACGTCAGAGTGTACTGCACCGGGATATGTCAGTTGGGGTAATGCAGTGCTGAGATTGGTTGGACACATTAATTGGCATTTGAATTGTGGTTGGTGGTTATACTGCCGTTGAACTTGAGTAATCTTGAATTTTTAATTTGAATTATACTGTTTGAGGAAATGGAAAAATTAGATGTTTTAGAGCGATCAGAGATGTGATTCGAGGAGATGTGGGTATTCTTGATGGGCTAAGAGGTGCCAACTGAGGATATGCCAGCTCATTATAGGGCAACGAAAGTAGGACTTCTTACTATTGTTTGGCTTCAAGATTGGCACAAGATCACTGAGAAAGAAGGTGCATTGACATTTCCACGCTATGGTACATTTAATTTGAGAATAATTCCAGATTAGAGTGAGGGAGGATAAGAGTAAGTGTGCCCCCGAAGTGTCAGGACATTGTAATCCTAGTTCTGTCTCAAAGATCACAG
Organism: Calotriton arnoldi; assembly: GCA_963921515.1. Classification (NCBI taxonomy): domain Eukaryota; kingdom Metazoa; phylum Chordata; class Amphibia; order Caudata; family Salamandridae; genus Calotriton; species Calotriton arnoldi. The sequence goes on from CAWUFW010013864.1 coordinate 444,409, forward strand.
ATGCTCTTACGGTACCGATCACTATTAGTCCCATTGTTCCCAGCTATGATCCAAAAACTGCTGGGAGTGAAACTCAGAGAACATCTGTAGCTAAAGAGGGAGAGGCACCACAGGAAAGAACAGATAGTCCTAAGACAAGATTTGTTCAACTAACTCCGATGAATGCAAGTACCCCTTGTTCAGCGACTGCAGATCCTTCTGTAGTCCAGACTGGGTTAGGACCCATAAGGTCTTTTCGTGGATTGGCAGGCATGGATTCGCTGGCGTAATGTTACACACTTCCTAGAGTGTGTAACATTACGCCTCTGGAAACTGAGAGTCGCCATATATTTGATGTTTTATATATAGAGATGTGGTTGAAAGAACATGGCCATGCTAATGAGAGTCAGAGCACTAAACCGAGTCAGGGATCTATAAAGTCCGCTGTAAAAGTAGACTTGGTTGATGTGGTCAAATTGAAAACAGAATTGGATGAGATGATAAGTGGAAGCTTAGAACTTTATCTAATAGACTCTTATCAACCAGGTGAATTGTTGTTCATGAGGAGTAAAGATGTTACTAGAAGAGCAAGACAAGCACATGAGAAATTATCTGAATTGGCTAATAGATATGATGTTGATATGGAACGAACTAAAGCATTGCATAAAAACCACAGGCTTACATTTAGTGACCAGGATATAGAGAATCTGAGAATACCAGGACTTAGAGTTCGAGAGCTCATACAATGCATCCAAATTTGGAGTACATTGGATAAATGGGAAGAGAGATGGGCTAAGAGGAAAGCCTCTAAGAGAATACTGGGAGATCCTCCTCCTGGAGGAGAAAAGGGAGTGGGTGTTCAAGCTTTTCCCTTACAAGAAGTGCCAAGTGGAAGTTATGTACATGCACCTTGGAGTAGAGGTGATCTCGCTGCATTTACAGATGACTTCCCGAGATTGAGAGAGAAGCCTGTAGAATGGTACAAACAGGGTGATCATTTTGTTAAGATTTTAAAGGTGTTGTGGGTCGACTCAAACACGCTGTTTGAAATTGTGGTTTCTAGTGATTTGTGGTCTGCATGTAAAATAGCCACGAAATGGCCTGAGGGCGAACCAGAGAAAGACCCAGTTATGCATGGTCTGTCGCTGATAGTGATGAAGAAATATTACCAGGTGATTACATGGTTAAAGGCTAAGGTGGCTCCACAAGACATCAGTTGGGTCAAGATTGATAGAACAACCCAAAAACCTAAAGAGACAATTGATGCGTATTATGAAAGATTGTTGCAGGCTTTCAAACAGTACAGTAGAATGGATATCCTTGAACCCAAGAATATGGGACAGTTTGTGGCTAGATTTGTAACTGGGCTGCGATCTGAAATTAGCATGATGATTCAGCAGCAATTGATTTGTTGGCAGAATAAATCTGTTGACGAAATTCTGTGTTACGCTAAGTATTGCAGCGATGAGATTGAGATGAGACATAAAAGAATGAAGGAAAAGCTGATGTTGGTGCAGATGAAGGCTGCTGAGAGAGGAAGCCAAGTCCAGCCCTATGTAGGTAATACTGTCCCAGTGTCAGGAACATATCAAACCGGAGTTCAGGTACGACAAGGTTGAGGAACACATGGACAAGGAAGAGGCAGGGGAGTTCTGATAGATCCAAAGACTGGAGTTGATGTTGCTACTTTAAATAAGACTAGCCCATGTCATTATTGTAATAGGGTGGGGCATTGGAAGTGCAAATGTCGTCTTTATCCTGCAAATCAAGATCAGAATGGAGGATTTAATCAGTCACAGAGTAACGTAGTTCAAGCACAAAATGCACCCAGACCGAGATCTCAAAATATGGGAGGTCTCAAGGTCCAGTGATGCAAGTACCACAGCCTCCAATGCCACAGCAGGCTGTGCAGAATGTTCCTCACAATAATGTTCCATTCCAACAATTTCCTATGCTTGAGGCTTGAATTGAATAAGGCGTAGATCCATCCTTATGACGGTGCCTGACGGGGGAGGAAGTATGTGCACTTGGCGCAGTCTTAGAGGTAGACCAGAGTGGAGCATACATTAATGCTGATGTAGATGGCCACAATGTCACCTTTTTGATTGACACTGGTGCTACCCGCTCTACTGTGAGAACAGCAGAGATTTCACACCTACCCCTCTCAGAAAAAATAATCCAAGTTGTAGGCATTGCTAATAAGAGAATGTCAAATCCCCTGACTGAAGATGTGCCTGTGAAGATAGGGACATTTGAAGATAATCATCAGTTTGTGGTGTGCGATTCAAGTCCTGTGTGTCTTTTGGGAAGTGACTTACTGTGCAAGCTAAACTGCACTATATATTATACACCAAAAGGTATTGAGCTCCTGACAAATAATGTGGACATCGCCTTTAAGCTAGCAAATCAGAACTCAAATGTCTCACTGTTCCCCATGTTGACGGTGGTACTTACCATCGGATCTCAGAGATTCGGTGACAGATATTGTCTGGGATTTATCAGGAAAGGATAGCGGACTGAACAAAGTAGTTGAGCCAGTCCGTACACAAATTAAGCCCAATGCTGAATACCCAAGAACACCACAATATAATTTAACACCGGAGACAGTTGCTGGAATAACATCTGTGATTGAGTCCATGATTGAGCAAGGCATTTTGATGGAGATCACTGGAAGTCAATGTAACTCTCCCATTATTGGCTTCCAGAAACATAGCAGTAAGTACTGCATTGTGCAGGAGCTTCGCAAAATCAACAGTGTAGTGGTTCCATGTTGTCCCATGGTACCGAATCCATCTGTGATATTGTTTCGGATTCCATGTGAGGCTGAATGGTTCACAGTCATCAATCTTTGCCAGGCTTTTTTTTCAATACGCTTGCTTGAAGAAAGTCAGTTTTTATTTGCATTTCAGCTGGAAGATCGCGTCTTAACGTGATGTTGTGTCCCTCAACGGTATACAGAGAGTCTGTCCATTTTTAATCAGATTCTAAATTAGAATCTCAAGTCTCTGGTTATGTCTTGTTGTTCGTTCCTGGTGCAATATATTGATGACCTTCTGGTTGCATTGAATACACGAGATGCTTGCAACACTAATACCATTGCCCTTTTGAACCATTTAGCTGAGAATGGACAAAAAGTGTCCCCGAACAAGTTGCAGTACTGTATGACAGAGGTCCTATATTTGGGACATCGTATTGAGAAAGGAAGAAATAATCTTGGTGATCATGCAAGTGAATCCACCTCATACACAGGGGGAAGTCAGAATGTTCCTGGGAATGGTGGGCTACTGTTGCCAGTGGATACCCAGCTTTTCCCTAGTGGCCAAACCTCTGCAGGGATCACTGACAGAATATCGACGACCACAATATCGAGGTCCCAAAATATCGGGACCTAAATATCGATGTCAAGAATATTGACATCCTATCTACATCATGGTAAGTACAAAAATATCG